>RHKH01000003.1:28404-177063 GCA_009829795.1 Lasiodiplodia gonubiensis
AGCTACCCATGATATGAGTAAAAAAAACATTCATGTTAGCCACCGGCTGCGAGAGGGGACTGTATCTACAGCGTGAATATTGTGAAAGTATTCTGTGAAGAATCAGCCACGGCGTTATGTGTGACACTATAATTGAGACCTGAATGTACCTCGAGCTATCAGCTATCCTTCCCCGCAATTGGAGAATACGTGTTGCTTGCACCTGTTGTGTGACGTCCGGCCCGAGACTTGTTGGTTTCTGCCGTAAGACGGCCCTTTGGACCGAGAATTAAAATACCGTCCTCGGCCGCACCAACGGCCTCGATCCCTGTAGCACTTATCAGATGGCAAGCATTGCCTGTAAAATTAAATAACCGTGCACTCCTGCCGATGTTGGTGGTGTAGAATTTACTTTGCTCTATTTTAAAGTTGCGACAGGAAGCTAGGCTACAAGCAGAAAATGCGATAGAAATTAAGTGTACGCTGGCTCGCGCTTTTTCGCAGAGGTCCTTTATGAAGGACAATCAGCACTTATATTCACTAGATCCAGCGGGATCGGAGCTATGGCTAATCCTTTAAACGGCTTTGTATCCGCGTTTCAGTTCTAATTGTTAGCGTTTGAGATGGAGTTCTCACAGGATCGTCGAAGGATTGGAGATACGAGAAGATAAGCAGCACCCGCCATGCTGCGCCACCCTGGGGCCGACCCGCGACCCGCAAACGCTCCCATCTTAAGAAGCCGGCTTGGCTTCTGACAAGGCGACCGACCGGTTCTTGGGGGCCGCTAACGCACGCGCCCTTTTATGCATATATGCACAACATAAAAGCAATAGAGTTGTGCACGGGCGCAGGGCGGCCGATGCGCTAGATTGAGTCTAAATGCTGACCTTACCTGCACTACCGGAATTAACGCTGTGCCGCAGTACACAGCCGGCTGTCGCAGGTCGTGGGAGCGTAGTCCCTGCCCAAAAATAACATAAAGACCGTGCGGGTTCGCCGGTGCTCTAACGTAGAAGCCTTAAGCGCTTCCGCAGAACATCTTTGGCTCCGGAAGTTCACGTTATATCCATCTTTCAGCCCCAACAGCTTTTTTGAATTCCGTTCCGTCACAATCTCGAGCGATGATACTTTCACGATCAACCACAATCCCATCGGGGGACTGCCTCGACATCATCGTCGTTCCTGTTGCCTTCCTTGCAGTTCTCTTCACCTGCTTCTTGGTCTATCTCATGCTTCGGCGCACCGTCCACGAAAGAAGAGACCAGTGTAAGCTACTTTTGCTCTGCGTTCCATCGACTGCAAGCTAATTTCACTATCGAGAAGCCGCATACCACTCCGTTGGAGAGGCATAATGCACAAACATTCGATTTACGCGACATGAACTGGGCAATGATGATATTTGCAAGCAGAATTTGGAAGTGGAAATGGAATTTCGGGCCAGGACCTGAAAGAGAAGAGAAGAACGGAAAGTCGTTAGAGAACAATATACCAAATCAATTTCTTTTGTCATTCAGGGTCGCATCTCGATGTTTGTGCGTGTTTTCGTGATCTCCATTTCGTGCATGAAACAGAGCCAACATTGAGAAAAGTCCAAGGAGAACGACAACAATACCAGAAACCAACGAAAAGGAAAAACCGGAGAGTATGTGTTGATCATGAACAAATCATTTCCTTTTCGTCATTAAACGCCCCGTCTAAACGTTTCTGTATCTTCGTGAACACCATGTCATGTACAAATCCACACAAAAGCAACGCGCCGAAAACAAAGGCCACACACATCAGTCCCATCCGGCTCACCCCTTCATTTGTCTTCCCACTGGATATCCCTTCCCCTTTGAACACAACAAAAGAGATCATAAAATGGAAATCAACGACCCACCAGCTCGATGCTCGAATTGCTGCCGACCTTGGCCCTGACCCTCTCCCTCTCGAACTCGTCGTCCCCAGAACCCTTCTTGCCCGGTTGCGCCTCGGCCCAGCGGCCAGCGAAGGCGATGCCCGGGTGGCAAACGGTCAGCACGACGCAGGCGATAATGATCATGGGGCCCTCGAGGATCATGAACAGCACTTCGTCGTTGGCGAGGTGGCCGTTGAAGCCCTCGTTCAGCTCCGCCACACGGTAGACGCAGCGGATGAAGATGGTGATGGTCGCGACGGCGATGGCTGTGGTGAACAGTATGAGCAAGAGGGACTCGAAAACAAGGAAAAGAGGCTCAAGGCTTGGGCAAGTGATGCAGAACTTACAGAACATGAACGCCCGGAACATGAAGCTCTTGCGCAGCCCCGCGAAGGCCGGGTCCAGCTGGTCGCTGTTCCTGCGCACGCGCAGCCCGTACTCGATGCACAGCGCCATGAAGACGGCCAGCGACGCCACCTGCGAGGCCAGACCGGCGATCATGATGTTGATGCCGGCCTGGTTGAGGTCGGGCTGGTCGCGGTCGGCCGTGGCGGTGATGGCGCCGCCCGCGGCTTGCAGGATCAGCGAGAGCAGATCGCAGCACACAAAGATGATGGTGTAGGTCTTCGGCTTGACGCGCGAGATGGCGGGCGAGTGGGCGACGATCAGGCGGCCCAGGCAGATGTAGATGGCGGCGCTGAGGAAGGCCGGGCCGATGGTGAGACAGATGAGTTGCCTGGTGCATGGTCAGCACGGTGCATTGGGACGCGATGAGCGGTAGATGGGCGGGGAAGGGGCTGGTAGAGAGGGGACCAGTGAAAGTGATGCAACTTACATGAGGAACGGGTCAAAGGGGAAGGGGTTGTAATGCAACTGAACGCGTCCTACGTATCCCAAAATCTCCAGAAGGAGACCGCCAAACATGCCGACCAAGAAGCCCCAGGTCTTGTAGCGCAGAGCGAAAATGCATTGAGCAATGAGCAGCACGCCGAAGATTGCCAGGTAGGCCAGGTTTCCACCCAGTGAAGGGACATAGGTGAAATTGGCCAAATCGATAGGGCAGAGGTCGAGAGTGCAGTAGTCACCCGGGTCAAAGTCCGGATCGGTCGTGTTGACGCCGGGGATGGTGAGGTTGGCATATGGAGACGTCATGGTGAAGAGTGTGACCCGATTCGGTTTGCGGCTGGTGTTGGTGCTGCTGCTGCGGGAACGCCGGGTAGTCTCTCAGTGGAGAAGCGAATGGAGGGAAGAAGCGAGGAGGAGGATGATGCAGCAGTGAGCAGCAGTGAATGTTGATATCGAGAAAGATCAGGCAGACAGCGAGCAAGTTATACCATACAGCTCTCATCGCTGGTCTCAGGCGCCAAGATAGGCATCCGATGCGATAGAAAGGATGGAATGGCGGCTGAGTCGAGTTGCACATACGGACGGACAAGGACCTTGGCGTTGTCCTTCTCCGACCGTGTGGGGGCCGAGACTTCACGCCGCATCCGACCGCTCGGTTTCCCGAGTGCTCGAATGGGCCGGCGGTCGACAGTCCGACCTATCAAGTCCTCGGCTTGACACAGTCATCATTCTCAGGTGCAGCGGTCGGATTCAGCCTGTTTGCCGTGTGCGCTCATTCCGCTCTCGCATCCGCGCTCGCAATCGCCGACCGACGAGAAAACAAGCGCGGGCCGGTCCGCACTTATTCTAACCTATTTTCAGCCCTCAGGCAGCGATCGCTGTTATGCTGTGCCGTGCTGCATGCTGCGCCCCGCCCCACCGACCAAAGCAAGCGCTGACCCAAGTAGCTTGAAACACAACGTAGAGTCCGGGGAGCACACCGATACGGGCGGACAAGGCGGAGTCGGAGTAGGAGTAAGAAGCATAAATGCTGGTTGACGAGCTGGCTGGCTTGATGACTGCCCAAATAAAGCAGCTTTGCGCCGCGCCCGCTTGGAAGCTTGTCATTCCCCACAAACGCCCACACCTTACCACTCGCTTGCTCGCCCACCAACAACATCGCAACAATGCTCATTTCCTCCGCCAATCAGCCCGCCGCCCTTCTCCTTCTATCGCTGCTATCGCTAGTCAGTCTTTCAACTGCAACCGTAGCAGTCGGGAGAGGCGCACCGGCATCGGGCCCAATCTACGTCCTCGGCACGCCGTCGTCGTCGTCGTCGGGTAGCGGCGCGGCAGCAGTAGCCCGGGTCGGCAGCGCGCTGCGCACTCTCGGCTTCCCGACGACCTACCTGCCCTTCCTGGCCGACGACGACAGCAGCAACAACGCGACCAGCTACTACGACCACTACGCC
The DNA here is from genome assembly GCA_009829795.1 of Lasiodiplodia gonubiensis. NCBI lineage: Eukaryota > Fungi > Ascomycota > Dothideomycetes > Botryosphaeriales > Botryosphaeriaceae > Lasiodiplodia > Lasiodiplodia gonubiensis. Next base: position 32,578 of record RHKH01000003.1, read on the forward strand.
GCCATCGTCTCGCGCGAGCCGGGCGCGAAGTTCATCCTGCCTGCCGACTCCTCTTCTCCGTCCGGGAGCAGTTGGCTCCGCCGGCTGCTGCTGTCATCGACGCCGCAACACATCCAGCAGAGGCACAGCATGTTGCAGCCGCGCAGCAACGCCGATCACGACGTCGCAAACAACAACGACAACCGCGCACATCCCCACACGCTCGCCCTTCGCGCCCTGTTCTCGCACCCCGCCCGCTCGCAACAGCTGCTCGAGCTGCGTTTCGACGGCAACAACGACGCCGACGCTAAGAAAAGCAACAGCGTCGCGCTGCCGCCGAGCGAGCAGCTGCAGGCGTGGGAGCAGCTGTGCGACTTCCTCGGGCTGGGCTACAGTGTCGTGGAGAGGCTGAAGCTGAGGCGGTTTCCTTGAACGAACAGTAATATTGCTGATTAAGATACCCTTTTCTTTGTTATCTCTGTTGGTTCCGTTTTGGGAACGGAGGAGTGCACAAGAACGTGAAATGAAAGAGGAGGCTGGGAGAGAAGCAGGCGGAGCAGGCGGAGCAAGAAGAGACCGAAGATGACCGGGTAAACGGGAAGAGAAGAGTGGGGGCCTGCGGCAGGGAAGAGCCTGGAAGACGGATGGAACAAATCCAGAACACCCCCACGGACAAGGGGGCCCGGGGGTCACTCCGCATAGTCGCTTAAGTGGTTCGCCTTACCAGAGTAAGCAGAGCATTCTATTCGCTGTACAGTCAATTTTTGCTATCATGGTTGTTTCCGTTCTCCCATCCGCTTTTGCTTTTCATCTTTGGGCTCGGGCGAGTTTCAAATCTGATACCCGCCACCACCAAACAAAAGTGTGTGCAGAAGGCTTCTTTACAAGACGAATTGTTTCACAACTCCCCGTCATACACGTGTAACTCTAGAGAAAAGTAATAACGAACCACCATCGGCAGGCCCTCTGCTCCAACAAGCGTCTGAAAAGATGACATCGACACATTACAACAAAAGAAATCCTCGCCCTCTACCAATATACAATTATAGACTGTACGTGTATACCCGCCCGGATTCACCGTCCGCGCCGCATATGTACTCCCGTTTCCATCGTCCCAAAAGAGAACTCCGCCCCCAAATGCAGTACCCCACTAACACCCAATTGGGTATCATCGACCGAGACAAACCGCGTCACCCATGCATGAATATTCTTCTGCTTCGCTTTCGGCTTTCAATTGTGCTCCGGTAACACAGAAGTCGCAGCCGTGCCTGTCATCGTTACCTCGTTACCGCTCAAACCAACCAATCAGTTCCGCCGGCCGAGTACAGCCAGTCGCCAGCCCCGCCGCACCCTTGCGACCCAGCATTGACGCTGCCATCGCCCAACAAGAAGTCAAGCGGCAGATCAGGCATCAGCGTCTGGTGCTGTGGGGCATTAGGGTTGGCGCTCGCGTCCGCGGCCGGAAACGAAACGGCCCCCACAGCCGGGTGCTGGTGTCCGTGGTGGGTCGCCGGGTGCTGGATCTGGTGGGGCTCAGAAGCAAAATCCAACCCCATTGGCAGCGAGTCCGCCGCATGCGGCTGCAAGTAAGACGACGACGACGCCGACGACGACGCGTGCGGCCGGTGATGACGAGTACCGCCGCTGGTGTTCGCTTGTTGATGCTGGTGATGCTGCATCTCGTGCAGGGACGGGCTGCTGCTGGCGCTGCGGCTGCGGCAGTGGCTGCTTGAGCGGCTGTTGCTCGCTCCGCCGCCACCGCTGCTCAGCTGCTGCAGCTGCTCCCGCCGCGCCGGCGCGCTGTAGACGTCGAACCACTGCTTGATTCGCCGCACGCGCTGCTCGTACTGCGCGAACACGTTCTCGCCCTGCTGCTGCGCCTCCGTCGCTTGGCTCATGTTGCTGGCCAGGGCGCCCACGCGCTGTGCCATCGCCCGCAGTGCGTTCGACATGCTGAGCGCCGCCCTCAGCTGGCTCATGGTTGACACAATCTGCTGCTGCTCCACGCTGCTGCGGTCGACGACTACGGTAGTCGAAGCGACGGCGAGGCGGGCCGCAACTGTCAGACCGAAGCTAAGCTGGATCCACTCGGAGTTGTTGAAGGCCGTCTCGGCACGGGCGGGTAGTGATAGGTAAGCGTCGAGCAGGGACTTGCTGGCCGACAGGCCAGCACAGAGCACTTCCAAATGCAGCGGACTACTGCTGCCGTTGGTTGCCGAAGAGGAAGGTGTCGAGGCGGAAGAGGAAGACGAAGGTAGGGCCAAGATGCTCCAGTCGACCAGGGCGGATTGGCAGAGGAACAGCTCCGCCGTATGGAACTGCATGAGTAGGGATGCTATTATGCGGCCCCCAAACGCCAGATTAGCCAATGGTCGTCAACAGCCAGTGTGGCAAAAGCAACGGTAGGTGCTTTTTGGCATATTCGGTTTTACGAGTAGCCAAGGGTGGGGCTCGGACTTACGACTTTCACTCAGCTCGAAGGGCAGGCTTGCCCGAAATGCACTCAGCTCCGTCAGCACAGCGTGCACGGCTGCCTGGGTTGCTGCGTCGTCGCCTACGACGGGCTGTTGCTGTTGGGCGGACAGGAAGTCGGTGCTCTCCATGATGTGCTGCAGTTGGACAATGTGATAGAGGTACTTGTCTGTGGGGGCCTCGGGGTGATTGGCCAGCGATAAGCAGCACTCTGCAATGTAGTCGGTGTACGGCATCGTGTTGAGCTTTTGAAGGAGTTTTGCTATTCTGTGCAATGGTCAGTGATTGAACCTGGTATGCGGAATGCGTCAGGCGCACGTTGAGCACAGATAGAAACAGCCAGCAGCGGCACGCTGCTCGTCGGCGGACCGCAAGGGCGGAGCGGGTTCAGCGTGTGGGTTTCTCTGGCTTCCGACGTTCGTTTTCCACGCCGCCGGAGGCCTGCGGTCGAGGCGGAGGTCGATGACGATGCTCACGGCGAGCTGGAGGTACTGCGAGTACAGACGTGGACGGGAGTGATAGTGGCTCCTGCATCTCGTTAGCTTCAGCGGGCGGGAGATGGACATGTGCACACACCATGCCAGGTACACTAGCAGACCCTGCAGCACGTCGAAGGTCAGGGCGCCGGTAGCGAGGATGCGCTCGTTGACAGCCTGCTTGAGGCGGTGGCCGAGCTGGCGCTGGATGGACATGTCGTCGAAAGAGGTGACGGCCAGCACGGCGAGGAAGAGGAAGGGCCGCTCGACACGCAGCTGGGCGGCCGAGATGTGTGCGGGCACCACGACGAAGGGGAAATGTGGAGTCAGACGCATCTTGAAGAGCTCGACCAGCACGTCGGCCTGTGCGGTGGACACAAAACCGGCGTCGACGACATCTTCATTGGGATCAGAGCAAGAGACGGGCTGAGGCTCGGGAGAGAGCGAGTTGCCGGCCGAGGAGCTGGCGCGGCCGCCGAGGAGGTCGCGCACTTGGGCTTCTAATGCCTCTATGCGGCTGCATGGTGGTGAGCAAAAGCGGGGCGGCATATGGTGGGAGGACTTACGCATCGCGCATGGCCGAGTTGTAGCGGCGGGTCGAGGGCCGGAAGACGCAGTGCTTGCGCAGGCGGTGGCACCGGTCGCAGGCATCGCGGTTCTGGGTGCGATCGCAGCGGATCTTGGCCTGGAAGCAGTTCTGGCACGTTTTGGTCAGGGACATGGTGGGTTGCGGGTGCTGCATGGGCTGCAACTACGGCGCGGACGGCGTGGTGCTTTAGAGAAGCGGCGGAGTGGAGCATGTCGCGGCCGGGGTGTGTTCGATACAAGTAGACAACACGAGCGCTAGTCAAGGATGGTACAAAATAGAACAGTATTTCTGGCGTCGCGCAATGCCGAGGATCGCAATGCCGGGGGGCTCTGGGAGTGAATAAGCGGCTGCATCTGTAGGCGGCCGCAGGCACCGACCAGTGTTCCTCCGCACCAGCACGGTGGCTCGAGGATGGCTAGCGGCACGAGTCCGCGCAGGGACCAGGCCCGACGCTGCGGCGCGAAGGATCGGATTTTGTGCAATCGCAGAATTCCTGGGTGAGATTCGTGCAACGCGGGCGGACTTAGCACGGGCACAGCGCAGCCTGTCAGATAATAATCTCTCTTCTATAATTGATCTACCATCTTCCCGAATCTGCCTGAAACGCCCCGCTTTGGTCAACCCGCCCCACAGCTAAACCCAATCCATGAAATAAGCACTGCGCCGCTCAACGCCTGAAGCCCTGAAAACAAACCGCCGCACCTCAGCCACCAAACCATCACCGCCTTTTGCTTCCGCACCCCCACCGCTCCACCTACTGCGCCATCGACCCCGTGAAGACCTGCAGCGGCCGCCACAGCATGGGCGTCTGGTGCATCGCCTCGCGCCAGTGCGCCATGACGCCCGCCGTGCGCGACAGGCTGGCCATGGCGATGATGATGTCCGTCTCGAAGCCCATGGCCGTGTACAGGAAGCAGCCGTACAGGTCCGCGTTCGCCTTGAGGTTGCGGCTGGTGAAGTACTCGTCCGAGTTGGCCACGCGGTCCACCTCGAGCGCGATGCGCAGCAGCGGGTTCTGCTTCATGAGCTCCTGGTGCTCGTCCATCATGCCGCGGATGTACTTGGCGCGCGGGTCGACCGTCTTGTAGATGCGGTGCCCGTACCCGAACAGCCGCTGCTTCTTGGCCTTGACGTCGGCGATCAGCGACGGCACGTTCTCAGGCGTGCCCACCTCCTCGAATCCCTTGTACGCCAGGTCGATGGCCCCCCCGTGCAGCGGCCCGTACGCCGACACGATGCCCGAGATGCTGCACGAGATGGGGTCCGTGAGCGTCGACGCCGCATGCAGGAAGGATGCCGTCGAGTTGGTCATCTCGTGGTCGGCGTACAGGATCCACAGCTTCTCAAAGCACTTCTCGATCTTCTGGTTCGGCTTCTGCGCCCCCGCCTCGTGGAAGCCCATCATCAGCAGCACGTTGCCGATGAACGAGCCGTTGGGGTCGGCCCGGGTGAAGGCCTTTCCCCGCTTGTGGCAGTACACCAGCGCGATGGTCGTGGCCAGAGCGCCCAGCGTGCGGATGATGGCAGCGTCGACAGCCGCCGTGTTGCCCAGGTACGCCGGACGGCCCGAGCTGTGCGTCTGCCGGGTACCCTTGTCGATTGCTGCGAAGGCCGAAAGCCCGGCCAGAACCATGGGGAAAGTGAGCGCGTCTCGGCTGTTGGATCGTCAGCAATTGTTCCAAAAAAGGAAATTCGGGGACTTACGGGAACGCCTCGATGACATCGACCACGCTCTGCGGCGCCACCATCGCCTCGGCCAAAGACCGCCTCAGCTTGCGCTTCTCAGCAGCAGAGGGAAGGTGGCCCCAGATGAGCAGGTGGATGACCTCCTCATAGTCATTGTTGCGGAACAAGTCGTCGATCGACGAGTCGCGGTACTGGATGTATCCACGCTTGCCATCACTGCGGATCTGTCAGCACGCGGACCCTTTCATCTCGGATGAATGGCATACTCACATGTGGGTGATGGAAGACTCCATGCAGGCCGTGTTCAAGAAGCCCTTGTCGATAATGCGCAGGCCAGACTCGACCTGGTCCACCGGATCCGCTGCCACTCCGGCGGCGGTGATTTGGCGGAAGTCAGTGGCCTTGATGGCGTTGTGCTTGATGTCGATATTGTAGCTGCGGTTCGTGCGGTTGTCGGTGACGGTCAGCGAGCCAGACGACTCGCCCATCTCGGCTGCACCGGCCGCCTTCAGCGCCCACTTGCCCATGACCGTCGACGAGGCATACATGCCCAACACCCGCTGCCAGGCGGTGAGACGTTCGGGAGTAAGAATAAACATGGCGGAGGAGTTTTGAAAATTTGCTCGAGAACAGAAGTGCTAATGCAGAAGAGAAGACTCGACGAGAGGGAAGAAGCTCGATGATGCTGATGCTGAAGATAGTCATGATTGACGTCCCGCATGCCGCATTTTATGCTTCGTGGTCGCTGCCTCTGCATGCTGAGGAAGCTGCTCTTTTTTTGGAACTGCCATGGTGCTTCGAGGCTCTGCGCTAGGATAGGCCTGCTTCACGGCCGTCGAACACTACGGTCCGTAGTGTGTCGCTGGTGTCGGAACACGGACAACGGGATGAGGTTGTCCGTCGGAATCAGTTGTGCAGTTGATGGATGATGTCAGCTGGAACGGCAGCGGGTTGGGGTCTTGTGGCGCAGATGGCCTGGGGCTTAGCGCTCCTCTCCAACACCACAACATCGCGCTTGGCACTAGCGCTTCCCTTGTCCGTCCGTACCTCGGCCAGTCGGCCAAATGGCTTCACCCGTTAATACTGTCGACGAGCTCGCTGCGAAGCATCCATGACACTGAATGCCGCACCATCATGAGAGATAGACGCGGGCAATCTCCATACTCTGCTGCCGGGCCTCTGGCGGCAGCTACGAGTGCTACACTTGTTGTTGACCCGTCGCGGCAGTTGTTGGCAAAATCAAAGAACAGCAGCGAAGACGAAGAAAATCTCAACACCAAATCCAGTTCTCCCTCGCGCGAACCATGGCATCGTCGCCTAAATCCCCTCCGGTGGGGTGCCATGCCTCCGATTCCCACAGAACGAACAGTGTGTCCTGAGCACAATTCCGGCTTCTTCGCAAAACTCACTTTCTCATGGATGACGCCTATCATGGCGGCAGGCTACCGGAGGCCACTCGAACACAACGACATCTGGCTGGTCAACCCGGACCGCGGCCTCGACACACTCTCTTCCAAATTCAACACTGCCTTCTCCCATCGCGTGCGCGGTCGGCACAAGTCTCCCCTCGCCGCTGCACTGCACGACACGTTCAAGCGCGAGTTCTGGCTCGGCGGAATCTGTCTACTCGTCGGGTCGTTGTGCCAAGTCATGGTGCCGTTTACCCTCCGTTATCTCCTCGAATATGTCCAAGAAGCCTACATTGTCAGCACCGCCGACAGAGAAGCGGCCAAAGAAGTGGGCGAGACGCCTGGACCGCCCCTGAGCAGAGGACTTGGGCTGGTGCTGGGCATTATGATAATGCAGATCACGCAGAGCATGGGCACCAATCAGTTCATCTATCACGGCTTCATGGTCGGCGCACAGTGTCGTGGCGTCCTGGTATCCGCTATTTTCGACAAGACGTTGACCATCTCATCCCGTGCCCGCGCTGGCACCACCGCTACCGATGAAGCTCCGCTTGGAAACGAAAGGCAGTCGGTAGAGAACGTCAGCATGGAAGAGAAGCAGCGCTTCGCGACCCGTTTCTTCGGTGGACAGAAGGACGCCTCGACGGGAGGAGTCAAGCTACCGACGCACCCTCACCTTCCTGCGCCGGTACCCAAGGGCGGCTACTCCAACGGGCGCATCACGAACCTGATGTCGACAGACACGGCGCGCATCGACACTGCCGCTGGCATGTTCCATCTCGCATGGACGGCGCCAATTACCATCCTGCTGACCCTGACCATCCTTCTTGTCAACCTCACCTACTCGGCTGTTGCCGGCTTCAGTCTGCTGCTCATCGGCATCCCTGCACTGACGCTTGCCGTCAAGTCGCTCATGCAGCGCCGCAAGCAGATCAACGTCATCACCGACAAGCGCGTGTCTTGGACCCAAGAGGTGCTGCGCTCCATCCGCTTTGTCAAGTATCATGCCTGGGAGTCTGCCTTCCTTGAGCGGCTACGAGCTCTGAGGAAGACCGAGACGGCAATGGTGGCGAAGCTACTTACCACGAGAAATGCCATTAACGCTATCAGCGTTAGCTTGCCCATCTTCGCCGCTATGTTGTCATTCATCGTGTACAGCGTCACCGGCCACGCCTTGAGTGCCGCCCCTGTGTTTTCCAGTTTGGCCTTGTTCAACGCGCTGCGTGTGCCATTCAACCTGCTGCCGGTGGTCATCAGTCAGGTGGCAGATGCATGGCAGGCTGTCAAGCGCATTCAGGACTTTTTGCTGGCAGAAGATCAGCAGGAGAGCATCCTGTGGGATGAGAACGCCGCCTACGGCGTCGAGGTGCATGATGCTGACTTCGTCTGGGAGAAGGCGCCAGGACGAGATGATGAGGAGGACGAGGCCGACAAAAACGGCAAAGACGTTGAGCCGAATGATTCTACAGAAGATCTGCCCGACCAGCCGCCGTTCGGTCTGCCGAGCATGGACTTCTCCGTGGGACGCGGCGAGCTCCTGGCCGTCATTGGTTCAGTCGGCTCGGGCAAGACTTCTCTCCTATCCGCCCTTGCAGGCGAGATGCGCAAGACACGTGGCTCCATTACCATGGGCGGGTCTCGCGCATTCTGCCCACAGGACGCATGGATCCAGAACACCACCCTGCGAGACAATATTCTCTTCGGCAAGGACATGCGAGACGACTGGTACCAGCGCGTCGTTGGTGCCTGCTGCCTCAAAGCAGACATTGCCCAGCTGCCCGCCGGCGAGGACACTGAGATTGGCGAGCGCGGTGTCAACGTTAGTGGTGGACAGAGGCAGCGCATGAGCTTGGCCCGCGCCATCTACTCTGACAGCGACATCATCATCATGGACGATCCACTCTCCGCCGTTGACGCTCATGTCGGCCGCCACATGTTCGAGCAGGCCATCTGCGGCTTGCTCAAGGGCCGCTGCCGCATCCTTGCCACCCATCAACTGCACGTCCTTGACCGTTGCGACAGGATTCTCTGGCTCGAGGACGGCCGCATCAAGACCATTGACACGTACAACAACCTCATCAAAAGTGATCCCGCCTTCCGCGCTCTACTCGTGTCCACTATGTCGGAGAGCGGCCCGGATCAGTCCAAACTACAGCGCCAGCCTACGGTCAAAGGGCCACATGAGATCGAGGCCCCGCGCGAGGAAAGCGGAAACAAGAAGGAGCAAGGAACCCTCATCACCGAAGAAGAGCGGGCCGAGGATAATGTGCCTTGGAGCGTATACAAGGCCTACATCCGCTCGTCGGGGTACCTTTGGTTCGGCATCATCCCCATCGTCCTACTCTGCCTGGCCCAAGGCTCCAACACACTGACCAGCCTATGGCTCTCATGGTGGACGTCTGATCGCTACGGAATGACGCGCAATCAGTACATCGCCGTCTACATCATCCTCGGTATCGTTCAAGCAACGCTCATGTTTGCCTTCTCGGCCGCCATCTCCCTGCTGGGCGCCAGGGCATCACGCGTCATGTTGGACCGGGCCACTACCAAAGTGCTCCACGCACCCCAGTCCTTTCACGATTCGCAGCCGCTAGGCCGCATTGTCAACCGCTTTTCCAAGGATGTCGACGTTATGGATAACCAACTGCCGGACGCACTACGCATGTTCATGTACACACTTGCCATCATCACTAGCGTCTTTACGTTGCTGATTTACTACTTTCACTACTTCGGAATCGCTGTCGGCCCGCTGGCCATCCTGTTCTTGCTCGCCACGGCCTACTACCGCTCCTCAGCCCGGCACGTCAAGCGCCACGAAGCCGTCCTTCGCGGCAAGCTCTTCGCCCGCTTTGCTGAGAGCGTTAGCGGAATCACCAGCATCCGTGCCTACGCCGCCCAGCCACGATTCGCGTCGGCGGTGCGCAATGCTGTCGACGACATGAACTCTGCGTACTATCTGACGTTCGGTAACCAGCGGTGGCTGGCGACGCGCGTCGACGTCGTAGCGAACGCGGTAGTGGTGACGGTCGGGCTACTCGTCGTGCTGATGCGCAACGAGGTCGACCCGAGTATCTCGGGTGTCGTCCTTTCATACACGCTGTCGATCGTGCAGATGATGCAGCTGCTGGTGCGGCAGCTGGCTGAGGTCGAGAACGCGATGAACGCAACGGAGCGGCTGCACGCGTACGGCACCGAGCTGGACACAGAAGAACCGCAAGACGACGACGGGTCCGACCCGTCCCTCTCCCGCAACGCGCCGCTCAACAACTGGCCCTCGGCCGGCGCCATCACCCTCACCGCCGTCTCGATGCGTTACCGGCCGGACCTGCCTCTCGTCCTACGCGACCTCACCCTCTCCATCCGCGGCGGCGAAAAGCTCGCCGTCGTCGGCCGCACCGGCGCCGGCAAGTCGTCCATCACCTCGGCCCTCTTTCGCCTCGTCGGCGGCCTGGCGGCCGGCGCAATCGCCATCGACGGCGTCGACATCGCGCGGGTCCCGCTGCAAACGCTGCGCAGCCGGCTGTCCATCATCCCCCAGGACCCGACGCTGTTCGCGGGCACGGTGCGCAGCAACCTCGACCCGTTCGGCCAGCACGACGACCTGCACCTTTGGCGGGCGCTGCGCCAGGCCGGACTAGCGGCGAGCGTGCGGCTGGACGACCAGGTCGAAGAGGAGGGCGCCAACTTCTCGGCCGGCCAACGCCAGATGCTGGCGCTGGCGCGCGCCCTCGTCCGCGACAGCCGCATCGTCGTGTGCGACGAGGCCACCAGCTCCGTCGACCTCGAGACCGACGCCCGCATCCAGCGCGCCATGCAGGACGCCTTCCGCGGCAAAACCGTCGTCACCATCGCCCACCGCCTGCGCACCGTGCTCGCCTACGACCGCGTGTGCGTCATGGACAGGGGCAGCATCGCCGAGCTGGGCAGCCCGCTCGAGCTGTGGGCCCGCAAGGGCGGCGTCTTCAGGAGCATGTGCGATCGGAGTGGCATCGAGAGGAAGGACTTCGAGAAGGCCGTCGCGGGACCGGCCGGGGAGGCGCTGAGGCAGGTGCCTAAGGCGAGGGTGAGGAGGAGCGTGGTGGGGAGTATCAGTGGGAGCTTGAGGGGAAGCGTGGTGGGCAGCGTCAGGGGGAGCGTGAAGGGCAGCATCAGGTCCCGGAACAGTGTGCGGTCGAATCGGGCGAGGTGGAGCCAGTTCGGCATGGACGGGGTCGAAGAGGGTGGGGACGGCAGATGGGGGAACTTTAATGAGATGCTGGACGACGTACTGAAGATGCAGTGGCGCATTTAGAGCGTTTAGCATTTAGCCTGGCGTTTTTTTGGGTGGGTGGCGGGTTAATGATGATACCTGTAGATGCTGAGATTACGCGATATGACTGCATATAGGAAATGAATGGATACTGAAGCATTGAGATTGACCCCTTTTCAACGTCGAGCTTGAGGTCGGCCACTGCTCATTAGGCGAAGATGTCACCACCGAAGCTGCTGTGGTCACTGGCTTCCAATGAGGGGTTTCATTCAAGGATATCACACCCACATCTATTACCAGAATTACTAGGTTGGAATACGGTTCGTAATGCCATTAGAAAAAGTCCAACATGAAATACTTCAGTAAAAAGCCAAGAGGGGTATCTCCGCCTCATCCACAGCCTCAATCACCAAGCCCATACAACGGCGTCAAAGTCCTCCAAGCCCACTCAGCGACACTATCCACCATCTTCAGATCCCTAATCCATTCCAGCATCACTGCCACGCTTTCTTCAATCCTCGCCTGTCCCAGCCTTTCTGCGCACATTCTCCACAACAGTTCGTTCTCCTTGATCGCCCGTAGCACAAGCAGAAACATAACGAAGCTCTGTGTCCAAGCAAAAATATTCGGGATGAGGCGCTTTTTGTCGCAGACGGGTGGATACGCCACGGGCCAATTGAGCATGCTATCCACGGCATTGACGAAGCCGTCGACGACGACGGGCGCCTGCGCGAGCGAGCCCGGCGGCGCGTGCAGCGCCTTCCACGCGTACGGGCGAAAGATCATGAAGCGGGCGTAGTAGTAGCGACAGCGCAACTGCGCCAGCAGGATGTCGATGTGAAGCGGGGCTGGCACAGCGGAGATGCCTCGAGCCACCGTCCGCTCGTCAATGTCGTACGTTGTACGCGCAGCGTCGTCCCAGCGCAGCTCGTGGGGAAGGAGCGTGCGCCAGACGTCCAGCTGCCGTGCGAGTTCTGCGATGACGATGGTCCGATCCGCTTTGTCGTCGGTGCTGTGGCCGCTTTCTGCTGAAAGGGTGGTTTTCCGTTAACTGATCGGGACATTTCGGATAAAGAGCGTTGCTGGTGTGAAACTTACGGTCGTAAAGCTCTTCGAAAGCGCGATGGATAAGACGGCGAAGGGAGACCATGCTGAGAAAGTTGTATTGGTACTTGCTTTCGACGCTGGGCTCGCCCGCAAAGTCTCGTCGGTTGTCAAAGTCTGGCAGGGCGATGAACTCCTGGAAGCCCGATGCGTCGCTCCGGGGAAGGTTCAAGTCAAGGTAGTACCACCTTACGCTCGTCAGTAAAGCCGGGTTGTTTCTAAGAATCAGGTTTCCCATACGATTCTATAACGTTGCACGTCCAATATACCCTTCTGATCATATCCACGCCATGGGAGTCCCAGCTCCGTTCGATCCGCAAGACTGCCTTCATTACTTCTGTGGCAGTTATGGTCATTCGCCAGTGTTCCTGGGGAATCGGTCAGCTCGATTCAATCTTATGCATCGGGCTAGTAACTTACAAGGTGTTTGGAACAGGTCTCGTAGAAAATTCTGCAGAAGCATCAGCATACTAAGCAGTGCAGTCTCTCGGTCGATACACCTACGCCATCAGCACCAGTGCTTGCGCATCTTCCACAGTGCACGACCCCATCACAAAGCCAACTCTCCTCCTCGCCTCATTGAAAATGTCCAATGCAGGAGGTCTCTCAGCCGTACCGCCACGGATTCCGCTGCCCTGTTTTAAGGGATTCCCGTTTACCCCATCACACGACAGCGCACCCAAAGCCAAGACCAGCAAGGCGAGTAGAGAGTGCAGACATCCATCCGCAAAACCGTGTCGCTTGACGGTTGGCAGCACGCTGTCCATGAAATCCTGGCGATCGAGGACCGGGTAGACCAGATTGTACGAGCCAAAGTACGCGTGGGCGTACTTATCCATCACTTCGGCGGTTAAGTCGAAATAAGCGACCCGCGCCTGCTCTTTGTCTGCACGGATGACGTGCAGATTGGTGCCACGCAGGAAGACATCACAAGGCAGCGAGTTGTGCGTACTCAAAATCTCATGGCGCATCAGCCAGCTCGAGCCTTCAGCCAAGATTTCTTCCAGATCCTTCGCGGTGGCACGATCCGCGCCGGCAAGAAGCACTTGCACAGATGGCCATGGAAACACAGACAACGCCCCCCGCAAATCGGCGTCATCCAGCACGTGCGGCAAGCGCTGTTGACGGAGGGCTTCCGGTGCGGCCACCGAAGCAGTAGCGTCCACGTGCATCGGGTCCAGTACCTCGCCGCTTTCCCGCCAGGGCATCATGGGGGGCAGCGGCTGCTGCTCGAAGACCTGTGAGCGTTGCTCCATCAAATCGTCCAACTTCTTGTCGATGCGCTTCATCGTGGCTAAGATCGTTTCCGCCGTCTTATCTCTCCTAGAATGCGGGAGGTCCTCATGTCAATTCTTGGGTGTTCTTCCCTCATCTTTCTTCATTGTTGTTTTTGTTCTTCCTCGTTCCCAGGCTCCTCTGACTAATAATAATCTGGTATGTACCAGTGCTAAGAGTCGGTCAGGGTAGAGAGAAAGAGAGGGGCTAGGGAACGATACCAAATACTCACTTCGTAGGGCGAGGCTCGCGGTACACACACGTAAGGTCCAGTCTCTCACACAGCCCGCATCTCGGCCGCTGCTCATCGCACCGCGTTTTCCTCGTCCGGCACGTCTCGCACGCCTGGGCGGCGATCGGGTTGCGGCGGCGGGCGGCAGCAGCAGGGCTGCCCGAGTAATCGGCTGACTCGCCCGCTGATCCGGACGAATGCGACGTTTCGACTGAGTATCTGCGCATGGCCGTGTTTTCGTCGGTTCCTTCGGCCGCATGGGATGATTCTTCTGACGACGGGGTGGGAGAACACGGAGAACGCGTCATTCTGTACAGCTGGGCAGCCTGTTACTTGTAGCAGTGCTTTGCAGCGAAACTGCCCTCGGAAGAATTGTGTCGTCATGGCATCGCCATGATCGTTGGGAGCCTGGTCGGAAATGGCTCCGACGGGAGGAGTCGTCTCCGACGGGGTCCACACCAACACGTGTTGGTACTCGCTGCCGGACTCCGTCCTGATCTCATAGGCTCGGGGAGGCGGTGCCGCATGCAGCCTTCCAAATTGGAATTGGGGACATGTCGTAACCATCAAGACTGGACGCCTCTCCGGCGTCTGCCGCTGCAAGGGCTGCAGCCCAACCCACAGGTTTGGGAATGTGCATCGGATCGAAGCAGTGCGGAGTACGAAAAGCGATGCGGATCGGTGGAAAGGGTCCTGGTCTTGTTTCAGGCTGATAGTTCGGCATTAGTCGTATCGTACTTTGTATACTGCCTGAAAGGTGACAAGCAAGCATGGTATGTAACACGTAGTTTACTCGCGCTTGACCAAAAGATATTGGAAAAAGGGTTGCTGTCGTCCTGTTCTTTGTTTCCGCGCAATAAATCTGTGGTGTGCATAAGCTATGAACCATATTCTCTGGAAGATGCAGGGCAACGCTATATCACATGATGTATGACCTCACTGCAGACCGGGGTTTGCTGCATTCTAAAGATAGCATTCGCCCATGGAACGCAGCGTATATTAGACACTCGACGAGTGCTTGCAATGGTAAGTATATATGTAGGCTAAACAGCTAGTATAAGCACCGGGCATCCACAAAAAACATATGCTTTGTCGGGGAGCCGGCAAGGTGAGCTGGACAATCTCAAGAGAAAGATGCCTAAGGCACCAACCCTGCTTGAAGATTAGTGATTAGGCAAGTCCAGTACCGAGGCAGGTCCAGGATCGTGACATGCTTCCTGTTCAAGCGCCGTGACGAGACCACGTAATGGAGACCTTTGAAAGTGTTCTTTTACTAGATCTACTAGAAGGATCTGCCGTAAGGTACCAAGCTTCCCGCATAGTAGCCTGCAACAGAGTAGGTACGGTTGTTGCACACGAAAGCAGTCGCCAGCTGGTAGACTGATGATTGGCAGTTGCCCCGGCTATGTCAGGGAGCAGGCGATATAAGCCGAGCAAATTCAATTGAACAGGTGCTATAGCAGAAAGAAGGAGATTACGAATCGAGGCCTCTTAACCACCCAGTCCTAAGGCAGCGTAAGGACCGTAACAAGCTGCACTACGACCCCAGGCCTCTCATTGCTTGATGTGTCATGTATTGTGTGTATCTGGTAGTCGAAACCTGATATATACGTATCGGCATCACAGCAGAGGAGCAGGTGTTTTCTGAGACGAGGCTTAGAATGGAAGTCTAAGCCCGTTCCGTGCTACAATGTCTCTTCTGGGAGCAGCCACACAAGCCACTGACCAAAGAACAGTCTACCTGTGCGGTGGATGTTTGCCGTTCAGGGCTTCGTCTGGCGGGCCATTCCTACCATGAGCTTGTCCGTGAGAAAGTTTAGCCCGAGCGTGTTAGCGTGTTTTAGGACAAGTTACCCGAGACGGCGGGCTATTCGTGCCGTGGCGGCTCTGAGCTTCCCCGCAACAAGTGCCGGCCCGGGCGCCGAACGGGACTGCCTGCCACGCCGGCTTTGAGCTTCCCCACAACCCCAGAATCTATGCCCCGGACTTCGCCCCGCAGTCAACACCCCAGATCCCGCTCGTGATATAAATAATGATGTGCACGTCCACTTTCTCCCTCATCACAGTCCAGTCAGGCTTTGCTCCTTGCATCCTTCAACATGACGTCCACCGACATCTCCAAGGGCGCCGAGCACCTTGAAGAGATCGTTGCCGAGAAAGATGACAGCCGAAACCTTGACACCATTGAAGAAGGCACACCGGGCGCCTTCGTTTGGCTGTGTGCTGCCGCCGCCGCCATTGGAGGCATGCTCTTCGGCTACGACACCGGAGTCATATCTGGAGTGCTTGTCGTCATCGGCTCCGACCTTGACAACAAGCCCCTGTCCAGCTCTGAGAAGGAGCTCATCACTGCCCTCTGCGCAGCTGGCGGACTCTGCGGTGCCGTGATAGCTGGTACCACGGCCGACAAGTACGGTCGCCGCCCCGCTATCTGGTTCGCCTCCGTCCTCTTCACCATCGGCGCCGTCATCCAAGCCAGCTCCTACACCATTGCCCAGATGTCAGTCGGCCGCTTTCTGGTCGGCCTGGGTGTCGGTTCCGCATCTACAGTAAACACGCCCCTCCTTTCGTCGTCCTTCCCTCTGACAATCCGCAGGTCGTCCCCCTATACATCGCCGAAATCTCGCCCGCCCGCTTCCGTGGCCGCATGATATCCGTCGACATGATCTTTCTGGGCGCAGGCTCCGTGCTCGCCTACGCCTTCGACGCAGCCTTCGTGAATGTCGCACACGGCTGGCGCTACATGGTCGGCATCGGCGGGCTGCCGTCCATCCTGCTCGGCATCCTGCTCTTCTGGTGCCCGGAATCGCCGCGGCAGCTGCTCTTCCACAACCGGACCGACGAGTGCGCGCGAGTGCTGCGCAAGATCTACCCGTGGGCGACCGAGGAGCAGCTGCGCGACAAGGTGCGCAGCATCGAGCTGGGCGTGACGCAGGCGAAGGCGCTGAACGAGGAGATCTCGGTCGTGGCCGCGCTGCGCATGCTGTTCGGCGTGCCCGCGAACCTGCGCGCGGCCGTGGCGGCCTGCGGGCTGATGGCGGTGCAGCAGCTGTGCGGCTTCAACACGCTCATGTACTACTCGTCGACGCTGTTCGACATCGTCGGCTTCCACAACCCCGTCGCCGTCGGCACCGTCGTCGCCGTCGTCAACTGGGTCTTCACCATCCTGTCCATCTTCCTGATCGACCGCGTCGGCCGCAGGCGCATCCTGCTGTGGACCATGTGGGGCATGCCCGTCTGCCTCGTCGGCGCTGCCGTCGCTTTCAAGTGGATCCCCATCGACCGCGACACGCTGACTGTGACGGACGACAAGACGGGGGCGCCGGCAATCATTGTTTTGGTTTGCATGATCCTTTTCGTGGCGTTTTATGCTGCTGGTCTGGGCTGCGTGCCATGGCAGGCGAACGAGTTCTTGCCTATGGAGGTCCGCGCCATGGGCACCATGCTCGTGAATATCTGCAACTGGTAAGGCCTTCTTTGCTCATCTTTGCTGTATCTTGCTGACAGACATTGCTTTCAGGGGCCCCAACATCATTGTAAGCGCAACGTTTCTGTCCATGATGAAAGGAATCTCGCCGTCTGGCACCTTCGGTTTCTACGCTGCGCTGTGCTTCATCGGCTGGATCTTTGTCATCTTCTGCTTCCCGGAAGCAGCTAATATGACGTTGGAGGAGGTCCGCCGTGTGTTTGAGCACGGTTTTGGAGTGAGGTATGCCGAGGAATGGAGGAAACAGCGGAGCATGGATATGAAGCAGGCAAGAGAGGAGGTCAAGGTGTAATTCGACAGCATACTTTCCTTCAAGTAACAATCTAGATGAAATTTTCAAAAAGATGAGCACTGAAAATACCGAACGAATGTAAGAAACCTTTGGATTATTTCCGAAGCCTATGCTGCAATTGGAATTGCATATTTCCAGGTTCGTGACTCTAGACGATGCAGACAGGCTCCATTCTTTCCCTCTGAAATCCTGGAAATCAACCTCGGAAAGGTATGCTTCGCCTACGAGTCGATAGTGCCCAGGTGCGCTTTGGCGCAGCAGGTATGGCACGTTGGCCCCCTCCAAGACAAATATGGCGTCACCAGGTTTGACCTGGTTGGGACGGGTTCCAAGCACATAAGTACCGGTTCTCCTCGAGCCTGTAAACCCCGTCATTGCCAAATTGCCAGCGCTGAAAACCAGTAACAATGCAGGCAGCCAAGACAAATGTGCTCCATGGTATTACAACAGCGCCACACAACACAGTGAGATGGCCAGCCATGCACATCTCCTGGATAGTCCATGCTCGGCCGAACCAGGCTCGCTTGAACAAATTGCAGCCCTGGACCAGATTCAGATCTCTCCACGCGCCTCAGCCCGAAGGATCAGTCCGTCATCAAGTCGGATATTCCGTGAAGTCTGCGAGAAAGCCATATCCGCGTATTTGTGCTTTCTGTTGGTAGAGATGACAGTGCGGACGCGCGCTCGTAAGCCTAAGAAGAGGCCAAGTTCTAGCCCCCACTTTCTGTGCCGCGGGAGTTGGCATTGGGTGGAGCATAAATACAGGGTTCTGTAATCACTCGGAGGGGTATCGCAGATCAACAATCTGTTGTTCTCGTGCGGACAATAGCTTTCTCCTTCATGAAAACAAACTGCTAGGCTAATAAGCCTTATGAAAATGTACTTGAGCCTCATTGGACGCTTGCAACTCATTACACAGTCTCATCTTCTCAAAAATTTTGACACGAATTTCGGCCACAGTAAGGAAGGGCTAACTCCACCTGCCTTGTAATAAGTCCAAATTTGGAAAAGTTAATGGAAAATGCTTGAATGGGGGCTTGACATTGCTATGCGACGAGGCGTTCAAATGCGGGCGACGCGCAGCGGAAGGAGCACGGCTGGCGGAGCTGCTGGCGGGCTCGCTTGGTGATGCTCGGCTCGGGATCTCCCCGCCTGTTGCTGCCTTTCCTCCCCACCCCACAGGCCAACGGTTTGCCAATCGCCTCGTCCAGCTCCCGCGCTCGCTTCGCCCATACAACGCGCCTGCGATAATCATGGCTGCTGCTCCACCACGTCCGCAATGTCAGAGGATGCGCAGCGCTTCGCCTGCCCGCTATGCGACAAGCAATTTGCTCGCCGTGAGTCTGCTCTCGCGCGCCTTTTCGTCGGAAGTCGCAGCTGACGCGCCCCACCAGGCGACTTGATGGCCCGTCATCACCGCCGCTGCCAGAACGCTTCCAAGACATCGAAACGCAAGGCCTGCGACGATTGCGTCCGCACAAAGTCCAAATGCTGCCTCACCCGCCCGATATGCTCTCGCTGCCTTGCCCGCCGCCAGCCCTGCTCGTTCCAGCCCTCCGACCAACAGCCCGATACCGACGCGATGCAGATGGAAGGTCTACAAGGCTCTGCCAACCCCATACTCTGGCCACCGCGCGGGGACTCGGCTGAAATGCCCACCTCCAGTGCTTTTGGCGACCTGCTGGCGACGCCCAAGCCCAGCATGCACAACACTTCGGACTTGTATTTGCCTGACTGGTCCAGCCTCTTCCCCCAGGCGCTGCCACAAGGCACCGACACAATGCCGCCTTTTTCTGAGCCCTCGAACGGCTCCGGCGGTCGTTTGACTGGTGACGCGCCATCCTCTGCCGCCTCCTCAACCTCGTCGGGCAAGCACCGTCGCACATTCACGCATGGGGACCTTTTGTCAATCGTGTGCAACTACGCCGACCTGTTGATGGAGGATGACTACAGGTCTCCGCTTGTTCACCACACATTGTACGCTTTCCAAGGCTCTTACGGCGATATCACGGCCATGGTCCAGTCGAGAACTGCCTTGTGCTACCACTCGGCCACTGCCAATGAGAGAAGCGCTCGTTTCGCTCGCCGCGCAACCGCCGCCCAGCGCGAGCGTCTGATGCACGACTTTGTGAGTCCTTCCCGCTGCCTGCCTGCTGCCCTCTGCTAACCTGCCGACAGCATAAATTGTCGTGTGTCGAAGAATGGGATGCGCTCCATGCAATGCTTATCTACCAGATCTCGGCCTTGTTGGATAATGGCGAGAGCGGCTGCAAAACCAACGTGAACGCAGCCGAAATCCACATTCCGTTTCTTCTCAAGGTACGAACTTCCATACTTTCCGACTTGATTAAATCCAAGTTGTCATATTTCTAACGCCTGTGTAAACAGATGGCGCGAATATTCCGCAAAAATCATTCTCGAGAGCTAAATCCTGGTGGTGCCGCCAACTGGGCCAGCTGGCTCGTGGCCGAAACCGTCCATCGCACGCTCTTCATGGTCAATATCGTCAACATCCTCACCGGCAGTGACGAGAACGGCCGAGCGTCTTACTACTATGAGCCGCTGGATGACGAATACATCTTCTCCATGCCGCTGCCCGCCCCGAATGACGTGTGGGGAGCCCGGTCACCCACGGAATGGCGTGATGCTCGTGAGCGGTCTGGGTGGTCGGATGAACTCCCCGACACCCTTGACAGCATCAAAGGGCCAGACCGCGATCAAGTCCTTGCACGCCTGTACTCCGCCGAGCCAGGACTATCCAGTTCATCCTCGCTGCGAGATTTGGTCATTGCTTGCCATTTACTACTCTAGACAAAGACCAATTGCAATGCCGCCCAGTTGTCCTGAGGATATGTCAGCATCAGTTGCATCAACCATCCGAGCCAGGTATCATGAAGCTCACGCCATCAGAGTTCTCTCCGGGCTTGATGAAGAGGTATATCCGGCCTGTACTGTGGCGCCACAGCCGAGAGCGAGTAGAACCTCATGGCCGTGTATTGCCGAAGTAGACGTCTCAGCAGTGATCCGCGCTAAAACCGCTCCAATCAGCCAAGATCCAGGAAAATCACCACATGAACTTACAGACCGCCTCGGATAATGATCAAGATGTTCCCCTCCATGTGCCGATCCTGGAAGGAGCCTCGCTTGGACATGACCTGACCATTGGTGCTGACGACATCCGGGAGCGGCCAGCCAACTCCGCAACGACGACCATTTTGCTCCGGCGCTAGCGATCCGGAGATGGATGTCCAGTCTTACCCTGCGTCTGCTGCGCCCAACGCCATCCGACCCCATGCGTATCAGCCCCGATGCGCGCGCCGCTAGCAGGATTCCTGTCCGGAAATTTCCCCTTTGGTGTCGACCCGTGCGTTTGTCCATTGCTTGCAGAATTGCACCAGAAGACTCGTGATCATCGCACTATCTGCTTTCGTTTTCTTCGATCGATTTGTTCCACGGATCATTCATCATGGCCTCGCAGATTCTTCCCCAGGAAATTCCTTGCTCAGTCCTTCCCACTGACAAAGGCGGTGCCGTTTTTGCAGGCACTGAAGGTGACTACTTTCCGCCCCACAACAGCGTCGAGATCGAGCGGCTCCAGCGCCAGCACCAGCATGTCAAACTCGCAACGCGAACCCTTGACGTCTCTGAACAGGCACCTGGCTCCTGCCTCCACCGTCGACCTCCACGATGCAGACTTCAAGCCCGCTCTCTTGCATCAAAGCTACGACGATAGATTTTACGGTCGCTTCTGATTGGGTCTCTTACTTTTTCGAATGTTCATGATTGAATGCCTTGCATCAAGCATGACTGCTGTGCAAGTGGACGCAAAGGTGCGGCGGAATGAATGGTCCTGTGTGGCAGGGAGATGCGACTGTGGCGGTGGGTGCGGATCTCAGGCACACCCAACTCCGGAGCCAGGACACGCTGCTCCGACAGCACCAAACCACGCCGAAAATCCAATTGCATTTCTAATCAACTTTCAATGTTTAAAAGAGAGAGCTGATCAGGCCTTTGTGCTTCTACTCTGGCAACAACCGCGCGCACACTCCAATCCAGCACTATGCCCTCCACCACACCCACTCTCCTCACTACCCCCGCCGGACCAACCCTCGCCAACCTCACCATCGGCACGCTCGTCACCCCACACCCCGATGCCGGCGGCAGCGTCCCGCGCGTACACAACGCGCGCTGGCGCATCCCGCCGGGGCTTTACACACCCCAGCAGATCGTCGCCTCAAGCGCACCCCTGCTCGAGGCGGTGCTGCACCACCTGGGACCGGAACCGGCCGACTCGCCACCGGCGAGGAAGCTGCTGATGGACAACCTGGCCTCGAACCTCCAGACGGACACGCGCGAGTCCAGCCTGCAGCTACCGGCGCCGCACACGCTCGATGCCAGCAAGCGCGAGATGCAGGGGCAGGCGCTGCGCGTCGGCACGGCCATCGTCGGCTGGGCGCGCGAGCTGGCCGAGGACGAGGATAAGAGGGCACAGGTGCAGCTGGAGCCGCAGCTCGACATCCGGTCCCCGTGCGAGGGCCACCTGCTGCTGCCGGCCGTGGCACAGCTGATGTTCGGGCCGCGGAGCAAGCGGCATCTCATGCAGCTGTACAACGAGTGGCTGCACCAGATGGTGTTGCTGAGGGACGCGCTGCTGCCGTGGGAGAATTTTGGGGACGTGCTGATCAGGATCGATGGGGCGCTGGGGATGCGGTTCGTGGAGGATGCGAGGGAACGGTTCTTGACGGTGCTGTTGACCAAGGTGTTGACGCAGAAGGCGGTCGTCGGCTTTGCGCGGGCGGTGGCAGGCGTCCCGGAGAGGAAGAGAGGGGAGAATGCTGGGTACGGTTGGCAGGACGCGAACGGCGTGACTCTGCCGGCGTTTTTGGCGGGTAGTAGCAGCCTACGTTTGCTGCATTACTTCCCGGCACGCGTTGTGGAGGAGATGGAGGTTGTGACGTTCGACTACGCCTCCCAGGACTACTACTCCGCGGCTCGCATCGAGCCTTCTGAGGCTCCGGAGAAGACCGCAAATGTGCCTACCAATGGCTGGAGGGACGTCGTTTCTGCAGCCACCAGCGCCGCGCCTCGCATTGTGCAGGCTTGCCTCGAGCCAACCGAATCTTCCACCGGCGGCACCGCTGCCCTCAACCTCGTCCTCAGCTTCGACGATGGCCGCACCGTTGCGGTCGACGTTGGCCAGATCTCCCGCGGACGTCGCTACTCCTACCGCGCCAGCGACGGCAATGCCGGTAGGCCGTCGTCTGGAACGGGCTCAACAATCAGCGACGTATTCAGCGGAGAATCTCTCACCGTCCACGACGCCGTCGAGCTCCTATCAAAGCAGCCCGCCGATGGCCTAGTGTCCGCAGCGCAGGGCGGCTTGCATGTCATTCCCGTCAGGGACCGGCTCGTGGGCCTAGCTCTGCTGGGAAAGATCTATCCCGAGAACACGGTGCTGCTCGGCGCGGGTCAGAAGGCGCACGACGCCGAGGCGGCCGGGAAGAGCTTTGCTACTGAGGCAAAGTTTGTGATTGTGGGAGAGACGTGGAGCGCTATTCCTGGTAGGAGAGGAGCCGGTGGGTCGGTGTGATTTGGGCACGTAAGAGGAGGCTGGAAGGAGATCTTGGGGTGGTTGGTGGTATTTCTTTGGTTCTTTATTTTCCCGGCAGTGTGAATATTGCTGGCCATGGGGGGTTGGTTGGGTAGATTGTAACTCCGAGTTGCTATATGTACCCTTTCTATGCAACGTAATCCGCAATAGTGCTATGCCTCAGCTTGTTTATATATATTGGGCAGTAGAAGCTACCATCCGAATGTGAAAGTGGAATTACCATCTGTACATTCCCGTCGGGATGATATCCTTACAGCCCATGGCATGACAGCGAAATCTCTCGGCTGCAATACCCTTGTGGAGGGCGGGTTGATTCCGAATTGCCGCTCGGGGAGAATATTGCGGGGCCCTCCACTCGCTAAATGCTCCGCGGTCCCGCGGAATCATTCCGTATCCCCATTGAACGCTGACTTTTAAGCGTAAGAAAGCGCGCGAAGTGCCTCATGGTTAATGCCAGACTTTGTCACTAGCACTTATTCAAATTGCAATGGCGACTTCCAGGTACCAAGCACATGACATACCGTCACAACTGTTCATCAACAACAAGGTTTGTCCCGACATGCAGGACGATTGATGTCAAAGCTAATTTGAATACGACAGTATGTTGACGCAACAAGCAAAGAGACCTTGACCCTGGTAAATCCCTTCGACGATTCCATCATCCACACGGGTATCCAGGCTGCGGGCCGGGACGACGTAGACGCTGCAGTAGCAGCAGCCCATCTTGCACGGAAGCAAGGACCATGGAGCACATTTACCGGTGCCCAACGGCAAGCGTGCCTTCTCAAATTCGCGGATCTGGTCGAACGGAATGCCGATCGTCTGGCAACGCTGGAATCTCTGCCGTCCGGCAAGCCGGTGACTCTGCTGAAGATGTTCGACATTGCTCACATGGTCCAAGTCTACCGGTACTACGCCGGCATGGCTGACAAGATAAGCGGCGATTCTTATCCTGAGGAAAATGGCATTTACAAAATTGTGAGATACGAGCCCTTTGGTGTGTGTGCAGGCATCGCCTCGTGGAATGCAACCTTCCTATATATCGGCTGGAAGATAGCGCCGGCTTTGGCCGCAGGGAACTGTGTAGGTGCAACCTTTCTCTTTGATATGAGGCGGTGTGCTGATGAGCGTTGCGTTGCAGTTCATCTTCAAGGCCTCTGAAAAATCGCCCTTGGGTGCGTTGGCGCTTGGACCCCTATTCGCGGAAGCTGGATTTCCCCCAGGAGTCGTCCAGTTTGTCTCCGGAGCCCGGTCAACAGGAGAGGCGCTGGCGTCTCATCCGAACATTGCAAAGATCAGCTTCACCGGTTCCGTGGATGCCGGCAGAGCTATTCAAGAGTTGGCAGTAAAGAGCAACATGAAACGGGTTACACTGGAGCTGGGTGGGAAGTCGCCGGCTATCGTTTTTGATGACGCTTCTTTTGAGGCCACGGTGCAGAGGTATGTCAATCCGATACTAAGACACCCATCACAGTTCTGACCAGAGATCTTTTAGCGTTGCTGGTGGTTTCCTCGCCAATTCCGGCCAAATCTGCGTCGGTGAGTCGTATTCAGATATTCAGAACACGAGAGTTTCTAACCCTGCTTAGCTTCATCCAGAGTCCTTGTCCAGGCGACTATCGCAGAAAAGTTCATTGCAGCTGCGAAAGCAGTTTTTGAGACCGCTGGCAAGGGACTTGGAAAGGACCCATTGAATCCGTCTACCGAACATGGGCCAGTGGTAGACAAGGGCCACTTTGACCGCATCATGTCTTATGTCGAGGTCGGAAAGCAAAGTGCAACGCTCCTGACCGGAGGCTGCCGGAAAGGTGCACAAGGCCAATTCATCGAGCCGGCACTCTTTGTCAATCCGCAAAAGGACAGCCGCATAGTCCGGGAGGAGATATTCGGACCTATTTTGACAGTTCAGACGTTCGATACGGAAGATGAAGCAATAGAGTTAGCTAACGACAGTTCATTCGGGCTTGCAGGTATGATTCTTCTGGAAGTTCAACCCGTAAATATACTGATTTCATATCGCAGCTAACGTATATACCAATGATCTGAGCCGCGCTCTACGTGTTTCAAGCAAACTTGAGAGCGGTGGCGTGTCGGTCAATTCACCGTACCTACCGGAGCTGAACACTGCTTTCGGAGGTACCAAGCAAAGTGGAAACGGCCGGGAACTCGGGAAATACGGGTTATATGAGTATCTGGAGCCAAAAAGTGTTCACGTCAAGTAAGTTCATGCCGGTAGTATGAAGCGTCCATTTGCTCATCTTTGTTAGTTTGAACTTCCCCTCGAAGCTGTAGGAAAGTTGGATGCAACGAAGAACTGATAATTTGAGCCGTATGTCACATCACGTTGACGCTTTCTGCACTTCCAATAGAGATTCTGCAGCAATTTGAAGAGCTTACGGAGGCCATTGTCGCTTGCCGAGTGACAGGGTTCAGGTCATATTGACACCGCTCAGCGCAGGCATGGAAGTATTAGCATTTGAAAAGCTGGAGAACGGTGTAGGTTTCGAAGTTTGCGAATAAATATTTTCTATCGTACATGGCTTACAAGACTCCCAGCTCATGCGCTTCTCTTCTTCCTTCCAATTCGTGGGTGAGAGGCTCAACCGGAGCTTCTTGAGTTCCCTCAGTTTGGAGCTCCAGAGCAGTGTGCTGTGTCTTTGTAATCCCTGCTGATCCTATCAAAGGTGGCATCTCATCTGTTTTCGCCTTCACTATCCGTCTACCATAACAGCATCCACCAAGAAAGATGAGCCCAACAAGTGCGATGCATCCCACCGCGATCCCTGCTATAGCACCACTCGAGAGGGTTGCTGACGACGACTTCTGTGTGTCCGACATTGCAGATGGCGAGGTACTCTGTGTTGCTGTCGCGACGTTGTCCGAGCTGCCTTGAGTTGCTGTCATGGGAGGGCCCGAAGTGGTTGATGTGGATGTCCTGCTGGCCATACTACACCGGCTGCTTATGGCTGTGACACTCCGCGCCCAGACTTCGGATGTGCTCAGTAATTGTCCCACAGGCGAGCATGCAAATCCACCAGATGTAGCGTCGTTCGCGTAGACGACTACTCCGCCAAACCCACTCTGGCAACACCAGCCACCTACCTTAAGAGTTCCATCTGCACCCCAGAACGACCATGAATCATCAGCACACTGCGATGGATCAAAAGAGCGACGTCAGTGAGCTGAATAGCTATCAGGGCTGTTGTCAAGACTTTTACCTTCGGTCGATTGTTGAAAGCCGTTGTACAATTGGTGCCTATGAGATACGTCAACCCACTGATGGTTGAGATCAATTAAATCTTTGATGACGTACCTATAGCACAGCAATATTGATCCTCGGGGTCGATACTACAGTCAAACCCACTTGGGCAGCATCTGATCTGCTGGCCCTGACCACACGAACTTGGTGCGTCGGATGGGCATGAAGCGTCTGGGACGCGGACAGCGTAACCGCCGCCGTAGTCGCAAGATGTTGCAGCAGCCTGCTTCAGCACCACTCCAGAAAGGATGCAGAAGATTGTCAGCCGTGCCATGAGTATCCTGAGCGAGCATGAAGAGCGAATGGCCGGAGAGATCACGGCGAATGACCAGCGTTTGTTCTGTCAGGTCAAACCAAAGTATATACCAGTGTATTTCAGCTGTGTCCTCTTTTCAGCCGCAAGGGAGCACAATGCAAATATGGTCAATGAGGCTGGACAATACTTGTCGGAGTTATTTCTAGACAATAAAGCCTCAGGGCAAGGAGGCGATCATGTAACAAGGGCTAATGCTTGTGATACTATTGAATTAAGCATTTGTAAGACTGTGAATCCAGTACGAAAGCATGACAACACATATCTACCCCTCTGCTGTCAGCACTTCATGCGTTACGTTAAGTTCCAATTGCAAGAACGCCGCTGACTAGCCAAGTACACAAGCCGAGCCAGCATCCGATGTATCATATGCAAAACTTGAGGTTCTTTTCGGTGGCTTGCTGATTGAAAAGGGGAGATAAATTAGCTTGAGGGCTGAGCAGACTCGCGTTCGATATATGCAGTCCCAGGCCCGTGTAACGGTCGGGAGGTCCCGCCCAGTCATTATTTTCTCACCCGTCGTTACACGGGAATTAAGGCAACCTTTGTCTCAGCCCTCAAGCTGATCATGCGGGCAGCTGACCGTTCGTAGCACGTAGGATTCAGCTGACAGCTTTGTCACGGACGGCATTGAGGCCTGCGCAGAACAAAGGGACCGCAAAGATGCGGCCTCGCTGTCTCCATCACCACAGGTGAGCAGCATACTCTTATTACGAGTTTTCAGCTCCAAGATGTGCGTGTTGTTGAGAGGCGGACGCCGTAGGATGATACGAGCATGCGCTCTGTCCATCCACCGCTTAGTCTTTCGGAAGCCATTAAAAGACCTTAGGTCGTCGTCGTGAATCAATGCACCCTTGAATGGCGTCAATCTGCAGGCCTGGTGGCTGATCCTTACCACTACTGTGGCGAGCAGCTATCCTGAATGGCGGGCAGAATTTCCGGTACCTACACCCCGCCTGAACGTATCAGCTCAGACGCATGCCCAGCAACTAGCGTATCCCTCCAAGATGTTTTACTAGGTTCCATCATTATCTTTCTTGCTGATAAGTCTCTTACCAGCTTGTAGCATGGGTCATTCAGCTGTCCCAAGCTCCCAGTGTGACCAGAAACCGAAGTTTTTGCCGCTAAATATATCGCTTATGCACTCAATTCCAGCGGTAGTATGGGGTTTTCCTTACTTGAAATAAGAAAATTCTGCAGGTGAAATACGTGGTCAGCTTGGTGTGTATGGCGATTCTTCAGCCTCACACTCAATAGGCAACAAGCTGAAACTGTTACCATTTGGTGTCAGCCTTGCACTCAGCAGAGCAAATGATGGGGCCTACTACTTGTTGAGCAGCCGCCACAGCAGTCACGGGTCACCACTGAACTTTCGCTCTAAGAAATCTCGGTTGAAATAGGTTGCTACGATGTCATCAAACAACATCGTGCTACATTCGCGCATATGTGCTGCAGCAATGCGATAACGTATAATATTGTGTACTGTCTGGTGATTTCAAGCTGGAGCCTATCGACGATGTGGCTCGGAGACGGTCTTGTGAAAGTTAGTTTAGAATCCCAGAAAGAAGTATATTGATAAGCCCTTGGGAATTCCGATTTGACATGTGAGACTGGGATCTCAGGCTGTCATCTTTTAGCATCCCCACTTACCTCTCGATCGTGGCATTGATTGCAATGACGAAATATTATCGATTCATGCTAATTGCAAAATGAGGAGAAATGAAGAAGGCAAATGGAGGATTATAGGTTTTAATAGTCATGGATTTTTCAAATTCGGTGTGTGCCTTTTCAGCAGCTGCTTCATGGAGTTTCTGCTGTCCTGGCAAGTTACTTACAAACGAAATTCCTCCTGCTTACTAAAGTGCACCAAACCGCCGGCCAGCCATAACGGAAGCGCCGCAACGTTTGAATAGCGTAAGCCTACCTCGACTGCAACAGTCCTTGCTGCCTCTATCCGATTTTCAGCTCGTAGATGCTATTAGTCCCCACATTTATTTTAAACTCCTCTCCAACCAGATCGCTGTGCGTGCGATTTGCTAATCAATTAGGACGTCGGCCAAGAGGGTCTAGAGCAGTCGGTAGGGAAATGTGTGATGCAAATAAGCAATGCAAGGGCTTGTGGCTAACGTTTCAGCGCGTAGAACCAAACCGCAGCCTCTACTATTTCAGCCTTGTAGGTTTCTATGTTTCTAAAAAAAAAAAATGCTACTCAACCCGATGTTTCAATTTGACGCTTGATTTTCAGCTCCAAGTAGTGGCGAATTAGCGTCTGCAGGCGTCGCCGTATCGTCCAATCCTGGCGCCCTACCCCGCAGAACATCCGTAATCCTAAGATCAATTGGGTCTAGTGCTATTATGATGCTTGTCGAAATCAACCACTGGATAAGGTAGGGCTGTGGCAGTCACATCGACCACTGGATAAGGCAGGGCTGTGACAGCCACATCAACCAAAAGTATGCGACGATAGCTGCGCTGCGCCTCAGCCACATATCCCGCACGCTCATGCGAACATGTGGCGCATAGATTGAGGTCAATTCTTGCAAATATATATATGCCGGGTATGTTGTGAAGCCAGATCACACACACAGTCCAGCTCTTCGATCTACACGACCATAGACCCCATCTTTAAACTTTCATTGCTATCAAACCCGCCGCTTTGACTTCTTCAACCATACCCGCTGCAGCCTTCACAATGGTTCTCAATAGTGGAGCTCTTACGATCTCGGCCGCCATCAGGCTCCTCAATACATGTCTCCATATCTTCAACGAGATCTCTGGGTGGCTTGAGAAAAAAACCAAAACGATGTGGAAGGAAGACTACAGAGTGTTGAAGGCTGTTCGAAGCTATGTGGTCAGTAACAGGCATCGCGGCAGTACGTATTCGCCATCCTATATTTTCTCCGCGGAAAGACAGGCTAACCATTTTGATTACCCAAGAGGCAAAACTACCGCAACACATTCATGTCATGGTTTTAAAGTTGAAGCAAAGAAAACTTCAGTGGATGAAAGCCCCAGGTGCCTACGAGGCTGAGCAGGAGGCCAAGGTCAATGCTCAGCACCAGCCTGCTGGTTATATTGCTAGTTTTGAGTCGGAGGAAGAAGAGGAAGAGGTCTTCGAAGTTGAGGAAGAAGAGGAGTCTGAAGAGGACGTGGAGCTTGAAGAAGAGGATGAGGAAGAAGAGGAGGAGGATGAGGAGGAGGAAGAAGAGGACGAAGAGGATGACGAGGAAGTTGAAGACGAGGATGACGATGAAGATGATGAAGCTGAATTTGATTAGAAATGGGTATGATGATGACAGTTACGGAGATGTTGAATATGTTAGGTTAACAAAGATTGATGTTGGTAGCTACAGCTTTTGCCGGGGGATCCACTTGGGGTAAATCACATTCAGCTTCATTTTTCCGTCAGCTTTTTTAACACGTTTGACATGTTGGTTGTTTCGCTTTCCCTGCTGCGAAATCCCTCCAGCTCACGAGGTCAGCCAGAGGTGCAATTTCAGCTATGCTCATCATCGTTTCTTGACTAAGGAAAGCTTTAGAGCTAGCATTTGTCCTCAGCGAAGAGGAGGCATCACTAGCGCAGGCACTCAAGCTGAAGCGTATGGCAGTATGTCCGAAAAGAAAGCTATGTAGAAATCCAGCTGACTGAAGCGGAGCTAGATGTTACGGTCGAAAGTTGAATTGAGAATTCGGATGCCCTCTCTTTTAAAAAAAAGAAAAAGGGGGGTCATGTGATTGTCAACAATGAAGGGAATCGCCTACCTACCTTCGCTTTCCTCGCCGCCACTAGCGAACACTTTCGCAGCCGCATTTACAGACGTAGCCAGCAGACGTAAAAACCTTTTACAGTCTCCTCGGAGCGGTACTGACAGTCGCAATCCCTACAGCGCATCCTCACAGCCGTCCGTACTCGCTACCGTCTTCACTGTGATACTCTACCGGTACTCCTATCTATCATGCAAATGATGCAAACATGATACTGAAAGCGCAAACCCATAGGAGATGCGAGCTACACAGTTTTGGCCTTGCGGTACCTTCGGTATACTGCGCCGGTGGCCCACTCCCGGATTCAGAGCCAGAAGCGGTCGGTGCAGCAGTGTTACTGAACGGAACAGTGCTGGTGCCATCAACAACTACACCCCCTGAGCCCAGGCTCACTACCTCACCCGAGACTGTAGCCGCCAACCCTTCAACTGTCAAAGACCTCGACCTAATCACGAGCGTGCTCTCCCCCTCTTGGAACGTATACTCAGAGCCTCCAATGGTGACAAGACCCACATCCGTCGTAGTGGCTACTCCGGTCTTGCCCATCAACGACCACACCGCTCGGCCCTAAACTTAGTGTCTCCCCATCAAAAATGACCGCTGCACCACCCACCGTCAGCGTATGCCCCCTGACAACCACCGTACTTTCTCCCTGGGTAGCCGTATACACATTCCCATCAACCGTGAATACCGCTTTAGCCTCACCCGTCGGCCCTGGCGCAGCCGTACTCCTATCAACCACTATCCCCGCCGTTCCTAGTGAGACAACCTGCCCCTTCACGGTTGCCGCCGATCCGCCGATCGTCAATGTTGACGAGCCTGCAACTACCGTGCTCGCTCCATGGCTGGCCGTGTACGCAACGCCGCCGACTGTGAAAACGGCCGCCGTCGCCGTTGGGTCTGCTGTCTGATATGGGTGCGCCCTCGACGTTGAGCTGGCCTTGCGTGCCGATGCTGAGGGTGACTCCGGACACAGTTGCAGCAGCACCAGCGCTGCCGAGCTGCACGGTTATCCCACTCGACACCACCGCGCTTGCGCCGGAGGTGTAGGTCTAGGTATCTGTGCCGAGGACGAAGGTCGCTTCGGGTGCTGCTGCTGCCTCCATCTCAACATTGGCTGCCCCCACGGCAGCAGAGGTGGCCGGGGGTCCATTATTATATGGCAACACGCTGTCGCTGAGGTGCACGTCATCCGTGCTCGCGCTAACCACGATGCTCGAGGTCGTTGCCGCTGGACCGCCGGCGGAGAGTGTCGTGTGCGTGCCAACAGCTACTGCACCGCCGGATACTGTGTAGTCGGTGGGTTGTGGTTCAGCGGTGGCTGTGGCCGTTTGTACCGGCGTCGTGGTCGTCACCGCTTCCCTTGTCGTAGGCTTGTTGATCACATCCCTGGTGGCAGCCGAGTCCCGAGTCTCGTCACGACGTTTGTCGTTTCTACTGTAAGGGCGCTTACGACGATTTTGGGCAACGGTTGCCCGTTGAATCCTCACCAAGTTCAGTGCGCAATCTTCGCAAGTCCGCAGGGCGTCGGGTAGGCCCTAATAGCTTATTGTACTCTAAAGAACTGGTACTGCCATTGGGGCTTAGGCAACGATCGATCCTTAGAAAAGTAGATAAATCCAATACCAACTCGCGTTGAGACTCCATCTCGGGTAGTAAGGCCCAGTAGGATTGATTGCGTGTAATGCGTTTTACTGAGTGTAGTATCGGCCGCAACGATAGCTACAAGCTCATCCACCTCTCCGACTTCACTATCAAATCGAAATTCCCCACGGTAGACGGATACTTCCAAGGGCCTGACAAGTGCGTCGAATGAACCATCTACCCGCGTTTTTGCTACAGACGAGCTCTTGTGGGAAGCAGTACTCGTGGTCGAGATATGAAACTCACTAGGCGGCAGATATGGTCCAAAGAACCCAAGCTCGCCACAGCTTAGACTTGGTGACGCGCGGCTTAGAGACTGCGTGCGAAGCAGATGGACATCCATGCCGGTGCGTTCGCTGAGGTAGTCACCGGGCACGTCTTTGACTATACCATTGCGAGCTTCGTTCGCGCTCCTCCAAGTCTCGTGAGACCATACCCTCTGGTCTGAGCCTCCATAATGCCAGCAGACGATGGGGACGTGGATGGGTACGCGTTTCACTGGCGCCCGGGAGATGTTTCTCGATAGCCAGAGACTATCAGCGAATACAAAATCGATTGGGCCAACCCATGAAGCCCTGGTATTCACGAGTTAGCTTTCATTTAATCGACAGGGTTTGGTTATAAGAGACAATACCATGACCATGTTGAGTAGCGCTCAGCCAACATGCCTGCCTGAAGGGAACGCTTCCTGGAACCGTCCGAGGGAAACCAGAGGATAGCTTGGAAGAGTAGATGGGTGGGAATGCCTTGTGTCTGGCGAATGCTCAGCCGAGAGGCCTCGCCGGATCTTCTGAACCGGTTGAAGATGCCTTCGAAAGCATTGAATACATCGTGCTCGAATGTAAGGGTTTTCCTGCTGTAATCCTGGACCGCACGTTGGTAGCTCTGGATCTCCTGGTCTCTATTCACATTACCCAGATAGTGGTATGGCGTCGGATCAAAGTCTTTCCGAATATTCTTCCCCCACCAGGCCGGTCCTGTCCTGATCTGAATGTCCAAATCCTCCGAATCCCGTCCTTTGGCATAATCATAGCCCTCTCTCCACTGGACCTCACTGCAGTTGAAGAAGGTCTCTTCTGCCGTAAAATAAAGACAGCGCTGTGATAGAGATTGCTCTTGAAATGTCCAGCCTCGCGTGTTCCATGTTGACCTCCGTACCTCTTCACATAGGGTCGGTAAGCTAATCGAAAGATTGAGTGTAAAGCCATCCAGTGGGTCAACAACTCTCGTGGGTGCAACGGGGCGCCCTGTCCGGGGGCTTATCCCTTTTAATCCAGCGTCCGCATCACTGCCATCTGCGGCAATAACAGTCACCGTTGCGTTGTCGTAGACATGGTCGATGCTTCCGATGAGTTTTGCCTTATCTTCCTCATCGTCTTGTAGGATGCACAGCGTATCCACCCACAGATACCTCAATCCAATTTTCCTGGTCAATTCCATGGCGTCCCTGACGGTGCGGGGTATTCTTCCGCATCGGTTCATTGTTCGGCGCAACTCAGAAAGGCCATTTGGAGCACTAAGCTCGTCAAGGTTCTCCCGTGTAGCAAGAAGAATAGGGTCCTTGCCAGCGTTGTTCCCAGGGGTGAGGATGGTAGAGATCTGGCCCCAGACGTATGACAAGGCCACGTATTCACAGGGTTCAGTTGTCTGTACCAAGCGCTCGTCTAACACATCGATGATGCGAAAGGGATGTTCGCGCATGAATACGTCGTTGTCATTTCTCCTCATGGCTTTCCTGGAATGCTTGTGCTTTTTACATTCATCTAGCCAGTGTTTCACCAGCGGAATGTTAACGGTGTTCCTAACTTCGCGTCGAATGATGAATTTGGCGGTTTCTGGCAATGAGCCACCAGGCAGGGCTTCGAATTCTGCAATGATGAACCGATTCGCTACACGGTCCACTCCTCTGATAGGATGTCTGTTGTGTTGATGCTTAAAACCTGGCGGCTCCTGGTCTATTGCTAACAGCAGACGTGGCTCAGGGTGTTTGATGCGGCCGTTTATCGTGATGGACAAGGGACTGCGGCTCTGGACAAAGAGCCGGGGTGGGGTGCTAGCTGTGGAGCAGAGCCTTGCAGAGCTCCATCCGTCGCCCCAGGCGTGACAAACAGCATTGGAAATAAGGTCGCAGAAGGGACAGTTTACATCGTTGTAACCTGAGAGCTGGCCCAAAGGTCTCTCATACACTTCGTCGGAAAGCATCGTCTCCAGGTCCAACCTATTGCAGGTGCCACATAGTGACTTGGGCGGGCCTGAGTCTGGACCTAACTGAGAGCCTCTCACACCCTCAATCGATGGACACATTTAGTGGCGCTGCGTATTGATGAAGCGAGATGTGGAGTGTTCCAAATACCACTGGAATACGCAGGAACGTGATGGTTGAGACGACTGGTTGAGGGAACGGACCAAGCGGGTGACTTGATCGCGCATAGCTTTCTATTGCGGACGAACGGGTACTTCCGGGGGTACTGCTCTTGGAAAATGTTAGATCTCGTGGTGAAGAGTGGTGAGATCAGAAAAGAGTGTAGATTCTGCCTGTCTCCTAAGAGGGAGGTAAGTAGGCTTGCTTATATACATAAATGAGTGTCTAGATAACCGAGGAAAGCGGAAGCCGATATTGCTATCCGAAGCTTGTGAAGATGAGGAGTTGTGAGAAGATGGCAAATGTAGATGATGATCTTGATGCCCAAAAGAATGTGACGCCTGAGGAAATAAGGCAAAATAGTCTGACAGGAAAGGAACACGAAAAAGCCGCTGGCGCCTATGGAGCTAAGCAAGGGCCGTTGGAGAAAGTGATTGGACGGAGCTACGTCTCCACAACAAGGGGCGGAGACATCGCCTGATGCGACGAAACACGCGTGTTTGGTAAGCGGAGGACACTTCTTAAGGCCATGCTGTAGAGTAATCAGACTCAGAGAGATGATTGCCAATTATTAACATCGGCAGCCTGCATCCAATCGCCAAATTTTCAGCCCATCGCACAGCGCGGCGTTTCTTGGCCGATCCTTTTCCGACCAGACGCCGAATGCCCGTCGTATCGATGAGCCTTCGAGAAACAGATTGTAAATGCAACTTGTTCGCCCGAATCAACGATATGTCCTACTTGAGCTGCATTTCCGGAGTAAAGGCTCCACTTTCACTGCAAATAACACCGTACGAAGCTTTTGAAGCTGTATGGGTAGTCGCCAGGCACTCTATTTCGAGTCCCACAAAAGGTTGTTTTGAAGACGACTCTGAAGATCACATAATTCCTTACACGTGCCTACTCATTTCCGCCTTCACCTACATCTTTGCCGACCCCACCTTCACCCTTCTCGTTCCCGCTTGCATCTTTCCCATCACCGTTTCCATCTTTCTCATCTTTGCGTACATGTCTCTCGGCTCTGCTTGCAACTTTCTCGCCACTACCTCCTTCTTCCTCATCACTACCTCCCTCTTTCTCGTCAATACCTCTCTCTCCCTCGTCGATAATCGCTTCTTCCTTATCAATAATTTCCTCACCCTCATCAATGACTTCCTCTTCATCATCAATAATTTCCACTTCCTCGGCACTGTTTTCCTCTTCGTCGCTATCTACATATGCCATTTCGGTCCTGGAATATATGAGTAAGCAGCTGTATATAGAGAAGACGAGGATGAAATGAAATAGTATCTCACCAGTCATCCTCAGTCAACGGATGGAAGCTCCCAATCATTTGCCGGCCCGGGTTGTCTTTTATAAAGGTGACCTTCCCGGCAAAGATCCCTTTGCTCTTCTTACTCGGCTTAGTACCCTGTAGGACTACCTCTTTGATTGTACCGAACAAGTATGGTTCAGCAGAGTGTCTCCTAACATACTCATAGACCCTAGTTGTTGATTGGCCGCGTTAGAATCATCAGTGCATATAGGAAATACCAAAAGGCTAAGATGATTGATAACACATACCGTTGAGCGTTGAATCGGGGGCTATATGGGATTTCATGCGTAGCATATCCACTTGGCGCTGAGAGTGCAGAGTCTCCACCATCATCCATTTTTCTCAGGGTTCGCCCGTACCGATATCTCCTGGTTCCTTTCGCAAGAATAGCTTCAGAGAATAGGAGACGAGCGAGACCAGTGAGGAACCTTGGATCATACCATTCGATTGAGCCGTCAACGGAGAATCTCTGCTCGTCGATCCGTGACCGATCGAGAGAATTCCAGAACACTTCGAAGTTGTGGTTGCGATATTTCCATAGGCGGTTTTCATACGCTGGGTTTGACTTTCTTAGGACGACGCTGGGATCTTGGCATCACGAGAATACGTACATGGGCTCCGACGGCTAAGATCGATGGTGTTGGTACGTGTCGCGATGGCTGCAATCCCGCGCGGATTGGAGTATACCTGGGTTCCGTCGAAGGCAACGCAGGCGCAGTCGACATCGAAGCCAGTCAGTATCTCACTGATGGATTTGTACAGTCTGAGGATGATCTGTTATCTCGCCCGACATCACCCAAGTCAGCAATGACGCAGGTGTGAGGGGTGTGCAAGGATCCGACCTGAACATGGCGGTATGGCCATCTGGGCGAAATCAGAGTAATTGCGTTCTTGGAACGCAGCGCTAGACCAGTACCAGGGAGGAGCCTTTGATTTTTCCGTATAACAGCCTCCAGATCCAGGATACGTCTAATTGCGACATCATCGCTGGCCAGTCCGTAAAGGAATATATCAATGTCGCTTGCGCTGGCAATCTGCCTGCAAACCATACTAATTAGTGTCCGGCCTAGCCATCGGAAATGCGAGGGGAGTACTGGTAGTATGTTTCGAGCGGCTTCTGGACCCTCACATCGCCCCCTTCTGCACCTTTCCGGACAGAGAGTAATGGCAAAAGTGCGGCTGACCCGGCGACCACGACATTGGACCAGCCTGTTGTTACACCCGACATTTCATCAGTATATAATTATCGTTCATTGTTAGACGGAATGAATGCTTACCTAATCCTGCCAGTATGCCTATAATTATGTTTAATCCTATTAGTAAGGGTAAAAGAGATATGTCAAGGCAAAACTGACCGTGCGTAAAAGCTTTGAGGTTCTTCTTGTAGTCGCTCAGAGATTCCGTGATGGCCATAGCGCCGTTTTCTTCGCGCTCATGCGCTCGCAGCGGCAGGAGATACTTCTCCGGATCGGCCGTCTGGCGGTCGATCGTCCGGATCTTAAACGAGCTCTCGTGGCCGTCATAGACCGGAACCAGGTTCGCAAAGTTGTCAAGGGCGGTATCTCCTCTCGCGAACGCTTTGCGTAACCAGGCCTCATAGGACAGATACGGCTGCAGCAACTCGCGCGTTGGAGTGCGCGGGTGCTTGGAGAGGCGAGAGAGAAATCGAGAGGATGGCTTCGGAAGGGCAGGTGGGCCGTCCGTCATTATGCTTGTCAAATGATAGCCTAGACACTCTATGTCGGCAATAGAATAGAGAAAAAGAACTCTGAGAGACCCGTGCCGCGCTTTGACAGAGGATATTATATGTATGTATCGTATCACAAATTCCATCCGTTCCGCATACCCAAACGTCTCGCTCCCGGGATAAGGAGCTATCGTGCTGACCGATGGGCAGTACCAGGCTTGAAGCAGCTCACTGGGTCGATGCGGGGATACTGATCGCGGGCTGCCTCTACGGATCGGAATTGTGGACTATACTCCACTCTCAGCGCGTGGAGACTCATAATTGGCCTTCGTGCATTACGTGTAATTTAGCCAGCAATTTATTTTGTACACCCTGTTCCGCAGGCGGAGTTCAATCGCTTCTTTAGCGAGAGTTGTGAGGAACTTACCGCAGGCAATGATCAGCAGAGCTCGTACCTACATACATTTCACTACTACTCGTCATATTTTTTCCAGCAAAATATTGCTATTTGCGCTATATGATATCACTATTAATGTAAAGAAGCTTCTATTAGACCAAAAAAGTAAAAATCCGTAGTCTTGACTTTACATCTCCGTCGTGATAGAAAACGATGCGGGCGTCGCGAAGTGGAGCACACCTGTAAGGAGAATACTTCCGAAGCTAGTGACGAGGTATCAGCCCCCTGTAGTAAAATTTTCTCGGCCGACATGCTCCACACGCCAACCCTCCCTCGCGGTGTCGTGGTGATAACTTAGACCAATGACCATGTCGGTAATGATACAGGGCTTGAGCCGGATACCCATAACAACGCTGTGCTGGCGTGGACATCACGAGGACCTACAGGTGGCAACTATCGTTTCGCTCAATAGCCCTAAGTCTGAGCCACGGTTGACTGAGATCCATAGCCACCACATGGAAACGATTGGTCTCTATTGCTTGTTAGAAGTGTAGCTTTGACTTTGTATCCCGCATTTTGGTAGCGGTGCTGTCTGTCACCCATACAGGAAAGTGGAGTATATCAGATTTTCTTTGGGGCGGTGAGGTGGGGAAGCCTTGTTAGGAAAAGGGCTTTTGCTACTATAAATGCTGATACTAATGGCGAGTCTTGACAGTACATAGTTCACCAAGCTCCTTCTTCAACCAAAATGACACCAGATCAAAACAATGTTGCCCACATTCAAGCCGAGGTGGATGTACCACCAAAGGACTCCGAAGATTCATCATCCAGCGACAGCGACAGCGATCTGGAGTCAGGGGAAGACACATACATGACTCACGAGGAGAAAATGGAGGAATGGGCCTCACAAGTAGATGAGGATTCATGGGAGGAGAAGTTGCTTGAGAAGATAGTCAACACAGGTAAATATCCAGGCCGATTCCCGTTTAGAAACAGCTTGTAACAATCTTCGAGACTCGATTCCCCCTAATTACCAGGAGATCTTCGTCGACCCATCGATCATCAAGAAGCTAGAGCACATCACCACCCTCTCGAGGAAGAGGCCGAAAGCCTTCAGCCACGGAATACTCCAAAAGCATAGAATCACCGGAGCAATCATCTATGGGCCTCCAGGCAGCGGCAAGACCTTGCTTTGCCGGAGCCTAGCCAAGCAGTCAGGTTTCAACATGCTGGCAATATCTCCAGCCGAGATCTGGCAACGTTACAGGGGTGAAACTGAGCAAGCAGTGAAGGGGATCTTCTCGCTGGCACGCATAATACACCCGTGCATCCTTTTCATCGATGAGGCTGATTCCCTGTTCTCCTCGCGTAGAAGCACTGAGACGCACGCTAGACGCAGCATGATTGATCTCTTCCTTATGGAATGGGACGGGATGATGACCGACTTGACCTCACCATTGGTACTGCTGGCCACGAACCGCCCGTCTGACCTCGACCGCGCCGTGCTGCGCCGCGCACCATATCAGATACGTCTAGACGAGCCTGGGTCCAAAGAGCGTGCTGGAATCCTGAGCGTGCTTCTCAGGGAAGAATCACTTGGGCCCGACATCGAAATTTCCAAGCTGGTCAAGCTGACATCCGAGTTCACTGGCTCAGGTCTTAAGAATCTTTGCGTCGCGGCAGCTCTTGAGTGTGTGAAAGAGCAAGAGAAGGACAGTAGGACACGCATGTTAATGGAGCGGCACTTTCTCGCCGCTCTTGAAACTATAGGAGCTATCAACATGAACAAGGCCAAAACTGCCCGATTTCTGAGGGCTTGAGAAAAACCCTAGAAATTAGAGTATTAGAACTTCAATCTATTTCTTGTTACGTTGAGTACTCATACTAGGGAGCTCTAGGCGGATTATCGGGTAAATATAGATTACGAGGAGCCGTTTGGTTCAAGTCGGCTTGCTCGATTGTCAATCCAATACAAATTGCATTGATTCAGTGATGCCTGCATGACCCTCCCGTTCCACCACAGTCCACCGCAATAACCAATCAAGCTGCTACGTCATTCCGTTACTCAATCCGGTTTCACAATGTCTGACACTCGCCCTCCTGCACCAGTCCCCCCAACTGAGTTGGGCCGCTACCGCATTCTCTCATCCACGGCAGGAATCCGCGTCTCACTTCTCCAGCTCGGAGCCGTGTCTATTGGCGATGGCTGGTCCAGTCTCCTGGGCAGTACAGACAAAGCCCAGTCGTTCAAATTGCTCGACGGTTTTGTTGAAGCCGGTGGTAATTCCGTTGATACTGTAGGCTCGAAAAACAGTCTACTTGCTTGGCAAAACACTCAAGACTTTCCAGGCCAGTAACTACCAAAACGAACAGTCAGAAGAATGGATTGGGGAGTGGGTGGCCGAGCGCGGTAACCGGAACCAGCTGGTCATCGCCACTAAGTACACCGCAAACTACCGCTCGTACTCAGTTGGTAAAAACAAGGCAGCCAATAGCCATGACAACCACCGGCGCTGTTTGCACGTGAGTATGCGCGACTCTCTGAAAAAGGTCCGCACCGACTGGATCGACTTCCTGTACCTGCACTTCTGGGACTACACGACCTCGATTGAGGAGGTCACCGACAGACTGCACGTGCTAGTTCAGCAGGGCAAGGTGTTGTACCTGGGTATTTCGGATACGTCGGCCTAGATAGTGGCAACCGCTAATGAGTATGCGAAGGCGTACGGTAAGACGCCGTTCAACGTTGACCAGGGGTGCTGGAATGTGCTGTATCGTGACTTTGAGCGCGAGATCATTCCCATGGCACGCCACTTTGGCATGGCGCTCGCTCCCTGGAACGTACTCGTTGACGGGCATTTCAAGACAAAGGAAGAGCTTGAGGCGAGGGCGTGCGCTCCTTCATGGGCGTCGTAACCGAGGCCGAAGAGCGTGTCAGCGCCGCTCTAGAAAAAGTTGCCGAGGAGCAAGGCATCAAGTCTCTAACCCCCATCGCGATCGCGTATGTCCTAGCCAAGGCAAGGAATGTCTTCCTCATCGTCGGCGGCCGGAAGGTCGAGTACCTCCATGACAATATCCAAACGTTGAAGATCCGCCTCACTCCGGAACAGATCACCTACCTAGAGGATAACAGCCCGCTCGATATCGGCTTCCCAACCAACTTCATCGGCGAGGATCCGCACGTCAAATGTGAGTCTGGACTGGATCACGTTACCAGTGCTCCAATGGCTTGGGTCAAGTATCCCAAGCCTATCGACCAGGCGTAGATTCCAGGGATGGCCTGAGACACGACTCCAGAGCCTATTTCGACTTGTTGTATCTCTTTCGACGGCGAAACCCTGCAATGTGTTTGGTCAGGCGACAGTTAGCTTTGCTCATGTCATAGGGAATTGAAGCTATCCTCCAGGCGTAAATGTGGGATTAGCAGTTATACATCCACGTCCGGAGGATAACTTCAACTGCCCATATATGCCGGACAATGGATAATTGGCGCCAGAACAGATTCATATCTATCGGAGACTCTGGAAGCAGACGGCTGGTCTTGTGCAGGCTTTGGTACTGTCCGTTTCAGAAAATGGCTTGAATGGATGCATTTTTAGTGTTCCACTCTGCTACAGTGAATTAAACAGAGAGAAAGAATGCAGAGGCTAAACCCAACCAAAGTTCAATTCATCATACATGACAGAAAACGCCGAAGAAAACCCTACAGAAGTCATACAAAACTACATACATCATCTCAATGGCTCTTAGCGCCCTTCTCCTCGTCAAGCAACCCAAGCGCTCTTTCCAACTTCTTCCGATGCTCCTTGACGGCATACACGATCTCCTTCATGGCCATGAAAGAGAACAATGAGATCAACGTCAACCCAACAAGGCAGATGAACGCAAGAACAATGATGGCGAAGACATTCCCCACGTCATACAAGTGCTTCCAACTCGCGCTCTTCCATCCTCCTTTCTCTGTGTTGATGCCCAAATTGATAGCGCCCATGATAAGGTTGATGACACCAAAGGTGAACAGCAGCGGGCCGTAGAAGCGTGAGAAGTAGGCATCGTAATTGCCATACGCTTTCTCGAAGTTGAAGTCGCGGAGCACGAACTTAGCCCAAAAGTTGAGCCTGCTGAGGCGAAGATCGCCATAGTGATACCGCAACGAGACCTGGTCGTCTCCCACTTTGGTGTTGTTGAACCAATCAATGAACGCGATGAAGTCCTCGAATGTGATCTTCGCCGGCTCTTTATCCTTCTCCTTCTCTCCGTCCTTCTCCTCGTGCGCGGCATCCGGTCCAACCCCCACATTCTCCGGGATCAACCCCTTCGACGTTGCGATGGCAAAGTCGGACGGATGCTGCACGAGGTACGAGTAGCTCCGCATGAAACCCAGCGCGCTGCTCACCACCTGCCTCCCCTCTTCCGTCGCACACCATTCCTCGGTGAAGAGGGCATCCCAGAACTCGTACGACAGCAGGAATGCCGGAATGGGCTTGAGGAAGATGCGCTTGTCGTGCCACACACAGTGCAGCTCCGGGTTCTGTGAGACGGTGACATCACGTCCGCGCACTTGCTGGTGCGTTAGCGTGTTGATTGGCCGATCGCGCGTCGCCGCCGCCGCGACCATCCAGAGCCAGTGGTAAAAGCGGTCGAGCTTGGGCGTCGTCAAGTCGCGTTTGAGGAAGGCGGCGAGTTCATGGTGCAGAAGGCGGGTTTGCGGGTGGCCCGGCAGCCGGTCGGGGAGCTTTTTGGACGTCGAGCCGAGGCAGAGGGTGTTGTTGTTGGTCGTGGGCTTGTGGAGGCCGTGGAAGAGCGAGTGCTTCGGGATGAACGGCGGTCCGAAGCTGTGGGTCTTTGGCGTGGGAAGCTTCTCCATTGCTGTGGGGGATTTGCGTGATGGAGGTCGCTGGGATACCTGACCGGCAGGAAATGCGGTTCGAAATGGAAAGGAAAATTCGAGAACAGGTCAACTTTTTATTCCATGCGCGCGGATCTGTGCGAGCGTTTACCTCAATGCCCTCGTTGTCTGCTTGTAGCGCTTCGTGGGGGCCGGGAGATACATGAGCGATTGGCGCGCATGAGGTTGAGGCCCCACTCTCATACGTGGCCGTCCGCTAGGAACAGCTTGGCAGCGGCAGAACCTCTCCAATCATGAAGGCTGGGGTTGACATTCTGCACGACCCTGATCTTCATTGCGCGTTTGGGAGGTGAGCACGACACGGCATACGTCCTTAGCTGTGGTCGAATTGAGCTCAAAATTACAGGACGTTGCCACATGAGATCGGAGAAGAATTAGAAGGCGTAGGTTCTTCATTTCAACGAAAAAGAGGGAAGAGTGGTTCGAGTCAGGCGCGAGTAAAGTCAATGGGGAAGGTGACGAGTGGATACCGAACAACACTGATACCGCAACTGCACCGGTGAGCGACATTCGAATTTGCCAAGCAGCACAGCCACCATCGGAAACGGAGGCGAGCGCTTCGAAAATAACGCACGAGTCGAGAGGTTCAGAACTCCGCGCCGTATGTTGTCAGTGCGCAGATCCTGGTGCAGATCACCAAGTCATCGTGGACTTGCTGCACTTTTCACCGCCACAGAGCCTTCATCATCGGCATTGGACGATCCGCAATAGGCAGCACTGGATGGTCACTTTTAAGAATAACAAGATTGCGCTTTATACATATCCGCTGCCCACCTGTGTACTGTGCAATTAATCATAACGGCACAACGCTTTACTTCTCTTCTATAGTCGCATATTATGCTTAAGAAACAGCAGTTTCTCCACTGTATATTAAGTATTGACATCTATTAAGGTTAGATATATTCTATTTTAGAAGTATGTGGCGCGATTCACGACTTGGAAAGGATGAATTTAAAAAATTCTATAATCTACGGTCTCTCCGTCAAACGTAAATAGAATAAAGACAAAGGGGTAACTATTACTCAAAAATCCTCCGGAGGGAGATTTAAATGGCCTATAGGGTTGATTATCCCGGCTCCCATCACTTCCTTACTATCATTAGATCTATTGAGACTCGAAGTATCGTTACGACGCTTATGCATCATTCCGTCATCGCGAGGGATACCTCTGTGCTCTCATGTCTGATATCAGATTCTTTATATATCTGAATGATATTCAATCTTGGGTGCGTGCTTACTCGGTCGGGGACACCCTCTGTGATGTCGCTTCAATCATATCGAGAGTTGAAGGTAGATCATTCGGATGCCTCGTTCTGGACACTGCTGGGTACGGCATTGCATCAGTCTGGACAGGTTTTCTGGCAGTGACTGTAACAACCCCCAAGCCTGGGTCTGCTCCAGAAACCATAAGTATGAAGTAATGTCTGAGGAAACGACGAAGTGCAAGTACATACCAGCAGCAGGTCTTATTGGGAGTGCACTCGCCGCACAGATCCAGCCGATGACGCAAAAAGTTGCCAGAATCATGTTCTCCGTTGCTCTCGATGGGGT
The DNA here is from genome assembly GCA_009829795.1 of Lasiodiplodia gonubiensis. Taxonomy (NCBI): domain Eukaryota; kingdom Fungi; phylum Ascomycota; class Dothideomycetes; order Botryosphaeriales; family Botryosphaeriaceae; genus Lasiodiplodia; species Lasiodiplodia gonubiensis. The sequence goes on from RHKH01000003.1 coordinate 76,640, forward strand.
GAATAGAAGTGGAATTCTCAGGGACGAACTAACATGAAGATTGCTGCAGTATTGATGCTCGGCTGGGCGTGTGCTTCTTTAAGGATTTGTCTTTTCGTTGATGAGAAACAAATTTAGGCCATCCTTGCGGGCAAAAATAGGCGTCAGCTTATTATTGAAGGCGTGAAAAAAGCAAGCGATACCTGTGTATTCCTTCCGACCGGTCGGTGTTTCAGTGCCATCCGTTCCATCGAAGAATGCGGTGGCTGACATTGTGTTCCCACATCCAGAGGCGTATCACAGCCGAAGGCTAGCGCTAAGAATAGCAGAATACTGGAATCTAAAATCCATGACGTTTGCGAAAAACAAATTAACGCAATCCTTCGGCTTGAATACACATATGTAGGTGCAAATGCGCATAAACCGCGTGGCTGCGGCTGAAAACTAATATCGGGGGCAGAAGTGGAAAGATTGTTGTACAGGCAAATGCCTAGAACAGCCGGCCCATTCCAAATACAGTGTGATGCTAATGCGCATCACCGCCCGCCTTATACTTTAGAAGGAAGCCGGATCACCCGATCACGCCTAACTCCGCAAACAGTTGTCGCGATGGCAAGCGATACGTCCACTCCAAGTCCCTACGTTTTTCCTTCTTCACAAGAATTCCATGGCAACGATGGACCATGGTCCACCTTTATTCTACGCGTCGGCGCACCGGCTCAGAATTTTCATGTTCTTCCATCCACAAACGGTGTCAACACTGTAGTCCCTTTGGCAGAAGGCTGCGCCGTCGATAGTCCCGACAACATCACCGCCCCATCAAACTGCGGCTCGCTCCGCGGCGCATTCCCCTTCAACAACCACAAGAGCTCGGGGTTCACGGTGAACGACAGCACAACATGGCAGAGCATCGGCCTCTTTGAGCTTCGCCTCGGCAGCCAGTACGACATCAACGTGGGCGCTCGGTACGGCTACGACACAGTCGGACTCGCATTGCAAAACAGCGGCGGACCAACACTTGATGGACAAGTACTCGCAGGTATCGCTCGAAAGCAGTTCTTCCTCGGTGTCATACCGCTCGGTACCAAGCCCACGAACTTCTCTACCTTTGACAATCCTCAGCCGAGTTACCTAACAAGCCTAAGGGAGACTGGCGTTGTTCCCGGGCTAGGCTTTGGGTATACGGCAGGTGCTCGGTACAGATACACCGGAGTAACTGCAAGCTTAGTGCTTGGCGGTTATGACATGTCGAGGTTCGACAGTAGCAAGTCAAAGACGTTTGTTTTCGGGCATGACGACGATTTCGACTTTACAGTAGGACTGCAGGCTATCGTCTCTAAACACACGTTGCAGGGTACGGTATCACTTCTAACGAACGGCATCATTGCGAGCATCGATAGCACTTTACCTTATCTGTGGCTCCCAGAAGAGGTCTGTAATAGGTTTCAAGCCGCCTTCGGCTTAACTTACAACGAAACTTCACAGCTCTACCTCGTCAACGACACAATACACGAACAGTTGAAGCAATTGAACCCAACTGTTTCCTTCACATTGGGCGATGGCACCACAACAGGCACCGGGGAAGATCACGCGGTCGTCATTGATCTTCCGTATGGGGCTTTCGACTTGCAAGCCAGCTGGCCACTTACAGAAAACACGACAAACTACTTCCCGCTGAAGCGGGCTACCAACAGCACGCAGTACACTCTTGGTCGAGCGTTTTTACAAGAAGCGTACGTCTAGTGCAGAGAGGAAAATTCAGTGTCGCTTGTAGCTTACCAGCCCTTAGATACCTCTCAGTCGACTACGAGCGGCGCATATTTAATGTCAGCCAAGCGAAATTCGACAGCCCCATGTCACCACAGCAGGTTGTCTCCATACTACCGCAGGGCGCGACGGAGCCTAGCACGCCGCGCAGATCTGCCCTGTCATCGGCCGCTAAAGCAGGGGTAGGGGCAGGAGTCAGCGTAGCAGTGCTGCTTTTGCTCATGCTCGTGTTTCTTTGCTATAAACGGCGACAGGATCGGTCTGCTGTTCAGAAAGATATTGAAGCCCACCCAAGAGAAAATCCATCTGATGCCAAAGAAATTGCTTCAAAGCAGATATTTGAAGTTCACGAAAACTCCCGGCCAAACGAAGCGGATGCTGGCGGTTCTCAGCTCTACGAGTTACCCAGCTCTCACGGCGCGTTTGAGATGCTACAGGAGAGCAGACAACGCAAAAGCACTGAGAGTAGATTGGGTGAGATACCGACGGGAAACAGTCGATATCATGAGAATGCATAGCCATGGGCAATGTCATTCTACAACACAAGTCTTTTAGTTTTTCATTACTGTTTCCAAAACTGCAGTCTGTCCGATTCTCCGCCTTTAAAGGAGTATGCCTCTCCTTCTGTTCACTCATTTCCATCATTCACATATTGGTAGGCTAGTCGAGCGCAAAGAAGAATAGAACTAAAATAGAAATACAACGGCGAGAAGTAGCTGCATCTTTAATGATGACGCCTTAGGTGTTCCATCTGCCGTTGTGGGACGCTTGTTGCCGAAGCTATTGTTGAATATTCTGATTTGACTGGACATTGAACTGAGTCTGATATGGCGAGATCTGTAGCGGCCTCTGCATCATGGACCACTTATGCTGAATCCATCCAAGCTAGGTATTCTTACGTAGCTTTGTAGCCGCAAGGAAATCATCTGTTCCGGTGGAACCACTCATCTGTTGCTGCGTCTGGTGGCTGTTAGGGGGTTAAAGGTCGCTACTTACTTGTGCTGAATGTTTTCAGCTGAAGAAAGCCAGGAACTACATACTGCTGCTTCTGAGCCGGTGTATGGAAACTCATAGTAAGTAAACAGGATTGACTCGGCACGTTGTCGATATCGATTAGAATTTATTGACAAGTTCTTGGACTAAACGCAGTGTAACAACAATTTTTATAAGAAATTTCACAGATAAAGCTCTTTAGATCAGCCATAGATACTTTTCCTATCTTATAGGATATTGGAAGTGCGCTCGCGTTGTGTCGAAATAGAGCTGGTCGACGGGTGGTGTAACTACCTGGGGACGGATAGACTCTTCGGAAATCTCAATAGAGACTCTCGGCGGCCTGAGACTGTTAGATAGTAATTATTGGAGCCCTGATGGGCTACGTGTCATGTCGTGTACCGATTGCGCATTTCGTATGTAGTAACCCACGCCATTTCTCTTGGCCGGAGGAATAATCACGCCGAGAATCTCCTTCGACTTAGCCAAGAGGGCCTCGTTGAATTTCGCTACGTACGTTGCGGGCTGCTAAACTGCATCAGCAGCTGTTTGATTTCTTTTCAAGATTACTGTACAGCCGAGGCAGGAATCTATCTGTTGTGTTTCGATAGGCATTTCTGTCGACTTTGCAAAGACGTATTTCTTTGCCCTTCTCGCTACAGGACATGTAAATCTCGAACGCCTCAAGAAGGTTCTGAAATCACACAGCAAAGTCTATTGGACAGTATACTCATGGTTGTGCGTAATCCGCTTGCCAAATTGTGCGAATCTTTGACGATGGTGGTGGGTCATGACTGCCGTTCGGCCGCACTGGAAAGTTGAGTAATCATCCTGACTGGAACTGCCGACGGAACAAGTTCAGCTCCATATGCGACTTGAGAAGGACGATAGGGATTTACATCCGTATCTAATGCAGAAAAGCATAAGTATAAAGCAAGGGCTTGGATCTGCCGGGATCTCTTCTGCAGCACCCGTCCCGGCCAATCGTAACAGGAGCCTGATCCCAGAAGAAACCCATCTCAAATACGCAATGGGTGACCTGCCGGAAGACAGCTCAGCACCGAGCTCCATCAGTGGAGAGGGTGGCGATGTCGCCGTTCTAGTCAATAACCGCAATCCGAAAAGCTGGAGCATGCGCAAGAAGATAATGCACACGCTCGTGCCGGGGCTTTTAGCATTCGTGATGCAAGTAACACAGTACCTCGCATGCACAGTCCGCTAATACAGCCTCCCAGTGTCTTCTCGACCTCGGTCACTGTTCCCGCCACGCCCATCCTGATGCTCAAGTTCTCCATCAGCCGCACCATCGCCACTCTTCCGCTCACGCTCTACGCGCTCGGCCTCGCTTTCGGACCGCTCTTTACCGCGCCGCTCTCCGAAGCGCTCGGGCGGCGACCCATCTACATCGCTTCAGTTGCGCTCCTCCTCGCCTTCACGGGCGGTGCCAGCGCCGCGCAAAACCTGGCCACGTTGCTCGCATGCCGCTTCCTGGCCGGCTTCTTCGGGTCTGCCGGTGTTGCCATCGGCGCCGGCACTCTGGCCGACGTTTGGGATGGCGAGCCCGCGCAGGGTCCCGCGAGCATCTTGTTCATTCTGGGACCGTTCCTTGGGCCAACGCTGGCACCCATCGCCAGCGCCTATACTCTGCATGATCGAGACAACGATTGGCGCTGGACGCAGTGGCTGGTGCTGTTGATCGGTGCACCAGCCATGGTGGGCGTAGTCCTGATGAATGAGACGTCGGTCGTGAAGCCATCGTCCGAGAAGGCACAACAGCGCGTCAGTCTCAGCGGTACCGTGCGCACTCTCCGCACCGCAGTTGCGCGCCCCACCCGCATGTTGTTCACCGAGATCATTGTCGCGTCGCTGACGCTGTACACGGCTTTCGCCTATGCCATGATCTTCAGCTACTTCTCTAGCGCGTCCTACGTCCTGCCGCGCTATTACGGCTTCAACATCCGTGAGGTCGGTCTCAGCTTCATCGCCGTCATCATTGGTTACCTTCTTGCCACTGTCCTGTTCGCCGTGTCTGACAAGACGCTGTATGCACGTGCGGCTGCTGAGGCTAGGTCCCGGGGGGCGCAGCCTAGTCCGAAGCATCGGCTATACTCGGCCATGGTAGGCAGTCTTTTGTTGCCTGTGGGATTGTTCTGGTGAGTTGAGATAGTGTGATGCAGCGGTCAAGGGTTCGAGGAGCTAACTGGCGGTTAACAGGTATGCGTGGGAAGCTCATCCCGGCGGTCACTGGGCTGCATTGGTGGCGAGTGGCATCCCTTTCGGCTTCGGCGCCTTCTCCCTATTTGTGAGTATTCACATCTCCATAAGCATATGTCTTTGTGGCTTTGCTGACATAAAGGGCTCTATAGGTCTCGACCATTTCTTATTTGGTCGAAGTATACAGAGCAGGTGCTGCAGCATCAGGTGAGTTACTGTTTCCTCACCAATGGTGGCAGCCATGAGACATATCGCTAATTATTTTGTAGCCCTGGCTACCAATGGTACTCTTCGATACATCTTCGGCGCAGTGTTCCCTCTTTTCACGACGCAAATGTATGAAAATCTTGGCGTCCACTGGGCTGGGAGCGTTTTTGCTTTCTTGTCACTGGCGCTGCTTCCTATTCCATGGCTTCTGTTCCTGTATGGAGATAACTTACGGACCAAGACAAAGCTTCAGAGCGCCGTCTGAATACTCAAGTATGCCGTTGTATCAGATTCGGCGTAAGTACTAAACAAGCCGGAAATGATAGACGTTGGTTTAGATATCGAACTAGAACAATATTGAATTTTAGGACTCATTGGTGGAGAATGCCTATGGATACTTATACATGACGGAGTGACAATACATATTGCGATGAAACCGGACCGCCATTTATTTACTATGCGGACTTTGTTGATACACCTTATTGCTCAGTAATCAGTATCAACCGACCAGAACTGCTGCACTCCATAGTAACCCGGCGAGTATGGCGTTGGAGAGAATATTTGTAGCGCCGGAGCTTGATCCGCAACTGTACGTCAAACGCTCGATTCTCTTGATAGCCACTATTCCGATGGATGTTTCATGATCCGGGATGCCTCGACCTCGGTGATTGAAACGGGTCGGAGATAAGACAACTCTCGGCCTCAAGGTGCCTTCGGTGATAAAGACTTCATCGGGAGCGAAACGCAGTGTCGGCTCGGAAGAAGCTTGAAACAACGTCAAGTAGTCGCTCTATCCAGAGCGGAATACTGTATCTCCGAAGCCAGATCTCAGCAGAAGGGTGGTCTAGCTAAATGAAGGTGGTTTGACGGTCTTGACACGGCACTTTCTGGCACGGGCGGGAGAGCAACCTCTTCATGACGGCAACGAAACTAAGGAGAAGCAATAGGAGCAACACACAATGGGCCGACCTGGGTCCGGCATCGGCTAGAAGAGCAAGAGAAATACGCGGTACTATAAAAGAGCGGTCGAGCCGAAAATCTAAGTTTGGTCACAAGCTACTCTGTGTCTCCCTTTACGGTCGTTCTCCCCAAACCAACTGGCACCATGCCATCCGCTCTTTGGGCTGCGACCACTGCCGCCGCCCTCACCGCTGTGAAGGCGGCCACTCTTAATGATGTATGTACCACGTCGTACGCGCAGTCGGCGCTTCCAGCCGACGATGTCTACCCGGGCATCACTATCGACAAGGCTTCGGTCCAGACGGCCATCACCACCAACTCATCCGTCAGCTCTGACTGGTACCCGTCGAGCGTCATCGACTACTGCAACGTTACTTTCGCCTACTCCCACAATGGAATTTCCAACGACAAGGTCCATGTGTCTTACCTTGTGCCCGCTCCGGACAAGTTCCAGAACCGTTACCTCTCGACCGGCGGTGGCGGTCTGGCCATCAATTCGCAATCCCAGTACAGCCCTTCCGGCATCATCGTTGGTGCCGTTTCCGGAATGACGGATGGTGGGTTCGGCTCGTTTGCCACCAATTGGGACGACGTCTTCCTCCTGGCCAACAACACGATAAACTGGCAGTCGGTCTACATGTTCGGTTACCAAGCCCACCACGAACTGGCCACGCTAGGCAAACAGTTCGCTCGCAACTTCTTCCAGGTGCCCTCGAGCGAGAAGCTCTACTCCTACTACCAGGGCTGCTCCGAGGGCGGCCGTGAGGGATGGTCTCAGGTCCAACGCTTTGCCGACCAGTTCGACGGCGCTGCCATCGGCGCCCCCGCGTTCCGCTACGGCCAGCAGCAGGTGAGCCACCTCGCTTCAAACGTGATTGAGCAGACGCTGGGCTACTACCCGCCGCCTTGCGAGCTGGAGAAGATCATGAACCTGACCATCGCCGCGTGCGACAAGCTGGACGGCAAGACGGACGGCGTCGTATCCCGCTCAGACCTCTGCAAGCTGCGCTTCGACCTCAACAGCACCATCGGCACACCATACTCCTGCGCCGCCACCTCGGGCTCAAGCTGGGGCTTCGGAAATCTCGAGGCCAGACAGATGCCGTCCGCGGCCGAGCCGGCGCAGAACGGCACCGTCACGGCCCAAGGCGTCGCCGTTGCCGCAGCCATCATCGACGGGCTACACGACTCTGCTGGTCGCCGGGCCTACATCTCGTACCAGCCAGGTGCCAGCTTCGAGGACGCGACGACGGCGTACGACTCGACGACCAACACGTGGGGGCTCAGCATCAGCTCGCTGGGTGGCGAGTGGGTAGGGCGGTTCCTCCAGCTGCAGGAAGTGTCCTCGCTGTCCTCGCTCGACAATGTGACGTACGACACGCTCGTCTCATGGATGAAGTTTGGCCAGGCCAAGTACGGTGACTCGCTGCAGACGACCTTCCCCGACCTGTCTCCGTTCCAGGCGGCCGGCGGCAAGGTCATCCACGTGCACGGCGAGCAGGACGACTCGATCCCGACGGGGTCGTCGGTCCATTACTACGAGTCCGTACGCGGCGTCATGTTCCCCGAGTCGTCGTACAACGAGAGTGTTGCAAGTCTGGACGAGTTCTACCGCCTGTATCTCGTTCCCGGTGGGGCGCACTGCGGCACGAACACCAACCAGCCCAATGGCGGATGGCCGCAGACGACGTTGCAGAGCGTCATTGACTGGGTTGAGAAGGACAAGGCACCCGCGACCCTGAAGGGCTCGGTGGGTATCGACGAGATTTGCCGCTGGCCACTGCGTCCGCTGTGGTCGGGCAACGGCACCGCGTTCGACTGCGTTTATGATCAGGAGTCGATTGATACATGGAAGTATGAGTTTGATGCGTACAAGATGCCGCTGTATTAGTGTCCGAAAGGTAGCAATTCAATGTTTTATTTCAGAATGCAGATCCTACCCGCATTTGGACCGAAAGTTGAACGTCGAACGTCTAGCCGTTGAGGCATCACCCACTTCTCTCATGGTAAAATCGAACGTCGAACGTCTACCGTTAAAATTCCTGAAGGTCGAGCCCTCAAAGACCCACACGTAATCGAACGTCAAACGTCGGACCCTCGAGGTACATCTTCCTTTTGTACACATCACTCAGCATGGAATCGAACGTCGAACGTCGAGCCTTTGAGGCGTCGCCTAGAGCGCTTAAGTCGAAGGTCGGACGTCTATCCTCGACACGTGGACGTCTTGGCCCGAAAGTCGAACGTCGAACGTCGGGAATAGGCGGCAGCCATTCAGCATCGAGCGCGCCACTTTTATCTATGTTTCAAACAATGTGGTACATCGTGGTTTATCCGAACCCAAGCTTATTCCAACACTTTGCTTCTTCTCCCAGCCTGCATGCACGCCATTTCTTTTCAAACCGGCGTCCCGATGACCTCGCTTTCCTTGAAAATGGCTATCGAGTTAATCTCCCAGTACGCCTCCTCGAACGCTTCCGGATTGGCGCCGACGTAGAGCTCGCACGACTGCTTTTTCTTCTTTCCCTCGACGGCCGGACATTTCGACGGCCACGCATTGCCTGCCCAGTCTCCGCAGAAGGTCGTGTCGAAGATGAAGCGGTGTTCGACAAAGTGATCATCGACGTCGCAGCCGCGGCCGCCGGCAAACACAGCCTGCGGCAAGCCAAACTGCGAAATGTCCAACGCGCCCGAGCCCAAGTCCCGCCATGCCGCCACCTCGCCGTCCACCTTGTCGCGCGGGAAGAACCAGATTTTGATGGCGCCGCTGGTCCACTGCAGCGCGTAGACGCCGCCGCCGTTTGCGTTGAAGGCATCCCCGTAGCTCTTTCCCGTCGACGCACGCACGCGACAGCCCTCGGAGCCGGCGCAGGTGCCCTCGATGCTCCCCAGCGCCGCGCGCCGCGGTGTTTCCAGGGTGCAGTTGTCGCCCGTGTGGATGACCATCTGGTTCGCCTGGGCCAGGTGGATGTTTTCGAGCACGTCGATCTCGCCGCCTTGCGGCCACGTCCCCGACCCCAGGCTCCATAGCGCGGGCCAGATGCCGCAGGCTGCGCCGGGCATGTGCGCAATGTCGAAGACGAAGAGGCCGTGCGTCCATGTTTGCTTGCTCTCAATGCGCACGCTCGGCCGGCCCCAGTCCGTGCCGGGTGTGTACGTCTTCGCCGAGTCGACCCCCCAGCGCGGGTTGCCGCCGTCGGTTATGGTCAGCATGCTCGTGTTGCGCGCCGTCGCCTCGTCGACGTAGTTGACAAAGCCGTGTGTCGGGTCGGCCGCCGCGATGGACGAGTCTGACATGTAGTCTGCCGACGTGCGGAAGTCAAAGTGCGAGAAGAAATCCGCACCAGCCCAGAGAGCGTCGCGCGTGTACGTGATCTTGCTGGCCGCAGTTTCGAACTTGAGCGTCTTGAGGTCGGCAAGGAGAGAGGAAAATTGCGATGACGAGTATGCTGGGGCCAGCAGCAAGGAGAGGGGCAGCAGAGCCGCGAGGCGGCAATTAATTGGAGGCAGCATTGAAAACGAATTGGATACTCTATAACAAAACCGTGGGCCCTCGTGGCCTGAAATAAGGCACCACGAGCCATGCTAATCTTTTCGTGCATCTATGTAACCCCTGCATAATTGGCAATGATGCGCGACGAAAATCCCAGACAGGGTGCCTGTAACACGAGCCAATCGAAGCTGCAGAGCCGTCGCGATAAGGTGAAACACGGCGTCTGCAGTTAAAAAGGGACCTGAGTTAGCACCAGCCCGCTCGGCTACTATCCCATGATCCTTTGCTGGTCGGTGGCCGGCTGGGCTTCTGAGGAGAGCGAAAAATACCACCGCTGTTGTGTGACGCCGTAGAGCTGTTTTGCTGGGGGAGCGCGCAGCTGAAAGGCAGTGCGCTGCATCTCGCCGGCGGCTGCACTGAAGGTGTGTGTGGTTGCACCGGACGCTGGATTGCAGACGTGGGCTGACCGTGGAAGAGTTGAGTTAACACGTGCGCTCGCCTGCAACGTTTGCTGCGTGGCTGTCATGATGTCAGTCCCGCTGCCACGGCGGCTATCTGGCACGTGTAACACCGCCCTGAATGACAAGTGGTGCCCTTGCATATCGAGTGTCGGCTTACTACGATTGCTACCATCCAGTTCGTATATTTTATCGTCAGATTCATGCTGGCTAGTCTTTAAGCCTCGGGTGGACGTGTATTGCAACCATTTCAACCACGGGAACTCCCATACATTATTAAGTCATGTACTCCCAAGATTCGATAGCACTATTCGCAAGAGAGATGTTCAAGAAAGATGGCGCATGTCTCTAAGATAAGGCAACGTAAGATTATCCGTAGTAGAGAAGCAGGCACGCGAGCCAGACTGAAATAATTGCAAGGCACGAAATGGTGGCAATGCCATCTCCTTCTTAGGGATTCAATTTGACCGCGTTGAGTTAGCCGACTATCTTGCTATTACTTTAGAAGCTACGGCTAAAATTACATATTTAATGTTAGTAGACAGTCTCCAGTAAATTAAACATTTTGAATGATACACGAGAAGAGCTTTAATAAGACTTTCTTAAGCCCTCGTTCCATTTGGGACTTAGCTCCATTTCAGCTTTTGATGGTGAGCATATATGCTCTGGAATGTGCTGGGTCGTTCTCTACAGCAGTACTCGGCCTGACTCGAGGATGGATACGAACCTTGCCATACTTGGTCTAGCCCAGCTGGAAATGCTGCACGGACATTAGCACTTTAAGTATGACCAGCTTCGGATGTATTCGGAGGAGCGCAGCAAGTTCGGTAGTGGCTTCATGCCACCCCTCGCGCCCGGCAGCCCACTTCCCGAGCCCATCCCTTCGCATCCGACTTAACAGTTTAGATCTTATGGCAGTGAATATACATCTCCGCAGTTGGTCGGGTTGTCGGAAGAAGCATTGTCCGATGGCGTGACCAAAAGCTGGCATATAAAGTAAAAACGAGCCCCATCGCACCCCACCAACAGACTATCTCAATGGACTTGTACCAGCTTCGGACGAATCTCCTTCAAAACCCACTATGCGTGGATTCACCTGCACCCGAATTCTCATGGAAGATCTCGGCCAATCAAAGCGCATACGCCATCGAAGTCGCCACCACAACCACATTTGCAGCCGACTCGGTGGTCTGGAAGACGTCTAAAATCGTATCCGTCGACCAATTTGGCATTGTCTACGCTGGCGCACCGCTATCCAGCTTCACTCGCTACTATTGGCGCCTCAACATTTGGGATCCGCGCAACACCGCTTCCGACTGGAGTGAGCCTGCCTCCTTCGAGACTGCTGCTTTGGATCCCTCGCTTTGGAGCGCGCAGTGGATATCGCCAGTGGTTGACAAGTCCCATAACACCGGCCCGGCCTATCTCCATGCCACCCTCACCCTCCCCATTGGCACGACAATTCATCGCGGCCGTGCCTACGCCAGCGCCCTCGGCTGGTATAGACTACTGATTAATAAGCACGACGTGACCGGCGATGCGCTAGTGCCGCGGTGGACGCCGTTCGACCACGTCGTCGAGTACCAGGCCTACGACGTCGGCGGATTCCTCCGGCCTGGGACAAATTCAATCAGTATCGTGGTTGGTGATGGCCGCTTCCGTGGATTTCTGGGCATGTTTGATGGCAGAGAAAGGTATGGTGATAGGTTGGCGGCGTGGGCGCATTTTGAATTGGAGCTGGAGGGCGGCAAAAGGGTGAGGTTTGGGACCGGAAAGGAGGGGTGGTGGGCGGACCAGGGGACAATTGTGGCGTCAGACCCCAGGCTGGGGGAGCATGTGGACATGCGCGTTAACGGTGAGATAGGCGAGAGGGTGGCGGAAAAGGTGGAGGTAGTGCGGCCGTTAGCCCGACGGCTGGTTGCGGAGTCGGTGGAAAGGGTGCGGTGTGTCGAGTGCATTCTGGCGAAGCAGGTGCTCAAGACGCCTTCGGGTAAGCAGATTGTCGACTTTGGCCAGAATTTCGCCGGCTGGATCAGGATCAAACTGCACGGGCCCGCGGGGCGTCGGGTAGTGTTGACATACAGCGAGGTCTTGACGAATGGCGGTGAACTGGACACGAGCTACCTCTGCCCTCCCCTGCGACTTGCGCCTCAGCAGGATTCGGTGATATTTTCCGACGACGGATCGTGGTTTGAGACATGGTTCACCATTCACGGCTTCCGCTACGTCGAGATCCAAGGCCTCGACTATGTCGTTGACCCTGCCCACGTCCAAGGCAAAGTCGTCCATTCCTCTCTTCCACGCACTGGCCACTTCGCCTGCTCCAACCCAGCCATCGAACGCATCTACCGCAACCTACTCTGGAGTGTCCGCTCCAACTTCACCGACATACCCACCGATTGCCCAACACGCGAACGCTCCGGGTGGACCGGCGACATCCAGGTCTTCGCGCCAGCGGCAACCATGTTCTTCGACTGCCAGGCCCTCTTCCGGCACTATCTGCGCTCGCTCTCCCTCGAGCAGCTACCCGACGGTACGGTGCCACCATTCATTCCCAGCCAAGCCTCAGAATTCTCTGGTGGAATGGGCTGGTTCCCGAGACAGACGGTGCAGGCGACGGGCTGGGGTGATGCGGCAGTGTTGATGCCCTGGACGGTGTATCAATATTATGGAGATCTGAAGGTGCTAAGAGATCAGTATGAGAGCATGCAACGGTGGGTAGATCAACTGGAACTAAGAGCCCGGACGCAAAAGAGCTGGCGCAGGTGGCTGTTTGGCGGCGTTGGTGACGGTGAAAACTACATCGTCGACACCGGATTCGACTGGGGGGAGTGGCTGCGTCCCGGCGAGGGTCCTGCCATGAGCTTGTTTCGCCAGGCCTTGGTGGGAAATCCGTGCATTCCAACGGCCTACCTCGCCCATTCGAGCAGCGTATTGTCCAAGATCGCAAAGACATTAGGCTTGGACGATGATGCTGTGCGCTACGAAAAGCTAGCAACTGCCACCCGCAACGCATGGTGCACCGCCTTCGTGCGTCAAGAGGGCCCAGATATACGCATCGGAAACGACACGCAAGACGAGTATGTCCGCGCATTGTCCTTTAAACTCCTGGAGCCCGAGCAAGAAACGGCCGCCGTGTCCCGCCTCTGCCAACTCATCGAGCAGGCGGGCTTCCACCTCGGCACTGGCTTCCTCAGCACCGTCATGTTGCTCCCCGTGCTTACCTCGCACGGTAGAGCCGACGTCGCCTTCCGTCTTCTACTACAGGACACGAAGCCATCCTGGCTCGGCCTTCTCGAGAAGGACGCTACTACCTTCTGGGAAACTTGGGAGGGCTACGATTCCAAAGGAAACGCATCCTACTCGCACAATCACTATGCGCTCGGTGCTTTTGCAATTTGGCTAGAGGAGGGTCTGGCCGGTCTCGCACCGGCTGAGCCGGGTTATCGGCGTATACGTGTGGCGCCGGTGGTCGGGGGTGGCATTACCAGCGCTTCTGCTTCGAGAGACACGCCTTTCGGTCTTGCCAAAGTCTCGTGGGAGCTTAAAGATGGAATCATACTTTTGGAAATGGAGATACCACCTGGCACCACGGCTGATGTGTACCTTGGTTCAGAGGTAAAACAAGTTGAGTCCGGCGGACACAGATTCGAATTGAAATTCGAGCCTGACAATTCTGGATAGGAGCAACTGCTTCTCATACTCTGCAGAAGTGTATGTTAAAGGACGCTGCGCTTATTCAAAGTTGAAACAGAGGGACGGTTTAGCTTAAGCCGTATCTAGGAAACCCAGTCTCGATGTACAGTACGGCTAAAGACAGATGTCGACCTTAAACCTGTTGTCCAACACGAATACGGTGGCGTTGTTTGTCTGCTGCGAGATCAATGTAATTGTGGGGCCGTGTCTACGTATTCGTATACAATACGGTAAATATCTGGCGCTAAAAAAAACACTCTTGCCGGCTTCCCCGCTCTGAATTTCCCTACTGAGCATGTCGGTTAATACGGGAAAATGTTGCACGATCATCTCACTCGCTCTTGAACAGCGGCTTTGTCGATCCCACGTTTCTCGCCTTCCGGTCTGGCAAATCGAAGGTGCTTGTCATACCCGGGCGGGTCTAAAATCTACCAGAGGGTGATGTGGGTGCGTTGTTATGCACGCATACATATAAAATCATCCTACATTTTGCCCAGATAAAAGTCCACAGTCTCTTCGCCAATTTTCCTCTGGTGTGTAATCCTTGCCTTACTCCGGCGACCTCGCAGTCCGTCAATCTTCTTGATGCAATGTCTGCCCTAAAACTCCTCTGCACTGTCCTCTTTCTGGGTCTCGCGACCAGGACTCTGAGCATTCCTGCCGACAAATCAACACATGTCGGCACATTCGAAGCCCCTTCTGCAAGGGTCCGCCCCAGGTTCAGATACTGGCTTCCCGACCCGGGCGTGAACAAGACATTGCTGGCAGAAGACATCAAGGCTGCCGGTGACATCGGTGCGGGAGGTATCGAGTTTCTCCCTTTCTACGGCTACGGAGGGGTGATAGACACCTATATCCCCGTCGCTGATTGGTCAAAAAATGGGTTCGGTACGCCTGCATTCCTGGATGCATTTCGCGTCGCCTTGGAAGCCCATAAAGATTGTGGCATGGTCATGGACTTTGCACTTGGTCCAAATCAGGGGCAGGGTGTCCCTGCAGACAGCACCGATGAAGGACTTCAATGGGATTTGGTGAGCTTTACATCCATTGGAAACATCCGCTTTTAGCTAATCGCAAGACCAAAGGTTCCTCATTCCTCCCCTGTTCCAGAGAATGGATTCCTCACGGGTACCGTCCCCGGCTGGGGAGAAGGAGAACTTGTCGCTCTTATTTTCGCAGAAGCATCAGCAGAAACAAATGTCTCGATCCCAGGCTCGTCGCTGCAACCGCCCGAATACACCTCTTACTCACGCCTTACTCTAAGCTACGACTCTTTAAAAGATCTGACAACTCAAGTCACATCATCTGGCCATGTGGCTCTCAATCTCGGTGCTCCAACCAACGGCGCGAGATCCTGGTTGTTTGCATTCTACGAAAAGCAAACCCTGGCCAAGAACCTTGATTTCCCTAACAACGACACGAGAACGATTTTCGACAATGGATCATACACGGTAGACCACTTCAGTCCCGCAGGAGCCAAGGTAGTTAAGAATTTCTGGAAGAGTCACATACTCGACAGCGATATAAGGGAATTGTTGGTAGATGTGGGAAACTATGGTGATTATCCCAGGTGTTCAAGTCACAATGATACGAGCTAACGCTGTGGAAGCATGGGAGGACAGCATGGAGCTTACATCCCATATCAACTGGACCCCTGCAATCCCTGCCAAGTTTAAACAAAAATACGGTTACTCCATCCGTCCTCTACTCCCGCTCATCATGTGGGGAAATAACAACATCGGCCTCCAATCATCGGATCCAAGGCAAGTTCAATGCCTGCTTGCTACTGAGGATAGTGGACAGGGTTACATGAACGACTACCGCGAACTCCTCCAAGACTGCTACGGGGAGTACCTTGAGGAACTAAGACGATGGGTCCACGAGGACCTTGGCCTGCAAACGTCATCCCAGGTGTCGTACAATATGCCCATGGATACAGCCGTCAATGTTCCTTTCTCTGATGCGCCGGAATGCGAAAGCCTCGGGTTCAATAACAATATGGACAGCTATCTCCAGTTCTCAGGCGCAGCCCACTTGGCTGGCAGGAGAGTGGTGTCCAACGAGATGGGGGCGGAGCGAAACAAGGCATATCAGCTGACGATTCCTCGCTTGCTTTGGTCCGTTAACCGTGCTGTGGTTGGTGGTGTGAATCAGGTCATCATACATGGGCAAGCCTTCTCTGGGGCCTATTACAACACCACATGGCCTGGGTACACCCCGTTTTCGTATCTTTTCTCCGAAATACTTACCAACAAGCAGCCTTCGTGGAACCATGGATTGGCGGAGGCCATGGGATACATGGCAAGGGTGCAGTTTGTACAACAGCAAGGGATCCCCAGGACGGATATTGCCATTTACAACAAAGTTTCTACAACAATCGCAGGATTTGCTATGCCTTATCAGCTGGAGAGCTTGATCAAAGATGGTAAGCCAAAATCAATGGACCAAAGTGATAGAAGCTGACTGATGAAGGATGGACGTACGGGTATCTAACCGCGGATAATTTCCGCCTGCCGCAGGCTCATGTAAAAGATGGCGTACTCGCTCCAGATGGCCCACGCTACAAAGGCTTGGTGCTTCCGGAATCAAGCAACCTGACGCTAGAAGCGACCCGCGAACTGAAGAGCTTCGCAGAAGCCGGTCTACCGATTATCTTCAGTGGTAATGCACACGGTTACTACAGGTCTGGAAACAGCAGTGACCAAACTGCTGTGGAATCGGCCATCGCGAACCTATTGGAGTCTGAGAATATCTACTACTGCGGGAGCCAACACCTGGTGCAGCTGCTATCCTCCATCGGGCTGAGCCCTCAGGTTCGTACGGAGACAAACGGTACCCTGTATACGACATGGCGAGAAGACGAGATCGAGGGACTCGACTACGCTTTTCTTTTCTGTGACGGCTCCCCTTGTCGAGGCAGGATTCATGTCTCAACCACAAAAGCCCCCTACATCCTCAACCCTTGGACCGGGGACAAAGCGCCCCTTTTCGCGTTCAATATTGAGAACAACAAGACTATAGTGCCAATCAACCTCAACGGCAACCAGACCATGATCATTGCTTTCTCTGAGAACACTCCAGATGGCGCAATCGGGTCCGCCTTCCACGCCACCTCAGTCCCCCCCAATCTCCTCGGCTACAAGTATGAATCTCCGAGCAAAATCCACCTCCACGTCGGCCCACGACAATCCGAACCTCAGCCATTGCTCACGCTCTCCACTGGCCACTCGCTCCAACTCAGCAATACGTCCACCCTGCTTTCCAGCCTCCCACTCCACAGCTGGACTCTCACTGCCGAGCATTGGGAAGCGCCATCTGACATCTCCGACGCTACCATCATCGCCCGGAAGCATAACTCTACCCATTACCTACCAACTCTCGCCCCCTGGACTCAAATCCGCGGCCTCGAGAACGCCTCCGGAATCGGCCACTATGTTGCTTCCTTCCCTTGGCCTCCACTCAACACCTCAGATGCAGACGGCGCTTACATCCGCTTCTCGCGCGTGTTGCACGCCGTCACCGTTTATGTAAACTCGAACCGGCTACCGCCGATAGACAGTAGCGCAGCCTTTGTGGACATTGGGCCGTACCTTCACCCCGGCGAAAATAACGAGGTGCTGATCGTGACGCCCACGACGTTGTGGAATTATTTACGGTCGGTTTTTGGGCGGATCGAGAATGTGGGGGAGGCACCGTTGCTGGAGCTGTTGTCACAGCTACAGGGAGGCGAGCTACCGTCCATCGTGGAGGCAGGGCTGGTTGGAGTGGTGGAAGTGGTGCCGTATGCGAGGTATGAAGTGGAGATGTAAATGTATTTGGAATGAAAACAATATAGCCTAAGACTTCCACTACATCATCTCTTTGTATGTGGGGAGGTCCCATCCTTTCACATCCTCTCGGAGAATCCAACCGAAAATGTTCACCCTTAGCAAGGAGACTATCCACAAGAGGCAGTTCACAATGGCAATTCCGAGCGACGTCGATGCCATCATGTCCCAGCTTCCATCCTTTTTCGGCAATCCCTTCTGCACTTGGTCCATAAATGGCCTGAACTTTTCCTCGTAAGCCTTGAGTGCAATTGCAAGACCATCCTCTTTACCCTCTCTGTCAGAGCGTCCACAGTGTCTCCCAATCTCTCCAGCCAGAATGTAAGCACCCACCATGGCGGAGGATGTACCCATCCCTGTGTTTGCCGACGGACAATAGGCGGCATCTCCAACGAGTGTCACGCGGCCGTTGGACCAAGATGGCAATTTCACGACGCCCATGCGCTCGCAGTAGAAGTCATCGGCGTCATCGAGACACTTCAAGATCTCTCCTGTCTGCCACCCCGCGCCCTGGAAGATCTCTGCAAAAGCCTCCTTTTCCTCTTTAACGTCTCCTCGGCGAGCTTTCTTGAATCTCTGGGACTTGGTTTTGCACATGAGATACGCTTGGATCTCGTGCGGGCTGTGCCTTCGAACGAACACAGCCCGGTTTCCGGGAGCCATGTACGATGTGGCAATGTATTTATCCCCGTCTTTCATAGGTCGAGGAATGGTGAAGTACGCCACGTAGACGTCACTGAATGGGTAGAATGCATCCGCAGTGTCGGATCCGAGCATCATCTTGCGAGTACGTGATCCCTGGCCATCTGCACCGACCAAGAGATCAAACTTGTCCGTCTGGCCATCCGAAAATCGGACCTCGACGCAGCCGCTCTTCTCTTGGAAGCTTTCGATCGTTGTCCCGAAGATGTACTGGGCCCGAGTTCCAGTGGCGTCAAACAGAAGACGGCACAGATCCCCTCTCATGATTTCGAAATCGGTAGTGAAGCCCTGCAGCCCTTTGCCGGACCTATTCGCTGGAAAGTAGGCCCACTGCTTACCAGAGCCGTCGACTACCTGGAGGCCTTGCTCTGGGGCCGATTTGGAACGAAAATCCTGTTCGAGACCCATGCGCCTCATCACCTCGATCCCATGGCCACGTAGATCCACTTGGAGTCCGGTAGCCCGCAGGCTGGGGAACCGCTCGACGATGGTGATGTCATGTCCCAGCTTCGTAAGCCAGAAGGCGAGGGCATTACCAGCGATACCACCACCGCTGATGAGGATCCTCAGTGGTGCCATGATCTGTCTGATTTATGAGTGTTCGGATTTAACTATGTGGAATCCACATAAGACTTAGGTCTTAAGGAGAAGAACTGCGAGTCTGCGTACCTTGGGAAGTCTTGGTGCGTGGAATTAGCTCAGGTTAACTTGCTTGATTAGTGAGAACGATGGCGTTAAAGAGGACTGTTTAAATAGTGAGTGATGTGCTCGGCATTTTGACGCCCGTGAGGCCGACTATCTCCGCACAAGGCGATTGCCGCCAAAGCCCGGCTCGGTGTAAGACTATGACGCCACCGCATCGCCGAAGAATATTCTTTCAGCTTAGCCGGACAATTGCAACGTTTATCTGGAAACGGTACGTTGAAGCGGCACCGCACGCCGACGCCGATACCTCCAAGTTCTTACGACAGAATAGTTTTCTCCTAGCACGCCAATTCTGCGGACAACTTCGGTGTTTATTAGGGAAGCATGTGCATAGTTTCCTATGTAAGAGAGAGATGGTAATGCGGATGTGAATGTGTGGAAACGGCAGGCGCCCCAGTGCGACAAGTGAATCAACAAGCACTGTAGGATTGTGCATGCATCTCAAAACTTCAGCATCTACGAAGTGCCCTCTTCGGCAAAGAAGAATCCAAAATCCAAGTCATAACCGAAGTCTTGGCCACTACCAGGAGTGGTTGACATAGGCTCCAGGGCAATGTTACACGATGAGAGAGTATTGAGCCGTGTCAGTAGCAGATCGTGACAAAGCTCAAGGCTATCCCTTGCACTCCGTGCCATCTTTAACTCGCATGATGTGCCTTCTTCCATCGCCTCAGCCTGGGCCAGAATCATGCTCAGAAACATGTGGCTTTTGATGTTCGTCTCGCCCTGCCGAATCCGGTCCAACGATAACCACATCAGATCTTTTACGGACTGCTTGAGAAGATCGGCATATTGGTGGTTGCGGTGTAGCGTACCGTCGAGCCGTTGAGCCTCGACCTGGGCGAGTAGTTCCAAACTGATTACCGTGCATGCATACCTGAACCCCTCTCTGAACATACCCCCGCCGATGGCCATAAGGTGGGAGAAGCCATCGTCTGGCTCGGGCGAGACAATATACATGGCAGCATCAAGACTGGCTTTGAGCGAGTAGTGGAACAATGGATTCGTCCGTGCTTTGCTGGCGAAGGGGCAGTGCAACGGCACCATGAACCGACGCACGAGGTAATCCAACAAATTCCTGTGGAATGGTGTCACGCCGAATCCTTCCTTTTCTTTCATGAAGCTGCTACATGCTCGACATGTATCAGTTATTTCTGCACTCAATGCAAGTACATCCAAGTAAGAAAGCTCAGAGTGCAAGCCGTTCAGAAGATGGAGGACTCGGAGCCGGGCTGGTAGCGAGTCGAGTAAGAGAAGCTGCATCGAAGTCATGGTGTAGGCTTCCTTGGGGTGGGGGTGGAGTGCTGTCGACGACTCGTCCATCTCATTGTCGTTGCTGTTGGAAGGCGCCTCTGTGTCAAACTCATCAAAGGAAATCCTGGGCGGCATGGCTGAGTCCAGAGATGACTGTACAACCATTTCCAGTATGGTTGCCCAAAGTCTCCTGCGAAGTTCGGCTTGCAGCACGGACATTTCCGGAAGATGCTTGGGATCACGATGCAAACCCATTTGCATGGCACTGTGGATGAGCGATCCCATGGACATCCACACCAGATCGCCACCGATGGAGAAGATCTGCCTCGCCAAGATTGTAAGGCAATGTATCTGTAGGCCGGTGATTTCCAGACGGTCCTTTTCGAGTGGTCCAGAAAGCCACGACTGGGCGGCGTATACCCATTGATGAACCACGTTGCGGAACCCATCTTCTTGCTCATGGAGACTTGATCCAATCCCGATGACCAGCAGAATTTCAAGGCGCAGGTCAGTCGTGGCACTTTCCGGATCTCTCCAGTATCCTTCGTACTCGTTCCAGAAGGTAGGCACGTGGAGTATCCGATGCGTCGATTCGTATGATTGAAAATACAGGGAGACCATCTTGTCGGCTATCTCGCGAGAAGGCAATGCGAGATTGAATCCAGGGCGCGAGAGACTTCTGCTGGGTCTTCCAACTTTGAGCTTCCTCGCTATCTCTTTGCATTTCTGGAGCAGACGGCCCATCTGGGCAGTCGATTCTCCAGTCTCGGCGCCTTGAAAGAACGTGCCCTTGCCATTCCCAGTTGCCTCGGCATAGCAGGCATCGATCATTATGAACTTGCAACATAGTCAGCGAATAGTCACGGGCTACAAGTTGATGCAGACTGTACCTCTGGGGCCGTGCCCAGCCAGTGACTCCATCGTAAAGTCCTCGTTTTGTTCAAGGTTATCTGCGAGTCCTGCAGACCGGACTGACGCGTGAGAATGTCGCGACCGGATTCGGATAGCACATGTATAGGATTAGATGCTGGAGGCTCTGGCTCAGCCTGCTGATTCTGTGGTCGGGTGTCGTTATGGCCGGGGTTGTTTGGAGTGGCGCTCTGTCCTGCTGCAGCTACTGCAACTCGGGAATGGCTACATTGCTCTATGGCGGGTCTAGCCGTGCTGATCCGCTGAGCCTGGCTCGACGTCGATGCCCGTGAGCTGTCCTGTTCGGGTTGTTGCCGGACGACGGGCTTATCGCCGTAGATCTTGTAGGTACACCGAACGTGAGCGGAGACGCAGTGTGCGCAGGGATCATTGCGGTCGCATTTGATCTTGCGGCGCCGGCACTCGGTGCATGACAGAGCCGGTCTTCGACGCCTGCGGGGTTGTCGCTCCATGAAGTTGGTGATGGAAGTCCGTCGGCCGTATGATAAGACGTTAGCTCCGCAAATAAGCGTAAAGCCGGGCGGAAGCGGACGTAAGCGAAAATGCCGAAGCGTCCCAACGCCCGCTTACAGCCGAAATATGTGGCCGGCGGTTCGAAGACGGAGCTCCAGAGACCCTGAGAGAAACCCACCCAATGAACGAACAAGGCAAGTTCGGTGGAAATCGCTGGGAGAAACACTGGGTGAAATCGCCATCGACTCCAGCACGCCGGGTCCAAAAGAAATGATTGCTCGTAATTTTCCCTACAAGTAGATAGTCGAAGCTACTATCTAGACGTAGTTGTTAAAGCATTAAATATACATCTCCGTCTGGATAGTAGCTGCAACTACCCACGTAAGTGGAGCTTGATGCGGATGAACATTAGTCACGATGGCTTATATCCAGCGTTTCATTGACTAGAGACTCGTGCAGATCCACAGCCTTTCTTATAGTTTGAAAGTTAGAGTAGACGTCGTCCGAATTTAGCGCGCAATGCACGTGATACGTTTGCCCCGCATGACGTGAAATTTTGCCCGGTGTGACTTCCCAAACAACCAACACAAGACGAGCGGAGCTGCTTTCCTAATGGATGCAGGTGCAGACAACTCCGGAACACGACGCAAGAGACACAATGATTCTACTGAAAGCAGGAAACGGGTAGCGCGCGCGTCAGTGAACCCTTGCGTCTCATCCGCATGATCTGCCGCTTACTGCTTGCTCAGGTGCAACGAATGCCGGAGGCTAAAAGAAAAATGCCCCGGCGGTGATCCTTGCTCACGGTGTACTCGATTTCGCCGTCCCTGTGGCTACGAAGACGCTAGACCCCGTACTCAAACTCCGCACGACAGGTAGCATCTCCTCCGCCGCCCGCCCCATGGCTGTTTCTGATTATCGAAGGGATCGACAAGGCTTTTTTGATGCAGACAGAATACGCTTGTTGGAGCAAATTGTCGAGCACTCTACCGGGACCGTGTGCTTTGAGAAAGCTCGTCTTGCCGATGTTCTTGACTCTCTCCGCCCGCCAAGTCATGACAATGGCCCTTGTGCGACCAGCGAAGATGAAGATTTCACAATCAACCCGGTGTCTCCCACCGCAGCATGTGAGTTCACTCGCTCATGTTTCCCCCGCTGGGACCCTGACGTCAGGCAAAGTATATTCCGGAGAGCTCTCCCACTCCAACTTCTCGCTCCGTCTTCAGCAGAGAGTTGAACGTCGGCTGAACCAAGCGGTACCTGAAGTACGTGGCCCAGCATCACCAATCACAAAGTCTCCGCTCACCTCACCAGCTACAAAGCAGATCGGATGCTCCAGCAGATTCACCATCCGCGATCAAGCTTCGCTCTCAGGCATCCGTTGTCATCGATGCGGTCGACTCTTTCCCCCCAGCCGAAGTTGCAGCGTTCCTTGCCGATGTCTTTTTCAAATTCGCCCAAACAAATTATTCTTACGTCGACGAGCAAACCTTACGCCAAAAACTGGGAAGATTCTATTCGCTGTCTCCAGAGCTGGACATCAACGACGCACCCTGGGTCTGCACCATCTTGATGATCTTTGCCATCGGCACACAGTTCGCCCATCTCAGTTCATCAGCGGAGGACGGCACAGACCAGCAAAGTTGGCATGGAGCGGACGACATTCTGGCGCTGGATTTTTACCGCAAGGCCTCTGGGCTCATCTCAGACGTCATCGCCGTTGCTTCCATTGAAAGCGTCCAGGCGTTCCTCTTGCTCGGCGTGTACACTCTTCCCATCGATGCCGCGGGCTTGTCCTGCACCTATCTCGGCATTGCCATCAAGATTGCCACGCAAAACGGCATGCATCGCAAACATCACAAAACGCTCGCATCTCGGCAAGTTGAGCTACGAAGGAGAATATGGTGGACTGCGTATACGCTGGAACGGTACAAGTGATCGCCCCCTCCTACGGCCTTGTGTTAACACCCTGCAGGCGGATATGCGTTTTGCACGGCAGACCCGTGTCGATTTCACGAGCGGAAATTGATGTAGATCTACCCCAAGATCTGCCAGAGCTACGAGTGGCGCCACAGACCCATGCTTTGCCAAACATGTTGGCCATGATCAGGCTTACGGAGGCCCTGGAGAACGCCAAGGAAGCCATGTAAAGTTGATCCCATCCAGATGACAAGGGTTCTTACCGACTTTGTGTAGATTCACATTCAAGAGGGCGTCCAGAAAACGAAGCCCCACTTTGATCCAGCCAGTCCTACAGCTGAAGCAAGAACTGCAGCAGTATTGGCAAAGCCTGCCCGAAAACACGTTCTGCAGGGATTTGACGCCGGGGAAACCGCTGTTCCGTTTCAACATTCACTTGGCTCTGATGTACCACCTCATTTTCATTTTCCTCGGTCGCTCCTTCATACTCAAAGGGAGCACTTCCGAGACGGTGGAAAACATTCAGATGCCGGAGTGGACCAAGATGCGTGACGAGCTTGTTGATGGTTGCATCTGCGGTGCTCTAGCCGTCATTGACCTCTGTCAGACTTTGGACAGTGAGATGGGATTGGCCAGATCATCATACACCGAGTTCACTTCCTGCTGCGCTGCTCTGCTAGCAGTGCTCGCGCGACGCATATCAGCGCAGAACACTCGCTTGCAGACTGCATGCGACACGGGGATCAAGCTCCTCAAAAAGATGTCGGTGGGAGTCTTCTCCAACAGTTCTGAGAAACTCACGGTAGAAGCTCTTGAGACGGCCATCCATCGGTTGGACAGCTGCAGCGTGGCCTCACCTGCCACCAGTGGGGTCGCCTATGCGCAATTCAGACAGTGGGCCATGAGCCGGCAGACGTTGCCTCAACAATGCAACGAGCTGGCGGCGCCACGTCAGACGACGACGAACACCGCGTCCACTCCGCAAAATGCCGATGCCATGCAGGGTCTCTACTCGTTTGGATTGGACGATCTGTCCTCGCTGCCAGGATTGGACCAGTGGTTTGAATTCGGTCTCCATTAGCCAGTATTGCTCCAGAGGAGTCGTCACTGCATGGCCGGTGTGCCGGTTGCTCCGGTCTTCTACAGAGGGGTCAATCCATTATGGTTTCAACACAGGGCCCATGAAAATAGCGTAAGTATGCCTCGGTTTCAGTAAAAGGACATGTGTGGGTAGTCGATGCTGTCATCCGGATGTAAATGTGGAATTAATACATTCACGTCCAAACGATAGCTTCAACTACCCATGGGATGAGCGAAAGATTTCACGCTAGTCCCGTAGTGCGACCGGCGTTTCATCCGGTCGCGGCCGGATCAGTGACCGGAAAACGGCCAGACCGGAGATCGGCAAGTTGAAGCGGGGTTGCACAATCCGGCTCAGAGAAAATGTTGCCGGTTGGCCCTTGATGATTCACGGCAAGTCAGCGGGGTCCGCTGGTCATATTTAGTAGCGCTACATGAGCTTACCGTCGCAAATCGTCTCTCTGCATCCAGCCTCCACCATGTCAAAACTCTCCGACTTCCTCCTTCTCTCCTTCGATGTCTACGGCACCCTCGTAGACTGGGAATCGGGTGTGTTGGCCGGGCTGCAGCCACTCCTCGACGCCAACAACACCAGCTTCCCACGTGAACACCTACTGCACGTGTACCATGAGGCGGAATGCACGCAACAGACCAAGGATCCCGGCATGCGCTATGCCCAACTGCTCACCACCATCCACCCACAAATCGCCGACCGCCTCGGGCTGCCGCAGCCGACCACGACACAGAATGAAGCTTTCGGCCGGTCAGTGGGCGAGTGGCCAGCTTTTCCAGACACGGTCGACGCGCTGCGCCGGCTGAGCAAGCACTACAAGTTGGTGGTGCTGTCCAACGTCGACCGCGAGTCGTTCGCCAGGACCAATGCTGGCCCTCTGCAGGGTGTAGCCTTCGACCTGATCATCACCGCTGAGGATGTCGGCAGCTACAAGCCGGACCTGCGCAACTTTGAGCACATGCTGCGTGAGGTCGATGCCAAGTTTGGGATCAAGAGGGAGCAAGTGTTGCAAACGGCGCAAAGCCAGTTTCATGATCATCATCCCGCAAAAGAAATGGGAATCAAGTCGAGTTGGATTGTCAGACCTGGAGCGATCATGGGCAATCGGACTGGGGAGGTCTATGATTGGAAATTCGATACCCTGGGTGAGATGGCAGATGCTCTCGAGCGAGAGTAAGGATTGTGTATTTTAAGCGTAAATCTGATGAAAACCCCGAGAATCTCGAGAAGGCTTTTCTTAAGTATCTCTATTCTACCGAAAGAACCTATAAGTTCACCGAAATGTTCTACCGCACTAACTTATTGATAAGCTTGCTCACCTCCTCTTTGAATTCTCTTACTAGCTGCCCCTCAACGACTCCGTCTTGCCATGAATATCCTACCGTCAGCTCTGCGTCCCGCCCCGTCACTGTGCTAACCTTGACCGCCCCGGCTGTAGCACTTGCGCTCTGGCTAAACAACAGCCCCTCGATACGCCAGCTTCCTGCACCACGTTGCACATTTTCCAGCGCTCCTACATTGCTTAGTTCAAATGCAGCCGTTCTTTTCCTTCCAATTTTATTCTGGAACCAGTCCGCCATGTTCGGTACGTGTTGCAAGTAGCCCACGGGCATGTCGGCTCCCCCTTTTGCAATAACACTCCGGATGGTCGCTTTCGTACGTCTTGCATCACTCCAGATAGAAGATGTGGATGTATTTCGGCTGTAACACTCACTTAATGATCCAACGTAGCAGCCCATTGAGCGCGCATCGATAGGAGCGGGAAGGAAGCGGCGCAGAGACACGGCGCAATCGCCATGTATTGTCGTGAACTCCGGTGGCAGGACCGAGAAGAAGGAGGCAGCAAGGATGGTCATGAGCGTGGAAGTAAGGGATACGCCTTGCTTCTGGGACTGCATTTGCAGCGCGCGTGTGGTTTCGGCGGAGAGGCGGAACGATGAGAACCGGGTTCTCACTGGGAGAGCTTGCGCCGCGCCACTCCAAATCTCCGGGCCTGGTTCGGTGAGGATTTGCTGGCAAGCCAGAAATTCCGCTGATACAGGCAGGTGGTGCAACTCCTCCATGCAGGGAAGAAGATGAGCCTTAGTAGTAGGCACCGTTGCAGATTCCGGAGCGTCAGAAGGGTGAGATAAGGCATATTCCAGATCTTCGAGGAATACAAGCGCGCTTTTCGTGTCGGCGAGAGCGTGATGAAAGCAGAAGCAGAGCGTAAAGCCCAAGGAGTTGGCTGATGTTTCGAGCACGAGTAGTCGCCAAAATGGTTTCATGGGCGATTCGTGTCTGAACGGGAGGTTGTGCTGTTTTTCGATGATTTTGTCCAAGGCCGAATTGTTCGCCACGTCCATTGTCTTGACGAAAGAGATAATTGCATCAAGCTCAACCCGAGGAAGACGCACAAAATGTGGTTTTGACGTATCGGTGTCCACGGGAACAGCTGAGAGGATGGGATGTTTTGCAATGACAGCCGCCACTGCGCGAAAGAGGTGTGGCTTTACACTTTCACTGGGCGGTTTTTTATACGTCGCGGTCACAGCCACATTGTTGTAAATGCCAAGATGACTGCGGGCGGTCGAGTATTGCTCGAGTGGACCTGGAAAGAATGAGTTTCAGAATCAAGTATTTGTCAACTCGGATGTGTCTTGCCTAAGAGTCGAAGTGGAGCGTACGGGGTAAAGAGGTCTCCTGCCATAACTAAGACGGGCTTTACTCTCGAGCATTAAGGCAGTATGACGGCTTTATATAGCATTGCCCTTCAATGTAAGTTATGACCGGGCCGGTCAAGTGCTCTAGCCGGTCCAGTACTTAGCACGGTAAGTGTAGTTTGTAGCTAGTGCTTACGTGGGTCACTGGTGATTTATCATAGCAGCAGCAAGGCTATACTGACATCGACTTCAAGTCACGTATCACATACAGATGCGGCACTCTGCGGAAAACTTGAGAATGTGTATACAAGTCTAAAACGCCTTTACCATAGTCTCAATCAATTGAGAAATTAGATCCTCGGTAAAAACGAGCATTGGCCGAAGCCGTACAGTGTCTTTGCCGCAGACTCCAATGTTGACACCCATGCTCTTCACCCTTTTCACGAATGCTGCAGCATCAACCGTGTCGAAAGCGATGTACGTGCCCCGGTCCTTGCCACGTAGATTCATGATCTGGTCCGGATACGTGCACGCAAGCTGCTCGAGTGCAGCGTACAACTGGCGACCCACACGGGCGCACTGTTCGACGAGGTTCCTCTCAAGTATTTCGCTAATGACGGCACTAGATAGTACAACGCGCGCGGGATCACCCATCCAGGTGTTGAACTGCCGATATGGCTTGTCCGGCACGAGGGCAGCATTGCCAAAGAAGTAGCCAGCGGTCTGCGCTTTCTTGGAGAAAGTCACAATATCCGGAGGTGTTGTCAGGTTCCAGTGTTCGTGCGCCCAGAACTTTCCTGTCGCGCCGAAGCCTATTCATGGGATGAGCTTATGATCAGACTAGCGTCAACTCATGCTCACCTGTTTGAACTTCATCGACGATGAGTGTGGCGTGATACTTCATCGTCAGATCTCGAAGACCTTGGAAGAACGCAGGCGAAGCGTGATTGTCGCCGCCTTCGCTTTGGATGGGTTCAACAATGACTGCCGCCACGGGAGATGGCCTAAGCCCGGATAAGTCGGTGCCACTGCAAGCAAGCGAGTTGAGTACATACCACATCTTCAGCAAACCCTCAACATCCTGCAGGCAACGCTCCTCTTCAGTATGGTTTTCGGCTTCATGCTGATCGAGGGGATACTTTAAGGCGGGGAAGTCGGCAACCGGCCAGGTGAAAGAAGGGATGTCGAGCTTGTGCACGGCCTTGGACCTGGTAGTCGACAAGCTGCCGAAACCGCGTCCGTGGAACGAGTTCCTGAAGCTGAGTACAGCTAGGTCGGGAGAGCCGGGTGACGAATTGTTCAAGCAAGATTCGACCTCTTCTACGCTCCACTCAACACCCTCACCTCGTTTGCGCCTTTGGTGCAGCATGAAGGCAGCCTTGAATGCCAGTTCGTTGGCTTCTGAGCCAGACTGAGCGGTGAATAGCCTACCAAGGCCTTTGGGAGCGATGCGAAGCAGACCCCGAGTTAGGAGTTCAAGCCAGTTCGCTGCTGGGAAATTTCCCGTTGCTGGTCGGTTTACCAGTGCTGAGACCATTTCTGGAGACTGTGCAGCTCTGATCAGGGCGGGATTGTTGTACCCCACCGGGACTGATGCTATTTGTGAGTAGCTTTCTCATAGTCAACGGGAGTGATACAGTAGGATAAGTGCTCCACACTTACACATCGAGGTATTCGTTTCCGTCGACATCGACAATGCTGTGACCAGTTAGCCTTAACGCGTTTCACTACGAAGGGGAAACCGACGTGTTGCCGCTGCTTTGTACATAGTCGACGACAAAGTGTACCGCCCTGGCATCAAAGAACTTGTCCAACTCCGAGATAGTCGACCGAGAGGCAGTGCCAGGCACTGCAATGGTGCCGTTGGCGGACATTTCTAAGACACTGAAAATGTGCAGCGATAAGTCGTTCTGCGTCTCGAAAGCAAGTACATGTACCCTTTAAGTCACCTTGCGCTCCGAATCTCGCAATTTAAATTCTATCCCCATTACTAAGTGTCGAACGAGGTGGCGAGTATGGCCGGAGCGACCGGTCCGGTGGTGGCAGTCCATTTCTCGGAACCGGTCCGGTGGTCGTAGACCATTTCCTAGAACCGGCCCGGCCCTTCTTGCGACGAAACTCGCCGGTCTAAGTGCCTGCATGTGCAATGCCAGATCCGCACATTCGAATGATTCCACGATAAGAAACCTCTTCGAGCACTCAAACTCGTTACAACAATACAAGGCGCTGCCGCGATGGCCTTCAAGATTGAAGTATTACCTACCTTTCTATAGTGGAGCAATGACTAACGCATAATAGCTGCGCGATCCATCCCTCCTTCAAGTCGATTGCTTCGTTAATGGGCAATGGGTGCCGGCAACCTCTGGGGAAAGATTCACAGTCGACAGTATGACCCAGCCCAGCATCAGCTCCGTTGAACTTCTAATCTCTAAACTTCTCACGCAGATCCATCGACGGCAGCAATCATCGCGACTTGTCCCGAATTCGACAAGAATGACACCGTTACCGCCATCGGTGCAGCGCACGGTGCATACTTGTCTTTCCGCAAAACGACGCCAGCAGCGCGGGCGCATTGGCTGCGCAGCTGGCACCGTCTGATGCTAGAGAATGTCGAAGACCTAGCAACAATCATCACGCATGAGAATGGTAAACCGCTGGCAGATTCCCGGGCAGAAGTCGCTTATGCTGCCGGTTTCCTCGACTGGTTCGCCGGCGAAGCACCTCGCATCTACGGTGACACCATGACGGCAAGCAACCCTCGTCACCGGCTCTTGACAATCAAGCAGCCGATTGGCGTCTGCGCGCTCATTGCGCCGTGGAACTTCCCAGCGGCTATGATTACCCGGAAGGTCGGGCCAGCTCTTGCGGCAGGTTGCACAGCGGTCATCAAAGCACCAGGTGAGGCACCGCTCACGGCTCTGGCGCTGGCAGAGCTGGCACGCCGTGCGGGTGTTCCTGCAGGCGTGTTAAACGTCATCACCGCGCTGGAGAACACGGCAGAAGTGGGCGAAGTGCTGACGACGCACTCGATCATCCGAAAGGTGTCCTTTACAGGCTCAACGGCTGTCGGGAGCCTTCTGATGCGTCTGTCAGCGTCAACACTAAAGAAAATGTCACTTGAGCTTGGCGGAAATGCCCCGTTCATCGTGTTCGAGGACGCAGATCTCGACGCTGCGGTTGCCGGCCTCGTCGCCTCCAAGTTCCGTATCTCCGGCCAGACATGTGTTTGTGCCAATCGCATTCTTGTGCATCGCCAGGTGCACGATGCCTTTGGTGAGAAATTGCTGGCATGCGTCAAGACCTTCAAGATTGGAAATGGCTTCGATGAGGGTGTTACCCACGGCCCTCTGATTCACCAGCGCGCCGTGAGCAAAGTCGACTCTCACGTGCAAGACGCCATCGCCAAGGGAGCTAAGGTCTTAGCTGGCGGGCGAGCACTGCCTGCTCTTGGTGCAAGTTTTTACGACGTGACAGTCCTGACAAACATGAAACCGGGGATGCGGATCTGCAGCGAGGAAACATTCGGCCCCGTGGCTGCCATCTTCACATTTGATTCCGAGGATGAGGCGATTCAACTGGCAAACGATAGTGAGGTGGGGCTGGGTGGCTATTTCTTCAGCCGGGACGTTGACCGATGTTGGAGGGTCGCCGAAGCACTTGATGTTGGCATGGTTGGCGTCAATACAGGTACAGTCATCTTGATACTTATTAGAGTCGCTCTAACGGAGCAACTAGGCGCAATTTCCGATCCGGTCGCGCCATTCGGCGGTATTAAGCAGAGTGGATTCGGTAGAGAAGGGAGTAAGTATGGAATCGATGAGTTTTTAACTACTAAGACAATTATATTAGACGTTTCGTTATAGTATAATATATTCTATAGTATAGTAGGTTACTCTAATAATCCGTACGTCGTAAACCGCCGGCTACTACCTTTAATATTTATAGTCTATATAAGTATTATAAATAGTATTATAAATAGTATTAAATTATAATAAAATTAATATAAATAGTTATATATTAGTTAAATTACGTATAGCCGAGTTTTTATAATATTTTAATAGTATATATACTATTTTTTAACTATATAGATAAAGATATTATTTTATATAAAATATATATTTAAATTTTATATTATTTTTATAGTTTTATCTAATATTTAAATATATAAGTTAGTAAAATATTTATTATATTTAGTTTTTAAATTATACTCTATTATAATTAATTTAAAACGACTAAATTTACTATAAAATATAGTTTAAACTATAACTAAAACGTTTTTTTATATATAGTAATAATATTTTTATTCTATTATTATTTAAATAAAATAAATATTTATTAATAGTTTTTACTAATTTTTTACTTTATTAAATATTTATTTAACTAAATAATTAAATATTAGTCTTTAGAGAAAATTACTAAATATAACTCTTTTTTACTAAAAACCTTTAAATATAACTTCTTTCGTCTAAATATAACTTTTTTTTAAAGCCGATTTTTTAAAAGTAAGATAAAATCTTAACGAAACTTAAATATAAGTAATATTATATATAAGTAATAATATTTAGGTAGATCTCTATCTATTCTAAGTAAAAGAAATAATATTTTATTCTAAAAATCTTAATTTTTTTAACTAAAATCTCTCTAAAAAAAGTAGTTTTTTTAAGCCGGTATAAAGCCTTAAAAACTATTAAAATTTAATTTATTTTTTATAATTATAATAGTATTTAGATATAAAAATATATACTATATATAAAAAAAGTTATTTTTTTAAGAAATAGTAGTATTTTATAAATAACTTTTTCCGCCTAAATATAACTCTTCTAAAAATTTAAGTATTTATAAATTTAACTCTTTTATTTTAAGAATTTAACTTCTCTTTATCTAGATTTTAACTCTCTTTAAGAAGAGATATTTTTTCTCCGGCTACTATACTAAATTTATATAGTAAATATAGAAATCTTATCGATATTTTATTACGAAGAAATATCTTATATATTATCTTTTACTATTTAAATATAACTTATATTAGTAAGGTCGTTTCTTATACTTCTCTA
Organism: Lasiodiplodia gonubiensis; assembly: GCA_009829795.1. Classification (NCBI taxonomy): domain Eukaryota; kingdom Fungi; phylum Ascomycota; class Dothideomycetes; order Botryosphaeriales; family Botryosphaeriaceae; genus Lasiodiplodia; species Lasiodiplodia gonubiensis. The sequence goes on from RHKH01000003.1 coordinate 108,984, forward strand.
TATATTTATTATTTATAGCTAATAAGAACCGTTTAAGACGTATAACTTATATAATAGCTTTATAAAAGACTATTAGAAACCTCTTTTTTTCTATTACTTTTTATGTCTATTTTTTATATCTACTTACGATATCTAGTATAGTAGTAGAAGATACTTAAATAGATATTATTTTTATACTTTTTTAAATAGAGAAAGTAGACTAGCGATTACTTTATCCATTAACTATAATTTTTTAATAAGATTATTAGTATAAAAGACTACGTTTTCTAGCTAGCTTTTATTAATATTTAATTAACTCTCTTTTATAAATCTACTTATTTAGGCCTTATTAGCGCTATTTTTTCGTAATTAGCTTTTTTATTCTACGCGTTTATCGCTATAACTAATTATTTTAGATTTTTATTTAACGTCTAACTCTTTATTACTAGTATAGTATTAAGCCTTATACGCCTAGTCTAACTAATTAACTAACTAACTAACTATTTATTTAATTTTTATTTACTATTATAGTATATAAACTAGAGTTCTAAAGGCGTTAGCGGTTTAATAACTTATAAAAATATATTATTTAAAAAGTTATCGGCGTCTCGTATAATATCTACTATAGTAGTAAGCTTTTTTTTACGCGGCTTAAAGTTTTTACTATTAGGCGGATATTCTCGTCTCTTACGCGGAGGTTTATTATCTATTAAAGTATCGCTAAAGATTACTACTACTATTATTAGTAAAATAAACGATAGTATTAAAGCTTTTAGAGTTATAAGCAATAGTATTAAAGCTATTAAAGACGCTTACTAAATTATATACTAGGTAATAAGCGCTATAAAGACGTTTATATCTATTTAAAATATTATAAAAGCGATTATAAAGCTTATTACCGGCGTAAAAGTTATAGTTAATAGTTTTTTATAAGGTTTAGCGGCTTATTTAGTCGCTTACTTAATTTATTATTATTTAGCTACTATAATTTTATACTATAATACCTACTAACGCGTCGTCTTATTTTTTTTAGTCTACTTTTAGTCTTTATCTATTACGGCGATAGAATATATTTATACTTATTTAGTATTAGACGCGCTACTAGCCGTAAGAGAAATAGCTTTAGCGGCTTATTAGTATTAGTAGTAAAATTAATATATTTATAAATAGCTACTCGCTCTACCGGCTACTAAAGAAGTTAATAAAAGTCGATATTACTTAAAATAAACTTTTATTTAGTATTTTACTCGATCTAGTTCTTAATATAATACTAATAAGAAAGACTTTAAGTTTTTATAAAGTTATTAAAGTAGCCGTAACGCTTAATACTAGTAAATTTACTAGCTTTACTCTTAGTATTATTAATATAAAGGGTTTTAAATTATTTATAGAGAAGTATCTACGTCTTATAAGTAATCTTTCGTTTAACGTTATCTATAAAGAGTTATTTACTAGTAATTTTATACTAGTTATAGATAAACTATTTTACGATCTAGTTTTTAATTTAGTAGTATTTATTATAGAGTATAGCTACTATTTCGTTTTTTATCTTTAAAAAATCGTCTATAAATATTAATAAATAGCGCTTAATCTCTTAGTAAGCGTCTTTAAGGTAAGAAATATAATTATTATCTAAATAGCGGTATTAGCTTGTTTATACCTTATACTATTACTTTTTATAAGATAACTACTTTTTATAAAAATAGCTAAGAAGTTTTTTATATAAGTTATAGTTATTATAAAGCTTATACTATAGACGATTAAAAATATTTAGTATTTTAGCTACGCTTAGCTTATACTACCGCGCTATAAAGAAGTTATATAGCTAGCGAAGCTTTTACTACTATTTAACTATTTATTTAAGCTTAAACGGCTAAATCTATAAAGAGTATTTAAAAACGTTTATATTAACGTACTATTAGTAGAGTATTTATAGAATAGCTAAAAACTTATTATTAAAAGCGTTTTTAAGCGCCTATTTTTTATCTATAATAAAGACTTTAACGTAGTAGTAAATATTAGTAAAAATTTTATTTATTTATTTATTTAATTTAACGTCTCTCTAGAGTTTTAAACTATTAAAGACGGCGGTTAGGCCGCGGTTTTATCTACGAGTATCTACGTATTTTACTCCGTTTATCTCGTATTTCTAGTAGTTTTCTAGCTATTTCTTTTAAAAAAACTTTATATTTCGCTTAGGACTTAACCCCCTAGTATATAAAAAAATAAATAAAAGATTTATATAGATAACTATAAAATAAATAGAAAATCTTAAATAAATAGACGGTATTATACGTATTTTACTCTCTATTAAGATTTTATTTTAACCGCTAGCACTTTATTACAATCTTAATAGTTTTTAAATACTTAGCCGTTAGGCCTTATTCTCTAAATATTAAGAATAGATTTATTAGTTTAAGCTAGTTTATCTTTAAGCCGTTCTTTATTAGAGCCCGTAGGTTTCTATATAATAGATAGTTTAGTAGTAGATATTTAAGTATTTATTTCGCTATATTTCTATAGCTATAGGCTTTATTTTCTACGTATTTAAAGCGGTAAAGATAGAACTTAAAATAGTCGTATTTTATCTTTAGTTAGTATAAAGTGGACGTTATTTTCTATATTTTTATAGATATTTTAAGCTTTTACGTAGCCGCTAACCCGTATATTTATTTATACGCTAAATCGGGGGCTTTTTTAAGCTTTTTATTTTATTGTTTTAAAGTCTCGGTTTTTAATAGGCTATAGTAGTAGCTTATAGAGGTTTAAAGCTTTTTTATAAATAGTATAATTACTTATTTTACTTATAAATTAGCCGCCTCGTCTTTAAGTATATTTATATAGTCTAGATACTATTCTAGTATAACTAAATTATCTTTATTTTATAGCTTTTTTAGCTAGTTCTATAACCCGTATTTATTAGTCTTACTTAGACGTATTTATTAAAGATTTAAGCTATTAAATCGCGGTCTAGTTATTTATATAGATTTAAATATTTTTTCTATATAGTTTTATTATACGGCTAGATTTAGGGCGTTTATAATACTCTTAACTTTACTATTATATACGAGACTTTCGGCGTTTATATTCGTTTATTTAATAGACGCCGGCGTAGTTCTTAATTAACTATAGTTATATTTTACTATTTTTACGCCTATCTTATCGTTTAGAACGATAATAAAGGCGTTAAAGTATATAAATATTCGACTATTTAAAACTTTTTAAATAGAGTCGGCGTAGCTACGCACTATATTCTTTTTATTAAGTTTTAGTATACTAACTATATACGAAAGGTTCTTAAACTAGAGTAAAAAGTAAAATAGTTTAATTCTTTTTAGATTAACTAGCTACTTTTCTAATAAAGTTTTAATTTATTTTAGCTATATTTTCCGCTTTTATCTAGGCCTTTATTCTAGATTAATTTGCTCTAGTTTAGCTTAAATTAAATAGTTTTTTTCTATTAAATTCGTTTAAAATATGTATTTACGTATATTATTTTCTAAATAAATATCTAATAGAAGTAGTCCGCTTTCTATTTCTATTAAAATAACCGGTATAGTTTTAAATACTCTTAAAATCTTACATAGCGCTAGATTTTAGAGCGTATTAACTTATTTTTTAAACTATACCTAGTCTTTTTAGTAGATTTCTAAGCTATAGTCAACTATAATAGTTACGTATACTACGTATAACTATTTTATAGCCGTAGAAAATAAACTCTATTCTATATTTAAAAGTCTAAATAGCCTTAAAAAGATAAAATAAACTTAGCTTATTCTTATAGAGACGTAGTCTTTAAAAATTAAACTAAAGTTAAAGAAAATATCTAGCTAACGTACTAGAAGCTTTAGTTTAACTATATTTTCGTTAAGTAGACGGATATTAGTCTTTTAGACCTCTAAATCTTTACTTTTTAAACCGAAGTTAACGAGTTCGGTTTTACTAAGGTTAAATTCTACGTAGTTTTCTCTATTTTACTTATAGAGCTTTTCTACTTTCTCTTTTATAATTTTTTAATTTTTTTATAGCTACTAGAGCTAGCTATTAAAGTAATATTATTAATATAAAAGAAATAAATAACTTTAGACTTAGAAAAGAGCTTTTAAAAATATATTAGAAATAAAATTAGCGATACTAGACTATTTTATAATATACTAGTTTTAATTAGGCTTATTTCTTTTATTTCTTTGTTAAAAGCGAGGCCTAGTTATTAATTTTATATAAACGACCTTATCTACGCTAGTAGATTAAGCGATATATAAATTTTAGTAAAAATAGCTAGTAATCGTTCTTTAGCGACGTAGTTAAATACGCCTTTAACGTTTAAGAATAAAATAAAGATTTTATATTTAAGACGGCGGTTCTTCTCTATCTTATTTATTAATATAAGTGCGGCGTCTATAGTAGACTTTTTAAGCCGTCTCTTTATTTATATAGATAAGAGTAGCTCTATTATCTCTACTAAATAGTCTAATCGCTTCGCTATAATCCGTTTAAGTACTTTTCTAAGATAATTTAGTAAAGATATAATCTAATATAACTTTAGTATATTTATATCGGATTTATTTTTAATAAAACTACTTTAGTAGCTATATACTAGTAGTTTAGATAGTATTTAAACTATAATAGCGTAGAATAGACTTTATAAAAAATCTTTAAAACCGCTTTATACGCGTAGATAATTATCTTTTATATAATAGCGTTTAGGCCGGATATAATATCTTTTATTTACGTAAAATAGGCGTTTTTAAGCTTTCGTCTAGCTAGTTTAGGCTAGTTTTACTTATTAGAGAGGGAGTAGTCTTTCTAGCTATAAAGAGGCGCCTTAAAAGATTTAAAAAATAAACCGTTTTTTAACGTAGAATTTTTTCCCTTAAAACTAGCTTCTAGGCCTCTATTTTTATTATAAATCTTAAAAATTCGTATATAAATACGGGGTTTTATATACTATATAGCCTTAAAGATATTTTTAAAAGTTTTATTTTCTAAAAACGCGTTTTAGTACTCTTATTTAGCTTATTTTATAGCCTTAAAGAATTTATTTTAGCTATTTTATACTTCTATATTATTTTTCTTCGTTTAAAGGCGTTTAAACGCGGTATCTTTTCGCTATAAATTTTATTTTAGCTCGGTTAGATTTTTATTCTACTACGGTTTAGAACGGAGTCTTAGTTTTAACTAGAGAATAATATAATTAGCTACTTTAGATATAATCTTAGTAATTAAATTATTTAGTTTATCTAAAGCCGGGATTATAGTAGCCGTTTTATCTACTATTTTCTTAGAAGTTTTAAGGTTTAGTTTATTAATAGAGGCCTTATAAACTAGGTTTATTAATAAACTAAAAAGTCTCTTTACTTTTTCTTTAAATTTAGGCTAGTTAGTCTTTTTAATATTAAACCGCGCCATTAAAGGCGTTAGCTAGTCTATTAAAGATTTTATAGAGTTTATATTAAAGATAATTAGATAGTAGTCTAAGTTATAGCTTATAAAGACCTTCTACCCGCTTATTTTAATTAATAAACCCGTAGTAGCTAGCGTAAAATTAATTACTATTTTTTTTTATATTTATACGTCTATACGTGCCTTTTCTAGACTTATTTAAAAGAGTAAAATTATTAGTTTCTATTTATTCTACTAGTCTATCCGCGTTTATAGACTTAGACGAGTCTAGATTCTACTAAAGATAGTAAACGTTAAAGTCTCTAGCTATAATAGTCGGCGTTTTAATTTCTTACTAGTTTAAAACGCGTTTTAAAGTATAAAGAGACTTTAATTCTTATTAATTCTTTTAGTTATATAGATTTAAAATAGCGAATTTATTTTTTTACCGTTTTATCTCTATTAAAACTATATTTAGACTATTTAGTTGTTTAGCTTTATAGTTAATCTATATATTTCGTAGAAACTAAGATACGTATACTAATATATAAGACCGAGCGCTAGAGGGTATATTCGAGAGAATTTAACTAAATAAGAGATATATAGTAGACTGTTTTTTAGAAGAACTTTTAAGGTTAAATATACGCGGTTTTTATATAAAAATAAGATTTATTTTAAGCTTAATTATAAGTTTTTAGAAGACTTTTTATTATCGTTAAGTCTTTATTTACGTTAGCTTATATTACTCTTATAGAATCCGTTATTTAGTTAAACGGTAGTTCTATTTTTAAGTCTTTTAGTCTCTTTCTTAGGCTTTTTTTTCTAGTCGGCCTTATATAAAGTATTAGCTAAAAAGAAATATTTAAAAATCGTCTATTTAGCTTCTACGTCTATCCCGTAGTAGACGGCTATAAATTCGTAGTCTTTATCTCTTTATATTTTAGGCGGCGTTAGCTAGTAGGGCTTTCTAATAAATATTAAACCGGAGTTAAACGTCTTAATATCGTTTTAAATAAACTAGATAAATTTCTATCTATCTAGCTAATTAAGATCTCTTAATAAAACCTTATAAATAGCGGTTTTAAACTATAATTCCGGCTTAAAAACGTTCTCTAGCTTAGCGCTATACGCGTAAACGAGAACGTACTTATTTTAAATTAAAAAGTTAGCGTTATAGTACTCTAACGCCGTAATAACGACGTTTTTTTTAAAAATCTTAATACTAGCCGCTACGTTTTTCTATTTAATATTAGCTTTCTAAAAGGCCTTATTAAGACCCCGTTATAGTTATAGTTTAGTAAGACTAAAGACGTCTTTTCTAGACTTAACTATAACGTTATAGCTAGCTTTTAGTAGTTTTATAAAGTTATCTTTTTTCTTTAGCGTCTAGAGGTTAATTATTTATTTTTAACTTATTTTATTTTTTATCTTTACTATCTAGTTAACCGTAGCCGGTTAAAGTATATTTTTAAAGTCTAGAAGCCCTCTATTCGTATTTAAAAAGACTATTTTTTAGTCTTTACTACCGATAGGCTCTAGAGGCCTATTTCTAGACTTTAAAAGCTTTTTTTAGACTTTTAAATATTATTTTTAGTTATTTTAGTACTAGTTTCCGTTTTATAAATCGCCGAGAGCTTTTTTAAGTCTTTTAGTCTATTATTTAGACCGCCTTTAATATACTAAAGATTTTAGATTTACATTATAAATATCGATACTATTTAGTTAACGGTTTCTTTTTTAGTATACTTATTAAAGATTATCTAAAAGTCTATTAAATCTCTAAGTTTAATCTCGTCGTTCTTAAGTTTTTACGCCTTAATAATATAGTTAAAGGTATATTTAATAGCTTTATAAAAGATTAAGAAGACTTAGTAAACTCTTAGACGTTTTTAAAGGCGTAAGGTCTATTTTACTCTAAATAAAAATAGATTTAACTTTAGTATAGTTTCTTTTAGTTGTATTCGGCCGTTTAAGACTATAGCGACGAAGTATTTAACTCTTAAAAAGTTAAAACCGGTTAAAATCGGGTTTTCTTTTAGTTTTAGAATCTATCGTTCGACTATTTTAATTTCTATTATCTTATTAAGGCTTTAGATTATTATCTTTTAGCTTACTATAGCGTTTATTTGCTAGGCGTTTTAATCTATTTAGTCTATTAGGGCCGGTTCTAAAGAGGTTTTTAAAGGATTTTATATAGTTTCTAAGCTCTTTTTTAAAGAAAAACGTATAGAAAAATAGAAAATTAACTAGAAGAGAGACTTAAATAAAATTACCGGCTTTAGTTTCGTCTAAACTAAGCCGTAAATAAAAGGAATCTAGGCGTACGCGGAGGTTTTATTTAATTACTTATTTTTAAGAAGTAAACAAAGTATTATTAGACTTTAATAAACTTATTAAAGGTTTAAGAGAAGTCTAAAAATACCTTAGTATTAAGCTCGTCTACGTAGAATAGTTTCTACGCTTAAAACTCTTTACTAAAACTAGAGAAAAAGGGCTATCTATATAAAAATTCGGCGTTTTTATAGTAAAACTAGGTTAGATCTTAATATAAATTCGCTAGCTTTTAGTTTAGAGTCCTCCGCTTCTCTATATAAATTTTTACCGGGTATAGATTAGTAGTAGTTAGTATAGTAGGGTATAAAATTTGCGTAGATTTAAAATCTTCTATTTTACCCCTTTACTACGCTTTTTTATAATAGCGCGAATAGCTACGAAGCTAAAATTCGAGATTTTAATTAAGAAAATTAAGGGCTTTTGAACGGTATCGGTTTTAGCGCGATTTTTAATAGTCGATTTTAGTAGCTATATATATATTTATTAGTAAGAATTATCTTTAGCTATTTAGCTATTTAAAGATAGTTATTCTCGTTCTTTTTAAATATAAAGTAAAAGATAATAGTATAGCTTATACTAGTATAAGCGATACTAATAATATAAAATAATAATATTTTATACTTATTAGTCTTATATATATAATTAAGTAGAATCGTTAAGGGCTAGCGGTAAAGTATAGTAATACTTTTAATATAAGCGAAAAAAGATTATAAAGATAACTTTTATAATTAAGCGTATAAGTATACTACTACTTTTTATCGTCTTAAAGCTTATCTAGTAGTACTTATATAAATAATTTATTTTATAATTACTTTAGCTAGTATCTATACTTTTTATTATAGACGTTAACGAGGGTAAAATAACTATTTTATATATTTAAATCGTCGTAGATACTACTTTAGATACGTAAAAAAAATTATATCTTTATTAATTAGCTTGTAGATTTTTATAATTATTTTATTAATATACTTATAGTAGACTAGATAAGCGCTTACTTTAAAGAATAAATTATAAGTAATAGTAAACGTATAGAGACTATTACTAATAAGAGATTAGATATTAGATAAAAATCTAAAATAACTAATTGTAGTAATAAACGCGTAGAATAAAAAAGCCGGTTATAAAAGAGTAGCGCTAGTAAGGCCTAAATAAGTAGATTTATAAAGAAGAATTAATTAGATATTAATAAAAGCTAGCTAGAAAACTTAGTTTTTTATACTAGTAATTTTATTAAAGAATCGTAGCTAATAGATAAAATAATCGCTAGTCCGCTTTCTTTATCTAAAAAAGTATAAAAATAATATCTATTTAAGTATTTTTTACTACTATACTACTATCTACTATAGTTATTTTAATATAATTAATAACTATTACTTTTATTATCTAAAAGTCTCTCTTATCGTTATTTTATATATTACTATTATTTACGATATAGATTTAATATAAGTAGCTATAGCGCTTTAATAACGCTTTAAATTTTTTTATTTACAACTTATACTTACTATTTAGATCGTAAATAAGCTCGATCTATTTATTATATCGTAGTCTATTAGTAAAGCGCTTAGCTATTTTAGTATAGAAAATTTAATAGGCGTAGCTATATAAGAGCGACTAAGCGGTTAACGTATTATAAGTAGTACTATACGTTAAATAGATTAGTTTTAGAGAAACTATAAGGTCTAGCGTAGTCGCTTTTATATTATTAATATTATAAAGTATAAACTTATTATTAAAATCTATTATAGTAGCGTTAATATAAGCGGCATCGCTCTTAATAAGAGTCGCTATTTTAATAAAGCTTATCGTACTAGTAGATAGATTAAAGCGTTTTTTTATTTTATCGTCTAATTTCTTACTGTCGCTTACGTAATCTACTAAGCGTAGAAACGGTATAATAGCGTTAGTAAATAGTAGTAGATAAAGGTTAAATAGTAGTATTAGTAGTAGTTATTTAATATTATAGTATAAAGATAATCTAACGTTAGCGCGCCGTATAGTACTAAGTCTATTATAGTAGAATTTAAAGTACGGCCTATCTTAAGTAAAAAATATAACTTACGGCTAAATTAATAAAATAAAAACTTATATTAATATAACGTAATATATAGCGGTTATATAATAATATAACTTTATAAAACTTAAAAACTAAATATAATATACTTTATAAAAAAAAAGCGTAATACGCGTAATTTTTTCCGTAATAATATACGCTTATAAACACGCTATAAAATAAAGTAGATATTTTAATATTTCTCGTTAAGATACTAGCCTAAATATATATTAAATTATCTAATTTAAAGGAGGAGTTAAAATCTAGACGCGGGGAAGTTAAATTCTTAAAATAGAGAAGTTAAATTTATAGCCGCTAAAAGTTATATTTAAAGGTTTTTAGTAAAAAAAAATTATATTTCGTATTTTTCTCTAGTCTTTATCTTTATATTTTTTTATTTATTTAAGTCTTATCTTTACTAATTTAAATATAAATAATAGACGCTTTTTAACTAATTAATTAATAATTTTATATATTTTAAAAATACTATAAAGTTACTTATATAAAAGTAGTAAATTAATTTTTTTATAAACTTTTTAAATATTATAAATAGATTTAACTAAATAATTTAAATAATTTTATATTTATTTCGTTTAATATATTACTTTAGCCGGCTAAAACGCTTATTACTTTTACTATTATTATATAATCTAATTTATTAAATTACATTTTTAATTATTAATTTAAATACGCGAATTTATTTTAAAATTTAATTAATTATACTACTAAAGAGTTATTACTAAATATAATCTATTTACTTATAATTAAATTAAATCTAATCTCTTCCGCTTAAATACGACCTTAATAAAATTTATCTTAAATATTAATACTTTTATATTAAAAATAAATGTTTTTTATAATAATATATAATTTAAGATCTATTTACTACTATAGAGATAGAAAAAAAATTAATATTTAATACTTAATAATACTTAATTACGCTTTAAAAAAAGCTAAATTTTATAGAGACTTTACTTAAATAAGTTAGTATTTATATAAGAAAATTTATTTTTTTTATTATAATATAAAAGTATAGACTTATATAAAGCTATATTTATGTAAAAAAATATTTATTTTATAGTTACGTTAAGATTCTATCGCGTTAAAAAAAATAAAAAGTAATAAAAAAAGATCGTATTTAAGGCGCCCGAGGTTATATTTAGGCGAAAGAAATTAGATTTAATTCGTTTAGCGCGAAAGAGGTCGGGCTTAGTAATAACTCTATACTACTAATATAATTATAAAAATAAAAATTTCTTATTAATATAAAAAAAAAATTCTTATAAAAAATTCTATTAAAAAAAATCTTTTTAAAAAAAATACGTTATAATAGTATTTTTAAGGGGTAATTATAAAAATAACTTATATTTATATAAAAAAACTCTAAATATAACTTTATATAGATAAATATAACTTTTTATTAAAATCTACTATCTTTTTAATACTATAAAACTTTAATAAAATTAAAATTTAAAAACTTTTTTTTATTAAGCTAATAGTAAATATCTAGTAAAAGAAGAAATAAATATTTTTATTATAATTTTTAGGGGTAATTATTAAAAGCGATTTATATCTATATTAAAAGTATTAAATATAACTTTAGCAACTTAAATATAACTCTTTTAATTTTAAAGTTAATTTTTTATATTAAAATTATATTAAAAATATATATTTTTTATTATACTAGATATCTACTATTAGTTAAATAGAAAAAATATTTAAATTTTAATTTTATTAAAGTTTTATACCGTTAGAAAGTTAGTAAATTTTAATAAAAAGTTATTTTTAATAATAAAGATTATATTTAATACTTTCGATATAGATATAAATTACTTTTAATAATTACCTTTAATTTTTACTTAAAAATACTAATTTAAAAAATTAAAGAATTATATTTATCTATATAAAGTCGTATTTAGAGTTTTTTATATAAATAAAAATTATTTTTAATAAGGTAATTACTTTTTATATACCCTCTTTTTTTATTTATATATTTCTATTCTTTATTTATATACTCTTTAAAATATTTATCTATTTTACGCTCGCTTACTTTAATTTATATAGTAAATATGGGGAATTTACTAGTATTTTATCGTAAAGGAACGCTTTATAGATTATTTTAAATATTATTTAGTATAACTTATATTAATAAAATTATTTCTTATACTTCTCTATATATTTATTATTTATAGTTATTAAGAACTATTTAAAAAGTATAACTTACGTAATAGCTTTATAAAAAACTATTAAAAACTTTATTATTTTTTATATCTATTTCTTATATCTATTTATAATATTTAGTATAATATTAAGGCTTATACGCCTAGTCTAACTAATTAACTAATTAACTACTTATTTAACTCTTATTTATTTTTATATTATATAATTTAAAGCGTTAGAGGCGTTAACGGCTTAATAATTTATAAAAATATATTATTTAAAGAGTTATTTAAAGGGTTATTAGCGTCTTATATAATATTTACTACGGTAATAAACTTCTTTTTACGCGGCTTAAAGTTTTTACTATTAAATAAACGTTCTTATCTTTTATATAAAGATTTATCGTTTATTAAAATATTACTAGAGGTCGCTACTATTATTAAAGACTTACTAAAAGTTACTACTACTATTAGTAAAATAAGTAATAGTATTAAAGCCGTAATTAATAGTATTATAACTATTAGAGCCGCCTACTACTACTATTAAATTATTATTTAGATTATTTACTACGTTATAAGCGCTATAAGATTATTTATAATTATTATAAATACTATAAAACCGATTATAAAGTTTATTACCGGCGTAAAAGTCGTAATTAATAGTTTTTTATAAAGTTTAGCAGCTTATTTAGTCGCTTATTTAATTTACTATTATTTAGCTATTATAATTTTATATTATAATAGCTAGCGGCGCGTTATTTTATTTTTTTAATTTATTTTAGTTTTTATCTACTTTAGCGGTTATATATATTTATATACGTTTAGCGGCGAACGCGCTATTTATAATATAAAAAAAAATTTAGTAGATTATTACTATTAATAATAAAATTAAAATATTTAAAAATAAGGCGCTACTCTGTAGGTTATAAATATTAATAAGAGTTAATATCGTTTATATTAATCTACTAATTAGACTTATAATTAAGTCGTTACTTTATATAGTACTAATAAAATAAGCTATTAATATTAGTAAAGTTATTAAAGTAGTTATATTATTTAATATTATAATAGTTAGTATTTAGATTATTTTTATAAGCGCGAAAGAGCTTTATCTAGCTAAGTAAAAGTCGTAATATTTTATAAGATATTTTTTATTTAACGTTATCTATTAATAGCGGTTTATAAACCGCTTTATACTTATAGTAAATAAACTACTTAGCGATCTACTATTTAATTTTATAGTATTTATTATAAATAAATAGTAAAATTTCGTTTAATATTTTTATAAAGTTATTTATAAATAAGTTTAAATAGCGCTTAAGTTTATAATAAACTTTTTTAAAACGAGAGATATAATAATTATTTAACTAGTATTTACTCGTTTAGACGTAATACTATTACTTTTTATAAAATAGTTACTCTTTATAAAAATAGTTTATAAAAGTAGCTTATAAAGTATAATTCTCGCTAAACTTATATTATAAACGGTTAAATATAGTTAATATTTTAGTCTCGCTAATTATTTATTATTTATTTATAAAGCCGTCGTATTACTTATTAAACTTCTTTTACTTTTTTATTATTTAATTTATTTAAGCTGTCTAGATTTATATAACGTACTTAAAAACGTTTATATTAACGTACTATTAATAGAGAATTTAAAATATTATTAAAAACTTATTATTAAAAGTATTTTTAAGCGCTTATTTTTTATTCGTTATAAATACGCGTATACGGTAGTAAAATTTATTAAATAAAGTTTTTAGCTATTTAGCCGTCTAAATATAACTATCTTTATTTTTTTTAAATATAAAGTAAAAGGCAATAGTATAGCTTATATCTATATAAATAACTTTAATAATATAATAATATATAATACTTATTAATCTTATATATATAATTTAATAAAATTATTAAAGGCTAGCGCTAAAGCGCTACTATACTATTAATATAAGCGAAAAAAAGCTAGTAAAAATAACTTTTATAATTAAAAGTATAAGTTTACTATTATTTAATATCGCCTTTAAAAGCGTTTAAAAATATTTATATAGATAACCTATTTTATAATAGCTTTAACTTATATTTATACTTTTTATTATAGACGTTAGTAAAAGTAAAATATACGTTTTAAGCCTTTAAATCGTTATAAATAATATTTTAAATATATAAAGCTCTTATATCTTCGTTAATAAGTTTATATATTTTAGTAATTATATTAATAGAGCGTTTATAGTAGATAAAATAAGCGCTAGCGTTAAAAAAAAGATTATAAATAATAGTAAGCGTATAAATATTAATATTTTTAATAGTATTTACTTTAATATAATCTATAATAACGACTTTTATAGTCTAAGCTTCTTTTTTTTTAAATATATTTTTTATTTACGATTAAAATCTAGTATAAGTAGCTATAGTACTTTAATAAAATATTATATTTATTTATTTTAAAAAAGAGTTTACGTTATAAGTCGTATATAAAATAGATTTACTTATTATATTTTTTATAATAGCGTAACGGTTTTAATAGCTTAATATAAAGAGTTATATAGATATAGCTATATAAAAGCGACTATATAGTTAACGTATTTTAAATAATATAACGTAATAAATACGTAAGCTTAAACGGTAAAATAAGAGTAAAAATAGTTTTTAAATTATTAATAGCGAAGTTTTAGTTATATTACGTAGTAATAGCGTTAATTTATTATATATTATTTTTAATAAGAGTCGCTATTTTAATATAAGCTTTTAGCTTAGTAGATAAAAATAAGTATTTTTTTTATTTTATTATTTAAATTCTCGCTATCGCTTACGTAATCTACTAAATAAAAAACTAATATAATAGCGTTAGTAAATAGTAATAGGCGAAAATTAGTAGTAATATTAATATTAGTCGTTTAGTATTACGGCGTAAAAATAAATTAACGTTAGTATATTACGTAATACTAAATCTATTTTAATAGAATCTAAAGTACGGCCCGCTTTAAGTAAGAAATACTATTTACTACTAAATTACTATTAAATTATCTAATAAGGTTTATACTAATATAATATAACGTATAGCGGTTATATTATAATATAACTTTATAAAATTTAAATATATAATATAATATACTCTATAAAAAAAAGCGTAATAGTAGTAATAGATTTTATAATAATATACGCTTATAAACGCGTTATAAATAAGTTAAATATTTTAATATTTTAGCTAAGACGCTAGTCTAAATATATATTAAATTACTTTTTTAGAGTATATATCTAGAGGGGGTATATAAATAAAAAATAGAAATATATAAATAAAAAACGGGGGTATATAAAAAGTAGTTATCTTTAATAATTACTTTTATTTTTAATAGTATTTAATAGAGAAGAAAAAAGACGCGTTTTTATAATTTTTACGTTTTAATAAAATATATAAATTATTAAAGTCTAGTATTATAGTTTAAAAAATTACGTTATAGATATCTTTTTTTATAATTTTATATATAAAAATTAGCTAACTTTATATTCCTTCCGCTTTATTAATCTACTTATAAATTTATCTATAGATCTATCTACTTTTATTAGTACTTATCTATTAGCTAAGACACTTACTACTAAGTCGATTACCCGATTAAGATAGTAACGTCGATAGTAGTAATAATAACTTTATTTTAAGCCTTATTATAAGCTCTTATAGTAGTTATAATTACTAAATAGTTCTTTTAGTACTACTTATTTATATATAAGTTTATTTTATATATTAAATACGTATAAACCGTTTATAATACTCGAAAACTACGCTTTTATAATCTCTTTAGCGTAATAAAATCTATAATACGTCTTTTAATAAAAGATTTAGTAGTCTACTTATAAAAGACGTATATACTATATAAGCTAATAAATAGTTTATCTCGTTAGTAGATAGCTAGATAGACCGTATTTATTTATTTAATAAACGGCTACTTAATCTATATATATTTACTAACGATCTTTTTACTTTATAAGATAAGCTACTCTACTAACTTTTTATAAAATTTCTTTTACTACGCTTTGTACTAATCCGTTTTAATTATATATAGACGAAGAACTTATAGGCGAGCGGTATTAGTAATAGTAAAATTAAAAAAAAGATATTAAAGTATTTATAAGTTATATTAGTTAGCCGTTTCTTATACTTTTCTATTAATTTATTATTTAAAACTACTAGAACGTTTAGAGAGATATAACTTATATAAAGACTTTATAAAAGACTAATTTAATACTCTCTAGTAATAGCTATTATAATTAATTATTATCTACTACGGTCTATTATAAGTAATTATAGTAGTAATTATAGTAGAATAATATATAGAGTAATTACTAAAAGCGACCTATATCTATACTAAAAGTACTAAATACGACCTTAGCGACTTAAATATAACTTTTTTAATTTTAAAGTTAACGTTCTTATATTTAAAATTATATTAAAATTATTTATTTCTTATTATACTAGATATCTACTATTAGTTAAGTAAAAAAAATACTTAGATTTTAATTTTATTAAAGTTTTATAGAGTTAAAAAGTTAGTAAATTTTAGTAAAAAGATCGTATTTAGGTCGCTAGAGTTATATTTAGTACTTTTAGTATAGATACGGGTTACTTTTAGTAATTACCCCTTTAAAAAATATAGCTAAAAGAATTTAAATAGTTTTATTAAAATTTTTACTAAACCCTTAAATCTCTCTTAATAAAAGTAATTTACTATTTAATAACTTACTTTTATCTCTTTATTATTTTACTATAAACGCGTCTTTAGCCTTAATTAAAACCGAATAATAATTTACTTTATATATAGTAAATTACTATTTTTACTTTTTTAAATTTATTTTAATAGATTATAAGCCTAAATTACGAAATAATTACTATAATTAAAATATCGACTACTAGCTACTCTACTAGTAATAATATTTAAACTTTTTTTAAACTATAAAGAATTTTTAATTATAAAAGAGATTATTATTAAATACGACTTTTTTAATAAAATTTAGACTAAATCTAATTTTTACGGGCTAAATACGACCTTTACCGCTTTAAATATAATCTTTTATACCGTATTACTTATTTATTATCTTATTTAGCGATAGTAGTAGGCGGTATAAGCGCTAGACGCGCGGCGTATACGCTAATTAGTTAGCTAAAGCGCTAGTAAACGTCTAAATTATTTAATTAAATATCTAAGCGGCGGCTTAAGCGGCGAAAAACCGATTATATAGTATTAATATAAGCGATTATTTACTTTTACCCATCTATTAAAGAGCGTACTAAAGACTTTTAATATATTATAGCTAATCTTATACGTAAATTCTATATAAAATAAAACTAACTATATTACGTTTTTTACGTCTTTTTTTATTATTTTAATACTTTTTTTAACTATTACTATTAACTTTTACCGCTATAATCACTACTATTAATACTATTAATAACCCGCCTTATCTATTAATAATTAATATAGTTTTTAAAAACCTTATAGCTACTAAAGACGCGTTTTAGCTTACTATTAGCGACGTAGATAAAAATATAGCTTTAAAGACTAGTAATAATAAAAATCGTTACGTTAACTTTTATTACTCTACTAGTAATACGTATTTATTCCGCTTATACGCTATTTATAGACGTAAAGTAGTATAAATAACGTATTTAATTAGATATAAATACCGTAAATATAAATAAAAGACGATATACTCTTTTACTAAGTTAAAATAATATTTTACGCTTAAAATCTACTATATAGTTAATATTAATAGTTAAATAACTATTAAAACGCTCTAAAATATACTATATATAACTAATAGTAATACGGTAAATTCAAAGTAAATACGCTATATAAAGTAGTATATATATAAAAATATATATAATATTAAAAAGTAAAGCTATACGCTAATATCTACTCTATTATAAGAGATTCGCTATTTAATAATAATTATTACTAATCTTTAGCGCGAGCGTAATATCTATACTAACTATTATTTTATTAAAGATATTTTTAATAACGCGTTTTATTACTTTTATAACTACTTTTACGCGTTTAAAGCGACTTTTTATACGTTTATATATATAAAACCCGTATTTCTTTTTAATATAATCTATTATCGCTTTAAATATAAGCTTAACGTCTTTATTACTATAATAAAAAACTATAATAATAAGATTTTTTCTATTATATAGAGACTATATCTAGACGAGATAAATAAAAATTAAATATTATTTATACGCGATTTTAGCCGCTATATTAAACTTAATAATAAGTAATAGCGGCGGCGGTAACCCGACTATATAAAAATAAATAAATAGCGATTATAGTAGCGATAACTACTAGCTATTATAATAGTAATTACTTTTTTAACCCCCTCTTTTCTTATTTTAACCCCCTATTTTTTATTTTAATCTCTTTTTAAAATATTTATCTATTCTCCTCTCGCTTATCTTAATTTATATAGTAAATACGAGAAATTTACCGGTATCTTATTATAAAGAAACGTTTTATAGATTATCTTAGATATTATCTAGTATAACTCGTACTAGTAAAGTCGTTTCTTATACTTTTTTATATATTTATTATCTATAGCTACTAAGAATCGCCTAAAAAATATAACTCGCGTAATAGCTTTATTAAAATACCGTTAAAAATCTTTTTATTACTTTTTATATTTATTTTTTATATTTATTTATAATATCTAATATAGTATTAAGCCTTATACGCCTAGTCTAACTAACTAACTAATTAACCGCCTATTTAACTTTTATTTACTTTTATATTATATAATCTAGAGTGTCGAAGGCGTCGGTAACTTAGTAACTTATAAAAATATATTATTTAAAAAGTTATTAGCGTCTTATACGATATCTACTATAGTAGTAAGCTTTTTTTTACGCGGCTTAAAGTTTTTACTATTAAACAGACGTTTTCGTCTTTTACGCGGAGGTTTATCGTCTATTAGAAAATTAGTAGAGGTCGCTACTACTATTAAAGACTTATTAGAAGTTACTACTACTATTAGTAAGATAAGTAATAGTATTAAAGCTACTAAAGCTATAATTAATAGTATTATAGCTACTAAAGCCGTCTACTACTACTAAATTATTATTTAAATTATCTATTATATTATTTACTACGTTATAAGCGCTATAAAGTTATTTATAACTATTATAAATATTATAAAACTAATTATAAAGTTTATCGCTAGTATAAAAGTAGTAGTTAATAGCTTCTTATAAGGTTTAGCGGCTTATTTAATTATTTATTTAATTTACTATTATTTAGCTACTATAATCTTATACTATAATAGCTACTAGCGTATTATTTTATTTTTAATCTATCTCTAGTCTTTATCTACTTTAGTAATTATATATATCTATATGCGTCTAGCGGCAAACGCGCTATCTATAATATAAAAGAAAGATCTAGTAAATTATTACTATTAATAGTAAAGTTAAAGTACTTAAAAGTAAAATACTACTTTATAGGTTATAAATACTAATAAAAGTTAATATTATTATAACGGTAGGCTTCTTCTACTAAGCTTTAAAGTTACTTAGTAGGTTAGGTAAACCGTAGGGTTTACCTTAAAGAGATAAGAGGGGGAGGATAATAATTAAATAAAAGAGTATTACGTAATTATACGCTATATAGTAAGCCGATTACCTCTAACTAAAGAGTCTTAATTAGAACTTTAAGTTAACTATAGAGGGTTAAGAGTCTAGCTAATAAGTATATTTATATACTATAAAAAAGCTAGTTATAATCTAATATAGAGGTTAGATTAGTTATAATCTAACCTTATTATTTAGATCTACTATAATCTAGATAGGTCTTAGATTATAAATAATCTAAAGTAGGTTATATATAACTTAGGCGCTTAGAATATCTTTTTAATATCTAGTTTTTAACTTTACTAAGCGGTCGTAATATTATACTATATCTTATCCGTTTTTCTTCTTACCCGCTTTTTGGCTTTTTACCTTTATACGCTTTTTTAAAACGATTATTTACCTAAACCTTTAGTTTTTAGCTCGACCCTATAGTCTTTTATTTTATAGAGGATTCTCTAGTCTATACTTTCTTCTAGAGTTACTACGCCCTTATAGACGTTCTTTCCGTACGGGCTTTAGCTATTACCTACTAGTATTTCTATACGCGCCGTTATCCCGTATTCTTTAGATTTCTATATAGGATTTAGAACTATACGGCTCTTTTATCTATAGAGCTTATTAGCCCTTATAATAAGCTTTTCTATACGGGCTTTCTACTCTTAAAGTTATAAAGCCTATATTCCCTAGAGTTTATAATAATTATTTATAATAATCTATTAACTAGATCTATAATTAAGCTATTACTTTATATAATACTAATAAAATAAGCTATTAGTATTAATAAAGTTACTAAAGTAGTTATATTACTTAACGTTATAATAGTTAGTATTAAAGTTATTTTTATAAGCGCGAAAAAGCTTTATCTAGCTAAATAAAAGTTATAATATCTTATAAAATATCTCTTATTTAATCTTATTTATAAATAGCTATTTATTAGTAGCTTTACGCTTATGCTAGATAAACTATTTAGTAATCTACTATTTAATTTTATAAAGTTTATTACGAGTAAGCGATTTAATCTCGTTTTTTATCTTTATAAAGTCGCCTATAAATAAGTTTAAATAGTACTTAAGCTTATAATAAGCTTTTTTAAGATAAGAAATATAATAATTATCTATATAATAGTATTTACTCGTCTAAACGCGATACTATTACTCTTTATAAAGTAATTACTTTTTATAAAAATAGCTTATAAAAGTAGTTTATAAAGCGTAGTCCTCGCTAAGCGTATACTATAGACGGTTAAATATAGTTAGTATTTTAGCTTTACTAATCGTCTACTATTTATTTATAAAGATATTATACTACTTATTAAGCTTTTTCTACTTCTTTATTATTTAGTTTATTTAAGTCGTCTAGATTTATATAACGTACTTAAAAACGTTTATATTAACGTACTATTAGTAGAGAATTTATAGTACTACTAAAAACTTATTATTAAGAGTACTTTTAAGCGCTTACTTTTTATCTATAATAAAGACGCGTATTTGGTAGTAAGCTTTACTAAATAGATTTTTTAGCTATTTAGCCGTCTAGACGTAGCTATTTTTATTCTTTTTAAGTATAAAGTAAAAGATAATAGTATAGCTTTCGTCTATATAAGCGACTCTAATAATATGAAGTAGTAGTATTTTAACCGCTATATAAAGATTAATAACTTTAAATAATCTAACTATATAAAGATTAATAATATACTCGCCAATTACTATAATAAAATATAGTAAAATATAGTAAACCGTAGTAAATAGCGATTATAACTCTAAAATATTACTAATAATATACTAATAGATTAATATTATAAGTAATTATAATCTCTTACTATTAAAAGCTATTAAAGAATATTTTAACGCTTACTACTACTTTTATTTTTTTTATTTAGTAAAAAATATACGCGAGAGGTTTAACGCTATATATAAAAGTTTTTTTTAAATAGCTAGCTTAGACTTTTAAACGTAGCCGCTTTAATTATTTTATAGCTAATCTTACTAACTATAATATTAACTACTATATATATTTTAATAATATATTAATAAAGTATTAAACGTATTACTATTAGCTAGATAAGTCTTCTCGCTTTAAGTAAATAATAAATAGGGGTAATTACTAAAAGTAACTTATATTTACTATAAAAGTACTAAATATAACTCTAGCGACCTAAATATAATCTTTTAAACTATATAATTAAATATTATTTTATTTAGTAGTAGCTTTACTTAGACTAGCGCCTAGGCCGCTTAGGCGCTTAGTCGTTTAGACGCTTAGTTACTTAGTTATCTAGCCGCTTAGGCGCTTAGCTTAATAGATTACGGCTAAGGGTTACGATATTTAGGTATAGTATTAAGTATTTAATATAACTTATAAAATACCGCTACTTTTTTTACTTTTCTATATATTTATTACTTATAATTAGTAGAAACGGTTTAAGAGATATAACTTACGTAAATACTTTATAAAAAATAAATAAATACCCCTCTTCTTAATAAGATCGTAATTAAATCGTCTATAATAGATTATATTTAGATTACTTTTATATATAAAAGTTATAATTAAAAAGTCGGCGTTATAGTACTCTAATACCGTAATAATAATATTTTTTTAAAAAATCTTTACGCTAGCCGCTACGTTTTTTTATTTAATATTAGCTTTTTAGAAAGTCTTATTAAGACCCCGTTATAGTTATAGCTTAATAAGACTAAAAACGTTTTTTCTAGACTTAATTATAATATTATAGCTTACTTTTAATAGTTTTATAGAGTTATCTTTTTTTTAACGTCTAGAGGTCGATTATTTATCTCTAGTTTATTTTATTTTCTATCTTCGCTATTTAGTTAGCTATAGCCGGCTAGAGTATATTTTTAAAGTCTAGAGATCTTCTAATTAGGCTTAAAAAAATTATTTTTTAGTATATACGGCCGGCGGGCTTTAAAAGTTTATTTTTAGACTTTAAAAGTTTATTTTTAAGCTTTTAAATACTATTTTTAGTTATTTCGATATTAGTTTCTATCCTATAAAAGCTTTCTAAGATTTTTTAGTCTATTATTTAAGCCGTCTTTAATATACTAAAGGCTTTAAATTTATATTATAAGTACTAATACTATTTAGTTAACAATTTCTTTTTTAGTATACTCGCGGAAGATTATCTAGAGATCTATTAAATCTTTAAGCTTAATCTCGTTATTTTTAAGTTTTTATACCTTAATAAGATAGTTAAAAGTATATTTAATAGTCTTATAAAAGGTTAAAAAGATTTAATAGACTTTTAGACGTTTCTAAAGGCGTAGAGCCTATTTTACTCTAAATAAAAATAAATTTAATTCTAGCGTAGTTTCTCTCGGTTATATTTAGCCGTTTAAAACTATAGTAATAAAGTATTTAACTCTTAAAAGGTTTAAACCGGTTAAAATCGGGTTTTCTTCTAGTTTTAAAGTCTACTATTCGGCTATTTCGATTTCTATTACCTTATTAAGGCTTTAAATTACCTTTTAGCTTACTATAGTATTAGTCTACTAGATATTTTAGTTTATTTAGTCTATTAAAGCCGGTTCTAAAGGGGTTTCTAGAGGATTTTATATAGTTTCTAAACTCTTTCTTAAAGAAAAATATATAGAGAAATAGAAAATTAACTAGAGAAAAGACTTAAATAAAATTACCGGCTTTAGTTTCGTCTAAACTAAGCCGTAAATAAAAAAAACCCGGGCGTACGCGGGAGTTTTACTTAATTACTTACTTTTAAAAAGTAAACGAAGTATTATTAGACTCTAATAAGCTTATTAGAGGTTTAGAAAATTTTAAATATATCTTAGTATAGAGCTTATTTACGTAGAGTAGTCTTTACGCTTAAAACTCTTTACTAAAGTAGAAGAAAAGAGGCTTTCTATATAAAAATTTAGCGTTTTTATAATAAAACCGGGTTAAATCTTAATATAAATTTACTAGCTTCTAGTTTAGGGTCCTCCGCTTTTTTATATAAATTTTTACTAGATATAGGCCGATAGTAGTTAGTATAGTAGAGTATAAAATTTATATAGGTTTAAAACCTTTTATTTTATCTCTTTATTACGCTTTTACGTAATAGTGCGTATAGCTATAAAGCTAAAATTTAAATTTTTAGCTAAGAAAAACAAAGGCTTTTAAACGGTACTAGTCTTAGCGCGATTTTTAGTAGTCGATTATTATTATCTTTTTTATTAGTATTACGCGGTTTAATTTTAACGATAAGATATATACTATATACGTAGATAAAGAGCTAATTCTAGTAGATAAAATAGCTATAAGCTAGCTAAATAGATATCTACTATTTATAACGGTCGCGCTTACGTCTAATATTAACTAAATATTTCTTATTATTAAGTAATAGATTAATAATAACGCCTTTAATATTAGTTAAGATAATTATTTATATATATTTATTCTTCTCTACTATTTTATCGTATAGTATATACCCGTATTTTATTATTTCTTAATCTAGTTATATACGAGTAAATTAGCGGTAAGTAAAGCGCTTTATAACGTATAAATAAAGCTTTTATAGTAGAATAAGCGGTAACTTTTTACAAATAACTATAAGCTTAAAGTTAATTAATTTAATAACGTTATTTATTATCTATTTAAAATAAAAAGCTTTATTTAGCTAATAGTAATACGTCTAATACTTTATTAATATATTACTAAGATATATGTAGTAGCTAGTATTATAGTTAGCAAGATCGGCTATAAGATAATTAAAATAACTATATTTAAAAATCTAAGCTAGCTATTTAAAAAAGCTTTTATAAACGGTATTTATAATAGTAGACCCCTTTTACTAAGCTTTAAAGTTACTTAGTAGGTTATTTAAACCGTAGGGTTTACCTTAAAGAGATAAGAGATAGTTAATAATAATTAAATAAAAAATATTACGTAATTATATAACGTATAGTAAGCCGGTTACCTCTAAGTTAATAGGTTTAAATTAGAACTTTAAGTTAACTATAAAGGGTTAAGTATCTAGCTAAGAAGTATATTTATATACTATAAAAAAGCTATTTATAATCTAATATATAGATTAAATCTAAAGTAATCTATTTTAGGTATTTAGATTAGTTATAATCCTTATAGATTCTAAATTATTTATAATTCTAAGTAGGTCGTACGTAACCGGCGCTTAGAGTATATTTTTAATATTTAGTTTTTAATAATGCTAAATAATTATAATTCTATACTATATCTTACTTATTTTTTTTACTTATCTACTTTTTAGCTTTTTACCTTCTTACTTAGCTTTAGAACGCGTATTCGCCTAAATCTTTAGTTTTTCGCCTAGCCCTATAGTCTTTTATCTTATAAAAGATTTTTTAGTTTATACTTCTTTTTAAGGTTACTACGCCTTTAAGGGCGTTCTTTCTATACGGACTTTAGCTACTACCTACTAGAGTTTTTATACGTGCCGTTATCCCGTATTTTTAAAATTTTTATATAAAATTTAGAATCGTACGGCTCTTTCGCCTATAAGACTACTTAGCCCTTATAGTATATTTTTCTATATAGACTTTTAGCCCTTAGGGTCTTAAAGCCCTTATTCTCTAGAGTTTATAATACTACCCCCCCTTTTAGAAATCTTCGGCCCGAAGATTCTTCTAGTCTTCTATAATATATATTACTATTAATTCTTTATTTCTTTTTTCTTTTTTTTCTTTCTATAAGTCTTTTCTACTATATTTTTAAAATAAAAGTACGATTACTAACGCTCTAAACGACTTAATTTAAATATTAAGATTAATCTATTTAAAGTTAATATACTACTTTTTTATTCTTTTTATCTTCTTCTAAACGTAGGTAAGAAAGAGGGTAATTCTTCTTTTATTATTTATCGTATAGATAAGTCTTATTCCCATTATAGTTTTTATATACGTCTAGATAAGTCGGCGTATAATATAACTAGGCTAAATTATTTAAATTATAAGTTATTTTTTTCTTTTTATACTTTACGCTAATATTATCTCTAGTTTTACACGTTTATCGTACTTTAAATAAGACTAAGTAGAATAAAGCCGAAGCCCTTTATACTACTTAATAGGCTATAGCCCGTTTAGATTAGGCCTATAAGCAACGAAAGTTATTAAAGAAACGAGATAGTCTAATAATTACTTATAAAGCGGAGACGGTAGAAAAGTTTAAAAAGTTAGATTATCTAAAGTCTACTTAGAAAGCTAGAGATTCCGTTAACTTTAAAGATATTAAGAAAAGGCGGTCGCTAAAGCGTTTATATAGTAAGCCCTTAATTAATACTATTATAAGTTTATTTTAGTCTATTAGTTCTTCTAGGGCTAGTTTTAGTACTATACTACCGGAGTTATCTAAGCCGGTAGATTAGGCGCGGTAGACGCCGAAGCTTAATTTTAAATCTTTAAACGTTTTTATAATTAACGTATCTCTAGCTTAAAGTAATCTAGATTTTAGTAATAAAAGTCTATAATAAGGTCTTTATAGCCTACGTAGTTTTCTAGCGGTTTTTAGGTATTATTCTAATCTTTTTTCTATTTAATAAGGTATTTAAATTAACCGTTATAGTAGCCGCTATCTAGAATCTTTTCTATAATTTATTTCTTATTTTTATCGGCGTCTAGATTTTCTAGAGTTATTTTTTTCGTTTATTCTATCGGGTTAGCGTTTTCTAGGGCTAGTTTAAGTAGTCTTATATAGAATACTAGGTTTATCTATATAGTATTTAGTAATTTAAGGCGGTATATAACTTTATCTAGTTTTTTATCTACTTTAAACGGTCTAATCTTTTTAAAGTCTAGTTTATTATTTAGCCGTTATATCTTAATATTTTTTCTAAAGAGGTAAATTTTATCCCCTCTTTTTAGCTTTAGTATCTTTTAGTACCGTCTATTATAGTAGTAAAATATTATATATCCGTTAAATTTAATATTAAGGCTAAGCTATTCGTAGAGTACTTTTAGCTAGTCTACCTTAAGAATTTCTTTTTAGACTAGTAATTCGCTTAAAATTATTTCTTAATAGACGGTTAGTTTATATCCGTAAATAGCGTAAAATAGGGTTTTCTAAATAGCTAACGCTTTTAAGCTATTATACGTAAACTAGGCTAGTAGTAGTAGTTTAACCTAATTATTTTAGATATAGTTAAGGTAATAGCGTAGATATTATTTTAATATCTAGTTAATACGTTTAGTTTATCTATTCGTTTAAGGGTATACTATTATCGAGAGTTTATATTTAACTTCTAGCTATTAGGTAAGACTCTACTAAAATTAAGATATAAATAACCGATTTCTATCTAATATAAGTTCTTTTAGTAACCCGTAGTTACCGAGAATTATTTTTAGAAATATATAGGCTAGTTCTTCCGCGTTTACCGATTTAAGATACGGTAAGTAGTACGTATACTTAGTAAGCCTATTAACGATAACTAGAATTAAATTATATTTAACCTTAGTTAAGGGTTTGGTTAACTTAGATAGATTTATAATAAAGTCTAGTAAGATTAATTACTAGAGTCTTTTTAAAGCTGCGATTAGCTAGAGTAGTCTATAAAATATATATCTTAATACTTTACTTTTATTATAGAGGTCGTATTCGAAGACTACTTTTTATACTACTTTTTATACTACTTTTTATAGTTAAGAAAAGCGGTAGTATTTAGTTACTCTCTCTATCGTCTTTTTAATTTTTTAGTAGCTATATACTAGTGCCTTATAAATATCTTTTACGAGTTCTTTCTAAAGTTTCGCTAGTATATAGAATAATCCTTAATATAGAATTACTCTATTTATATATTAAGAAAGTCGGTTATTAGCTTCTTTTTTTTTTAAATTTCTATACTAGTAGATTGTCCGTATAAGCTTCTTAGAATTTACACGTCTAGGCGTTATCTTTTAGGCGTATTACTAGCGCTAGTAATCTAACTAGAGTAAGTAATAAATTAGTTTTTAGGTTTTCCTTAAGCTATAATTAGGTAATTCTAAATATAAGTACGCTTATTTTAGTAGGTATAAAGATTCCGTCTTTCTATTAGTTAAGTACTATAGATTATAGTTCTAGCTTTTCTTTAATATAGTTAGCTCTTTAGCTTAGCGCGTCTACGTAAGCGTTTTCGAATTTCTTTTTATAGATAATCTTTATATTATATAACGCTAATTTTTCTATTTATTTAACTTATCTTTAAGTTAGTTTCTTTATTATAGTAAAGTATATTAGATTTTTATAGTTATAGTAAACTACTACTTAGTATCTTATATCTTTAAGATAGTATCTCTACTTCTTAAATACCGTAATAATTATAAAAAGTTTCTTATTATAGACGTCGTAGTTAAGCTCTAAAAGTATTATTTTTCTAAAGTAGTACGCTATTAAATAGAGTCGTTTTTTCTTATTAGACTAACTAATATAGACTCTAATAGCGTAGTCTAATACGTTAGTTTTTATAATAATTAGTAGGTTAGAATTATAGATTCTAAGAATAGGGGCTTTATAAAATATTTATTTTAAAAAGTTAAATACTCGTTATTACTTCTCTTTCTATTTAAACCTATATTCTTTTTAAGTAAGTCGGGTAAGTAGCTCGTATACCGCCGCGTATTTATTAATAAATTTACGGTAGAAGTTAGTAAAACTAAGAAAGAATTATACGTTTTTAACGGTTTTTAATATAGGCTAATCCCTAATAGCGTCTAATTTAGTTTTGTCTATACTAATATAGTCTAGAGTAATAATAAAGCCTAGATATTTTACTTTTTAGATATACTACTCGTTTTTTTTAGAGTAATCTAAAGTCCTCTTTCTTAAAGCGCGTCTAGAACTTTTTTAATATATTTAGTATATTTCTCGAGGGTTTTTAAGTAGATTAGGATGTCGTCTAAGTAAGCTATATAGAATATATCTAAATACGGATATAGCGTATTATTAACTAAGTATTAGAAGGTTACCGGGGCGTTAGTAAGTCTAAACGGTATAACCGTATACTCGTAGTAACTAAATTATATTTTAAAAGCTATCTTTTATTCTTCTTCTTTTTTTATTTATACGAGGTAGTACTCTTTTTAGAGGTTAAATTTTAAAAAGTATTTTATACCTCGGGTCCTATCTTATAACTCGTCGATTTAGAGTAGTAGGTATTAGTTTTTTACTATAATTCTATTTAGATATCTATAATTAATATAGAGGCAGAGCTTACCGTTTTTCTTTAAAATAAATAGAATAAAATAGCTAGTCTTAAATTATAAGGGCCGTATATATCCTCGCTTTTTATTCTTTTTAATATATTTTTTTAGCGCCTCGCTTTTCTTTTCTAATAAGGAGTAGATAGGTTTAGACTAAAGTTTTTCTTTTAGAATTAGAGGTATTTCGTAGTTCTATAGCTAATATTTTAGTAGCTATTTTTTTTTCTTAGAATACCGGTTACTATTTCTAAAACTATTCTAATACCGTTTTAAGTTTTAATATTAAAGTCTTTTACTCTATAGAGTTATCTATCTCTTATTAGGTATTACTTACGGTAGATTTGTTATTAGGCTAGATAGGCGCCTTACTTAGGCGTCTATTATATCTAGTATTTATTCTTTAAGAGTAGTCTTCTTTAACTAACTTTAGATTATTATCTTTTATAAGAGTCTTTTTTTTTCTATTCTTTTTATTAAATTTTTTTAAGAGTTTTAAAAGTTATCTAAAAGCTTTCTTAAATCTAAAAGTAGTCTACTATCTTTTTTCTTCCTCCTTCTTATCCTTTAAGATATTATTAAGATAGAATTTAAATTCTAACTATATCTAGTCGTCGGGTTTTTTATATACGAACGGCTATATTAGCTTATTATCTTAGATATTAGTTTTCCCTCTAGTAGGTAGCCTTATACTAGTTCTAATATAAAGTTTATAGATTTTTTCTTTTTAGCGCCTTATACGCTTAATCGCTACTAAAAATATTTTTTAAATATTAATACTTTTTTTAGCTCTACGCTTTAAGTCTCTAGCTTTTAGCTTAGACTCTAGCTATTTTAGCTTTAGCTACTAGCTCTAGCTCTACCTTTTAGTATTTAGCGGCGTCTAGTAGTCGTAAGATATTATATATAGGTCTAGTCTAGAAATATAATTTCCCCGGTTTTCTAGCGGATATAAGGCTTATATATTTTAAGCTATAGTATTTCTAGAATAATATTATACCCTAAAATAGTTATAAGATCTAGGTTAATTAGCTCCTTATAATTATTTAGAAAGAGGGAAATTATTCTAGTCTTTAGGTAAATCTAGTCTTATTTTATAGATAATCCGTCTATAGTATTAAGTAGATACGGCTAATCTTTTATTTAGCGATATATATAGCTTTTATTAACGTACGCCGGGTCTATAAAGTTTCTCTATACGCCGCTATTAATTATTACTATAACTCTATAGCTACTAATACGAACTAGTACGTATAATAGTTTAAAGAGTTCTTTTTTAGTAGGTATTTATTCGTTTAGTATACGTATAACCTAGTTAAAAAACTTAGTAGACGGCCCCCTCTAAGGTCTCTAACTAGAAAGGCCGTCTAGTTTTCTAACCGTACGATATTTTCGTTAAGGTAGGTATTTTATTCGTCGGTTTTTATAGCGGTTTCTTTCTATTTAGTCTATAGATTTTCTCTTATTTACTAACGGTAGTAGACTATTTTTTTATAGACTCTATATTAGAGGACGGGTCGGTAATATTTCGGCGTAGAAGTCTATTTAAGGACGCCTTTATTTACCTTAGCTATTCTATAGAGTCTATAGGTCCTAGCTATATTTTTTAAAAAGTTTTTATCTTTTACCTAACGTTTTTTATAGGCCTTATCTTAGAGCTAGAACGCGATCTTATCCGCTATAAAATAGAATAAGTTTTTTTAAAAGCCCTATTAGTCGTAGTATACGTATATATAGACTATTTCTTTACGGACCTAGTATTATTACGGTTATAAATATAGTTTAGATAAGGGTATCTAGCTTACTATTAGTATTATATTTTTAGTACGGCGGGTTTCTCTATATCTAATTAAATACTCTATAATTTATAGAAGGGTAGCCTCGTCTTACTATTATTTATTTCCGGCCTTACTAGATCTAGGTATACTATTATAAAGTTTCCCTATATTACTATTTACTAGGTCGGCATTCTAAGGTAGTATCTTAATAAATTTATTAATATTTTACTACGCTTAGGCCCGTATAGTAGCGTTAATACGGTAGGGTTTTAGATACTATTTAGATTTTTCTTTACTATCTTAGTAGGTTAGATAGTTATTATTATAGTAGGCGGTTTAACTTATAGCTATATAGTTAACTACTTTTATAGTAGTAGAGAAGGTTTTTTTAGACTTTTTTTCTTTCTCTATAGTAGTAGCCGCGTTTTTCCGTACCTCTTTTTTTTTAGCTAGTAGCGGTAGACCTTATTTTATTTATTTTTATAGCGGAAATATAATCTCTTATCGAAGCGTTTTTATTTTTAGGGCGTAAACCTCTAGCGCTAAAGTTATTTTTCTTTACTATCTTCTTTTCTCTATATAGTATCGAGTTTTATAGCGTCTCTATCTTTTTATATATAGCGTAGAGGTCTCCTCGACTAGAAACTATTATAGCTATATAGTTTCTTTTTAAACTATTATTTACTACGTTACTTATCTATTAAAAGGGTAAGCTAGACTATATTAGTTAGAGTTTCGGGCTTCTTATAGTATATTATTACTTTTTTAATTTTTTTCTTTAGCCAGTTATAGTAGAACGTATATAGGGTTATATTTAAATATTTCTTAGCTAGATATACTATATCTTAAAATCTAGTAGTATAATTCTATACTAATTCTTTTTATCTTAGGGTTATAAGGGTGCGCGTAGTATAGTATAACTTATTAATTCCGCTAAACGCTATTTTAAGGGCTATAACGAAATTATAGTAGTCTAAAAATATTTATTAAGTAGATTTAGACTATTAAAAGTTAGGCTTACTTTAGTATTCTCTTTTAAAGAATTAAAACTAGTTAGCTACCGCGTTTTTAAGGTAGATACTAGCGTATAAAACTTTATTAGCTAGGGTAATAAACTATTCTTAAGTAAAGTATAGATAGTTATTAAGTTAAATAAAAAAGTTTTAGGTTTTCTTATAATCTCTATAGTACTTATCAAGTTACGAGATATTAATCCTTAGAGTATAAACGGATTTAGCCGTAGGTTATAGCTACTTTTATAACGTACGGTTTTTAGCTTATAATCTCTAGATTATAGTATAAAGTTACTTAATAGTAGAGGCCTACGTAGGTTATATAGATAAGAAAGTTTAGGCTAGTTATAAAATACTTATAGTATTATTTATACTAACTATAGTATTAACTATAGTTACTACTTAATTAGTAATTCTTTATACTAGGTAGATACTTTCTATTTAGTTAATAACTATAATTAACTATCTACCTTCTCTTATAAGAATAGTAGTTAAAGTATAATAGTAGACCCCTTTTACTAAGCTTTAAAGTTACTTAGTAGGTTATTTAAACCGTAGGGTTTACCTTAAAGAGATAAGAGATAGTTAATAATAATTAAATAAAAGAGTATTACGTAATTATATAATATATAGTAAGCCGATTACCTCTAAGTTAATAGATTTAAATTAGAACTTTAAGTTAACTATAAAGGGTTAAGTATCTAGCTAAAAAGTATATCTATATACTATAGAAAAGCTAGTTATAATCTAATATATAAATTAGATCTAAGGTAATCTATTCTAGGTATTTACATTAGTTATAATCCTTATAGATTCTAGATTATTTATAATTCTAGGTAGGTTGCACGTAACTAGCGCTTAAAATATATTTCTAATATTTAGTTTCTAATAACGCTAAATAATTATAATTCTATACTATATCTTACTTATTTTCTTTACTTATTTACTTTTTAGCTTTCTACTTTCTTACTTAGCTTTAAAACGTATATTTACCTAGACCTTTAGTTCTTAGCCTAGCCCTATAGTCTTTTATTCTATAGAAAATTTTTTAGTCTATACTTCTTTTTAAGGTTACTACGCTCTTAAAGGCGTTCTTTCTATATAGACTTTAACTACTATCTACTAGAGTTTCTATATATACCGTTATCTCGTATTCTTAAAATTCTCGTATAGAATCTAAGACTATATAACTCTTTTATCCGTAAGGCTACTTAGCCCTTACGGCGTATTTTTTTATATAGGCTTTTAGCCCTTAGGGTTTTAAAGCCCTTATATTCTAGAGTTTATAATAATATTAAATCTTTCGCGTATATTTTTTATAAAATAAAAAAGATAGTAATAGTTATAAACGTTAAAATATTCTTTAACGGCTTTAAATAGTAAAAGATTATAGTTACTTATAATACTAATCTATTAATATATTATTAATAATATCTTAAAGTCGTAATAGCTATTATAATAGCTACTATAATCGCTATTATAATTACTATTTACTATAGTTTACTACGTTTTACTATAGCGATTATAGTAGTAATTAGCGAGTATATTATTAATCTATAAACATATTAGCTTCGTATACTTAAATATATAAAGAGTAGTAATAGGTGCGTAAAAGTAGCTTTTAAAGTAATAAGAAAAAATATTACTACTAATATTACTACTAGTATTACTACTAATATTACTATAAACGTCGTTACTAGTAATATCGTCGCTTTTAGTATAGTAGTAGATAAAAATATTATATACGCCTTACTTATTATTAGTAGCACTAACTACTATTATTAGATAAGCGATTTTACGTAATAGAGCTAGTATTTTAGTATAAATTTAGTTTTTAATACTATAAAGACTTTTATATATACGCTACTTCGCCCGGCGTATTTACTTTAAATTACTAATAATACTATTAGAGGTACGTAGTATATTCTAAAGAGTTTTTATAGCTATTTAGCTATTACTATTTACTATAAAGTTAATTTTAAGCGTAAAATATACTTTTAATTAATAAATAGAACGCCTATTATTAGTATACAAAATTTTTTAATATATATACTAAATTAAATACGTTATCTTAGCTACTTTATTAGATATAATAACGTATAGGTAGAATAAATATCTAGCTATAAAGTAATTAAAGCCGGTATAACGCGTTTTATTATTACTTTTTTCTATTTATATTACCTAGTTAACGTTGCTAATTACGCGAATAAAAGCTACTTTAGCGGTAAAAATATTTTTAAAGATTACGCTAATAGCTAGTAGATTAGTATAGTTATTATTATAGTTAGTAGCGGTCGGTAGTAGAGAGAAGTATTAAGACGATAAGAAAAAACGTAAAAAATACGATATAGTTAGTCTTAGTTTATATAGAGCTTACGTATAAAATTAGTTATAATTTATTAAGAGTCTTTAATATACTCTTTAGTAGACGGGTAGAGATAGGCAATCGCTTATATTAATACTATATAATCGGCTTTTCGCCCGCTTAGATATTTAATTAAGTAATTTAAACGTCTACTAGTAACTTACTAGCGTATATTAGTACGTTTACCGCGCCGCTAGCGCTTATACCGCTCTATACTAGTAATTTACTATCGCTAATAAGATAATTTTAAATAACTTTAAATAAAGTAAATAACTAGAGGGTTATATTTAGATTACTAAGGTTATATTTAATACTTTTAGTATAAATATAGATCGCTTTTAGTAATTACCTCTAATAAATAACGTTATTAAATTAATTAACTTTAAGTTTATAGCTATTCGTAAAAAGCTACCGCTTATTTTATTATAAAAGCTTTATTTATATATTATAAAATACTTTACTTACCGCTAGTTTACTCGTATATAACTAGATTAAAAACTAATAAAATATAGATATATATTATACGATTAAATAGTAGATAAAAATAGAGATATATATATATATAATTATTTTATTTAATCTTAAAGACGTTATTATTAATCTATTATTTAATAATAAAAAGTATTTAATTAATGTTAAACGTAAACGCTATAAATAGCTAGTATTTATTAAGCCAGTTTAGCGTAATACTAATACTAATAATAATAAAGATAAAAAAATAACGGCGTTAGACGTATATATAGTATTAGCTACTATATTAAAAGCTATTAAGCGGTATATAGTAAGCCGCTATAACTAATTACTACTAATAATTTTACTTTAAAGCGAATACTACTACTAATTACGACGCGACGATTAAAACGACTTAAAAAAAACGTATAAATTATTATAATCGGCTAATTTATTATATTTACC
Organism: Lasiodiplodia gonubiensis; assembly: GCA_009829795.1. Lineage (NCBI taxonomy): Eukaryota > Fungi > Ascomycota > Dothideomycetes > Botryosphaeriales > Botryosphaeriaceae > Lasiodiplodia > Lasiodiplodia gonubiensis. The sequence goes on from RHKH01000003.1 coordinate 143,732, forward strand.
GCTAAACTAACTATAACGAAATATAATATAGAGTAGTTTATTATTAAAAACTATTAAACCCGCTTATAACGTTATCTATACGTAAAATAATATAATTTAAGTAAGATAAAGATTTTTAAGCGCGTTTTATACGTTAATATTATATATAATAGACGCTTATCTATATTACGCGATATTATAGGTAATTAAAAAACTTATTAATAGAAAAGAATAATACTAATAATATTAGTAATAAAAAACGATTATAGTAGTAGTAGTAAAAAAATTTTTCTAATAATAGTAAAAAAAGATTTTCTAATAGCGACGAAAAGAACTTTTTTAATAGTAACGAAAAAAACTTCTCTAATAGCGTTATTAATTACGTAAACGATCGCGTAATTAAATTTAATACTAGTAAAAATAGTAACGATAGTAATAATAGTAAAACTTATAGTAATAATAATATAATCTAGCTAAAAGACGATAAGGTTTTTAAATAATAAATATATTACTTACGTTAAACGCGTATAAATATTACTATTTTAATAGTATTTTTATTACTATAATTTTTACTACCGCGATTATTACTACGATTTTTACTACTATAATCGTCGTCTTTATTATTACTACTATCGTTACTACGGCTAGTTTAAACGTTTTCGTCTAAGCTAATAGTAGTAGTAAATATAATATTAAATAAGCTAGTAAATATAATACTAAATTTACTAATTATAGTAGATACGCTAGTAGTAGTAATAATAATATTAATAACGTTAAATAAATTAGTATTATTAAGCCTACTATAAAGATTAAACTATAAGTAGCTAATAATTAACTATAATATCTTAAATAATAATACTAGACGTATAAGATAAAAAATATAAATAATAAATATAAAGTCGCGATTAAGTCGCTTTTATATATAAAAGTCGTAATTAGGTCGCTTTTATATATAAAAGTTATAATCGAGTCGCTTAAAACGATTTAAATATAATTTTTATATATAAAAGACGACTTAATTATAATTTTTATATATAAAAGCGATTTAATTATAACTTTTATATACGAAAGTAACTCGATTATAATTTTATACGTTAAAAAAATATTTATTTATTTTTTATAAAATATTTATATAAGTCGTATCTTTTAAGCCGTTTCTACTAATTATAAGTAATAAATATTAATATTATTTAATACTTTAAAATCGACTACTAAAAATCGCGTTAAAACTAATACTATTTAAAAGCCCTTAATTTTCTTAGCTAGAATTTCGATTTTTAGCTTTATAGCTATTCGCGCTATTATATAAAAGCGTAGTAAAAGAGATAAAAAATTCTAAATCTATATAAATTTTATACTTTACTATATATCTAAAAATTAATTCTATCTACTCGAAATTTCGTATAGAGCCTTAATAGTATTTAAGTTAAAAGTTTCTAAAATTATACGACGTTTTAAGTAATATTCGCGGAGAAATTATACTCGAATTTTTAAAAACCGCCTTTTTTTATCGCTTATTAAAGAGTTTTTCGTATACGAATAACTCTACGCAAATACCCCTTAAACTAAAGTATTTTTAAACCCCGCCGGATCTCTAAAAACGATATTAAATCTAATAAAGCGAAGATACTACTAAAAAAACCGTAATTAAGCGGCTTTTTAAACTACTAGTAGTTTTTATATAAGATCTACTTTAAAAAGCTTTAAATACGGCCCTATAAGACTAAATTAAAAAAAATTATTTATAAATAAAAACTAACGGACGTAAATCTACTCTATTAAAGTAATTATTTAAAGAAAATTAATTTCTTTAAAATTACAAGGTAAAACTAATTATTCATAGTTAACTACTTTTTATATCTAGTCGCTCTACCCGCTATAGTTAAATCTAATAATAGATTTAAAGCTATAGAAATATCTAACCGTCTAATAACGCTATTAATAATAAAAATTAACTTTAAAACCTCTTTACCCCCGCTAGTCTTTCGCTTTAAAGCGGAAGATAAACGGTCTCTAGCTACATTTAGCGTAGTAAATAAGACGACCTCTAATTTAAAAGTTATAATCTACGTAAAAAATAAATTTTAGCCTAAACCGGCCGTATAAAAGCCGACTAAACGATTTTAATTTAACTAACTTTTAATCTTAACTACGTCTTTTACCATGCCGACTATAGTTACTAAGACTATTTTTATAGTCTAAGACTATATATTACGACTCTATAACCTAGATAATAGCCTTAGCCTTCTCTAGATAAGAATTATATAATAAAATAAATAATAAAACCTAAGTAATTATTTTTTTTTCTATTAGTCTATATCTAGATAGTATATAAACTACTTTAGATTACCTTCTTCTTCTCTTTTTTTTCTTAGCTTAGAAACTTTATTAATTTATATTTAAATTAAACTTAGTTCTTTACTAGTTGTAATACTATATTTAAAAGATAATAGACCTTACTAACTTTTATATAAACGAGTTTTAGCTTTTAAATCTTTTAAAAGTCTTTTAAAACTATTAGATAATAGAATTTAATCTTAATATAAGTTTAGTTTTAGTATAGGTCTAGTCTTAATATAGGTCTAGTCTCGGCCTAGTTAGATAAAATTTAGTAAATAATAATATCTAGATTTTTTATAAATTTAAATCTAGTTATTATTATTTATATATTTAGTCTATTATTAGATCTAGTCTCTATATTAGTAGTATATACTATTTAGTAGCTAAAAGATAAAAATTTACTAAAAGTTTTTTTTACTAGGCCTAACGGCCGCTAGAAACGAATTTTATAATATCTTTTAAAACGCGCTAAGGTAAGTAGCCCGCTAGTAAATTAAAAATTTATTATTTAAACGCTTTTATATACGTATTACTAGTAGAGTCCTATTATCTACTCTATATTAAGAAACTAATCGTCGCGTAACTTAAATTAGTATTATAATTAATATATTTAGCTAAAAGAACTTTATAAATTTCCGTAGATTAAAGTCTATTCTTATTAATAAAATAAGAGCCGCCGAAATAAAACGCGATACTATAATTAATAATAGAGTTTAAAGATAGCTAATAGCTAGTAGTATTAAAAAGACGACTATTTTATTATAACTAGTTGCGGAATAGCCGGCGGAGCTAGTATTTAAGAAGAATAAAAGTATACGCCGCGGGTAGTAGTAATAGCGGTAGTAAAAACTACTTAAGTTTAAAAATAAAAAAGCTATCTAGCTAGCTATAAAATAAAAAAAATTTAAATATAAAATATAAATCTAGCTCTTAAAACTAGTAATATAATTTTATTTCATAAACGTCTACTAAATCGCTAAGCTAGAGCGAGAATACTTTTAGCTTTTAGAAATAATTATAAAAATAGTTTATAACCTCGCTATCTTTACTATAAAAAGTATTAAAAATAAGAAGATACTAGCTATAAAGTTAATAAAGAATTTTTTTATAGCGGTAACGATAATAGCTACTAGCGTTTTAAGACTAAATCTAGTATAGATTAATATTATTAAAAAATAAATACGTAGCGTAAAAGTATTAATAAAAATAAATATTTTAATTTTATATTCGTTATTATAGTTAATTAAGACTAATATAAAAGAGCTAGTATAAGCGGCTATAAAAAGCTTCTAAAAGAAGCTAAATAACTAATTTAAAAAGTAAAGAAATTTAAATTTTAAAAAAAATACGTTATCGTTCTTAGTAAGCTTAAAAACTAGATAAATAATTACGCTAAAAATCTACGGTTAAATAGTAAGGCGCCTAAGAATTAAAACTTATTTAAAGTATTTTAATAAGACTAAAGCGCGGCTTAGCCTAGTAAAAAAGTAAAAGTTATTAAGAAACCGAAGTAGAATATACTAAAAGTATTTATTTAAAGTAAGTCTAAGAAGTTAAGTAATAATATCTAGAAAATATAGCTAAAAGTATAGAGAATTTAAAAAGAATCTTTATTTTTAATATTTTTAACTACTAAAAATATAAGTCTAACGACGGCTTTTTAATACTTAACGAGCTAGATATTTTTAAAAACTTTAAATCTACTACTTTAAAGATAAATAAGTTTAAAGACGTTTAGTTTTAAATAGCTAAATTTACTCTAGAACTATAGACGATAAGACTAAAGCTATAATTATAAAAAGTAAGTCTTAAAAAAGTTATATCGGCGACTAAAATCTATGTAAAAATACTAGCGGGCGTAAAACCTCTAACTAAAAGCGTAATAAACTAAAATAATAGAAATAAATCTCTTAAACTAAGATTTAGAGAAGCCGTAGTGGATAAAATTTTTATAAAGTAGAAAATAAAAGTACTTATAAAAGAGATCTAGTTTTAAAGTTAAAAAAAAAGCTTAAAAAGCCGCCGTATCTAACGAGAACTAAATAAATAATCTACTAGCTTAAGTTAAAGCGACTATAAAATAAGCGACGAATAAAGCTATTATATTAATAAAGTAAAAAAAATAACTAACTAGAGCTAGACTATCGTAAGACTTTTTTTTAAATTTATAGTAGCTATTTTAAAAGAAATCTTTAAGATTATAAAAGAGAAAATAAATATTAACTTTTATAATCTCTAACTAGCTTTAAACCGCGATAAGCGATAAAACGCCGCTAATAGCGATAAATATAGTAAAAACCCGCCGTTAAATTTAAACTTTAGTTTAAGCTCTAACTCTAGTTTTAAGTATAGTAATAAGTTAGACGACTATTATAAAAAGAAAAAAAAGTATAGATAAAATAGTAATTTATTTTCTAAAAATCTAGAGAAGCTTATTAAGAAGCTATAAAAGAGAAAGAAAAAAAGAAAAGTTTAAAAAGTATTAAAGAGGCTTAAAAACTTTAATTTAAATAAGTTAAATAATAAAAGATTAGACTAAAGATTTCGTTTAAAAGAAGTTAGCTACTTTAATCTAACGCTAAAACTAGCTAATAATAAAGACGTTAATATAGTTAAAAAAAGTTCTACTACTAAAATATAAGATAGTTTATTAAAGCTTTATAATTAGAGCTACTATCTATATTAAGCGTAATAGTAAAAAAAACGTATATAAATATTTAAAAAAAACTATATAAGCTTAGTATACTAGTTAGCTTATTATAAAAAAATAGAAAAACTTATAATCTAGTTATAAAATTAAGAATTAGTCGATAAAGCTACTTAAAAAATTTTAAAAGTAATTATTAGAGGTCTAACGCAAGTTATAGCGGAAGAGATTTAGCTATTAAGAAATATAAAAAGAGAAGTTAATAAATAAATTTATTATAAACTATATTTAGCTAGTAAAAACGCTAATATTATCTCTATTAAAAGCTAGTTACTTTAAGCGTATAAAAAGATCTTTATATATTTATAAAAAAATTTAAAGCTATTTAGTATATCTATAACCGTTAATAAATATATTTATAAAGCGAAAGAGTAATATACGCTATAGATAGACTTAGTTTAAAATTTTAACTAGTAAGTTTAAAAAGCTAAAAAAAAAAGATATAGATTATATTAAAAGCTAAAGATAAAACTTGAAGTATTAAAGATTAATTTAAAGATAATTAAAATTTTTAAGGCCGGTAAAAGAATAGTAAAAGCTCTAGAACTAAAGACTATAATAGTAAAAATAACCGGTTATAAACTAATAAAAACCGAAGTAAATAGCCTAATAACGAAAAAGATATTAAAAGAGACGCCGACTATAACCGTAATCGCGACTATAACGAAAAAAAAAATAAAATAAGCCGTAAAGTAAAAATTTAAAGAGAAAAAAGTAGATAACGTATTATATTAAAGTAAAGAAAAAAGCTATAAAAAAGATAGTATTTTTAACTTTAGCGCCGTAACGCTAGTAATATAACCGGCGTTAAACGCGGATTTAAAATCTATTAACTTTAATAATTTCGAATTTCTACGTAGAGGCTAGATAAGAGAGTTTAAAAAGCTAAACTAAAAAGACGTATAAACTAAAAAATCTAATAAAACGGTCGCTTAATAGTAAATATAGATACGTTAAATACGATACTTAATAGTCTTTAAAAAACGTAATATACGCGTATATTTAAGAAGTTTATATAAAGAGTATAAAAAAAACTAAAAGATTTAGATCTATAGTTGTTAATTTACTTAGCGCGAGATATACAATAGTATTTAAGCTAAAAAAAGCGCCGCTAGATTTAAAGAATACTATTAACTTAAACGTAATACTAGAGCTTAATTTGAATACTACGTTTAAAAACTAGAGTTATATTATAGCCTAGACTAAAATTAGCGATATAAAAAACGAGACTAAAGTAGTAATTAATACGGGTATAAATATAAATATTACTAATAAAAAGTTTTTAAAAAAGATTAAAGCTAGTTATTAAATTCTAGAGATAAAGTAACCGATTTCTTTATAAAAAATTAATAGCGAGACGCTAAATAGCTTTAAATATATTATAATATTTTTTATCTTTAAAGTTTAAAACTAGAATATATAGATAAAAGTAATCTTTTATCGAAAAATCTATCTAATTAATAATAGCTAGAGAGTATTTTTACTAAAAATAAATATTTTAGATTCTAAAAAGATTGTTATTAATATACTAAAAAATTATTTAAGATTATAGAGTTATAAAGAAGCTAAAATACTAATAAAAGTTAAACCGCGCTTAAAGAAATTTATTAGAGGTATAAGAGTAAAAGCTATAAAGCTAGCTATTATTCCGCTAAAATTAATAGTATTAGTAAAGATTAACTCTACTAAAATACTATTAAAAGAAAAAGATTTCAAATATATATCTATTAAAAAATAGATTTAAAGTTAAAGTAACTAAAATCTAAAGTCTATAGCGTATACGTACTAGTTAAACGCTAATACTAATAGCGTACTACTAAAAAATAATTTAGACTAACTAGTAAAAATCTAGAGAAAATAGCTAATAAAGACGGTTTTTAACTTAAAACTATTTTATATAAAGATATTAGATACGGCGTAATATAAAGCGGTCGAATTTAATACTAATAAAATTAATCTAGGTTTAAAAACTAAACTTAAAAATAAGATAACGATATATAGAGATAAACTAGTAGTAAAAACTTTAATAAAAGTAGTTAATAAGTATTTAAAAATATAGTAAAAAAAACGACTTTATCCGTATACTAAGTAAACGGTAAATAACTATTTCTTTAAAAAATAAATAGAAATAAAATACTAAGCTTTCTATTAAAGTCTATCTAATATTTAAAAAAAAATAAAAAATAGATTAATAAGACCTTCGATAAGCTTTATAAGTAGGGTAAAATAGACTAGACTAAAAACTATACGATATTTAGATTTTTTATATTCGTTATCTAGAGATAGATATATAAAGATAGAATATAAATAAAAAAGCTAAAAGTAGTAGTTAATATCTATAGTTTAAATTAAATTAGCTAAAAAGATTTGTATTTGCTTCTAGTTTAAAAAGATATTATTAGCGCTATAAAGAGATTTAATTTTATTATAGTAGTAGACGCTACGGTCTTTTTCTACTAATAAAGAGTAAAAGAGGAAGATTAATATAAACTAATAATAAATTTTTATTAGAAATAAAAGTCTTTTAATATTACCGTAATAGATTATATTAACTCGATATTATATATCTAGTAGTAGTTAGATAAAATCTTACGAAAATACTAAGCGTTTATAAAGACGTATATTAACGATTTAACTATTTATTTAAAGACGCTAAAAGACTATACGAGATATCTAGATTTAATATTTAGAAAACTAGACGAATTTAAAATTACTTTAAATTTAAAAAAAAAAGCTTTCTTAGCTATCTATATACTACTTTATTAGACTATAGAGTAGATTTTTTTAAATTTTAATTAACTAAAGAGAGAGCTAAGGTCTTAGTTAATATATTATTTTCGAAAACGTTAAAGAATTTAGAGTATTAAATCGGCGTAATAAAATAGTTATAATTTAAAAATTTATATTATATAAAAATTATAAAGCCTTTAACGAACTATAAAATAGCTCTACTATAAGTAAGTTTTAAAGACGAAAGTATAAGAAAGACCTTTATAAAAAAGATAAAAATAGTACCGCTAGAGAATAAAAAGACTATATATAAAATAATAAAATAGTATTTAAGAAGCCTACTATAGCTAATATACTATAACTTAAACCGACGCTTATACGTAGACGTTAACGTCTTAAAGTACGGAATTAATATATTTTTATACTATATAAAGAAGAATTTAAAGCTAATAGTAGAAAATTAAAAAGTCTAGCTATAAAAAAATAATTTAATCTAGTCTATCGCTTTTTTATCGCGTACTCTTAAGCTAGCGGAGACTAAATACTAGCTAATAAAGCTAAAAATAGCTAAAATTATATAAATATTACGTAAAACTAAGTATATAATATACGTTAGATTAAAGAAGACGCTATACTTCTTTATTAATTACTACGCGGCGACTTTAATAGCGGAATACTATAATATTTAAACTATTTTAGTAATAGATAAAATAAATCTAAAGTTAGTAACGGCTAGTTAATATATCTTTTAATTTAATATAAAAGTATTTTACTACTCGAAAAAAACGTATCTAGTCTCTAATATACTAAGCCGTCTAATTTTAGATAAAAGATAGAATAAAGCGGACGGTAAACTAAAAAAACTAGATATAATATAGGCTTTTACGATAATAGTAGTAGTTATATTTAACGAGATAAAAAACTAAATCCGCTTAGAATACGGTAATAACGTATATTAGAAAAGAATTCGTAACGTATTAGTATTAGTAAGCGCGACTAATAGAGCCGAGAAAAAGTATATAGTAAAGAAAATACTTGAGGTAATCGCTATTACTAAGACGGAAAAAGAATACTTAGAGACTACGTAGTAGTAAAATTTAAAGTTAAAAAAATAGATTAAAAATAATATATTAGCGGCTACGAGACTATTTAAAACTAGTAAAAGTCTAGTAAAAATTAAAAAGTTTAAAAATAAAGTATTATAGTACGGAAACGGCGGCGCGATAGCTAAAGTTAACGAATCTAAACTTAATCTTAAGTAATTAAGCGTTTAAAAACTAGTATTAACCGCTAAGTAAGCGTAAAAGCTAGCGGTAAAAACTATAATAAGTAAGCCGGCAGAACTAGCGGTAAAGAGATAAAAGAAAAAAAAAGACTAAAGAAGAATAAGAGCCTAAAAACGTAATAACTAAAAAAAATAGACGATAATAAAGCGTAATAGAAAAAACGTATAATATAAAACGGTATAAAAGCGGTAGACTTAGTAAAATATAACGTAAGCGACTCCTCTACTATAAAACTAAACGTAGTTTATTTAAGATAGCGAGTAAAGATCTAAATTCTAGTCTATAGGTCTAAAGACCGGATTAAATTTAAAGCGAAACTAGAAAAACCTTAGATATTTAAAAAGTGGACGTCGCCGTATCTACTAAACGAGATAGTAAGAGTAATAGCTAACGAGACTACTATTTAAAAAAAAATTCGAGCTAAAGACTACGCTTTTTTATATATAACGGTCTAATCTACTATATTAATTTAGAGAATAGATAGTAGCGTCTCTATATTTTCTCTATTATAGAGAAGAAGGTCTTTAAAATAGTATATAATAAATAATTATACGAAGAGCTCTAAAAAACCTATAACTAATTAAAATTCTCGATTCTTATTAAAAGAATAGTTAGAAAACTAAAAAAGTATATTAAATCTTACTCTATCTACTAGTTATACGTAATGAAAAGATATACGCTATATAGAGAATTATATTTAATATATAATTCTAGAAAATCTAGAGAAATTTAAATAATAAACTTTATTATTAAGCTTCTTTTAATAAAGAAGAGTTACGATATACTTTTAATAATAACTTATAAGATTATAAAAAAGCTACTACTTATTATAAATAAAAAAGATTAAAGAGTAGCGGAATAGATAAACCGATATTTTAAAAAGATTTTATTTTATAGCTAAAGTTTATTAAAGATTTAAGTATTTAATAGAGACCCGCAATTTATATTTAAATTCTAAAAGACCTTATATATTAAGTTAGAAATCGCTAGATATATAGCGATAGCTTACTACTTATAAACTAATAAATAGAGTAAACGCTTAAATTAAATAGTAGAAATTACTATAAAATACTAAATAACGACGTATTCTAACTTAAAATAGATTTAAATAATTTCTTTTATTTAAGCCTTTTTAAATAACGCTAGGGGTTATTACTAAATATAATCTCTTTAATAAAATTTAGACTAACTCTAACCTCTATAGGCTAAATATAATCTTTTATACTATATTATTTATTTATTATTTTATTTAGCTAGATCGCGTCTAGGCCGCTTAAGCCGTCTACGCTTATAACGTTTACGTATACGTTTACGCTTACGTTTACGCTTACGCTATTAAGTTACTTACTATATCGCTTACTACTTATAATACTTAATATAGTATTAGTTATTTAATAATTTATAAAATAGTATTATTTCTTTTACTTCTCTATATATTTATTATTTATAATCGGTAGAAACGGCTTAAAAGATATAACTTATATATGTACTTTATAAAAGATAAATAGATACCCCCCCCTTAATATAAAAGATTGTATTTAGATTACTTTTATATAAGAGATCGTATTTAAATTACTTTCGTATATAAGAGTTATATTTAGGCCGTTTTAGCGATTTAAATATAACTTTTATATATAAAAGTAATCTAAATATAATTTTATACGACCTTATATACTATCTATACCCTTTGCCTTATACGCTTAGTATTAATACTATTTAAAACTTTATAATTAATTATTAGCCGCTTACGATTTAATTTTTATAAACTTAATAGTACTAGCTTATTTAATATTATAGTTATTACTACCGCCGCTACTACTACTACCGGCGTATTTACTACGACTAGTAGATTTAGTATTATATTTACTAGCTTATTTAGTATCGTATCTACTACTACCGGCTTAAATAAAGGCGTTTAAACTAGCCGCGGCGACGATAGTAGTAATAATAAAGACGATAATTACGGCGGTAAAAATTATAGTAATAATTATAGTAACGATTACTACGACGATAATACTACTAAAGTAGTAATAGCTATATATATTTAATATAAATAACTTATCTATTATTTAAAAACCTCGTCGTCTTTTAGCTAGATTATATTATTTATTTTATTATTGCTATCGTCGCTACTCTCGCTAATATTAATCTTAATTAGATAATTACTTATTTAATCGCTCGCGCGATTGCTTACGTAATAAATAACGCTATTAAAAAAGTTTTTTTAGTTACTACTATAATCGTTTTTTTTAGTTATTAGTATTAATATCTTTACTACTACTACTACGATTATTTTTTTTATTATTAATATTCTTATTACTACTACTACGATTACTACTATAATTACTACTACTATAATTATCTTTTATATTACTAGTATTTTTATTAGCTAAGTTATTTACTAAAAGTATTTCTTTTACTAGTAGTAAGTCCTTCGCGCGCCCGTAGTAACGTATAATATAAGTAAATATATACTACTACTACTACTACTAGTATATAAAACGTACTTAAGTATTCTATAACTTAAATCGTATTATTTCGCGCATAGATAAGATTACTAGTAAATTAAACGGATTTTAATAATTAGCTACTCTATATTATCTTTTATTATAGTTAGTATAGCGGTAGATACGACTTATTAGTCGATTATAGTAATTTACGCGCTTTTTTTTAAATTATTCTACTTACCGCCTTCTAATTAGTAGTAGTATTAGTAGGTTTAGAATAAGGTTATTAGTAGTTATTAATAAAAAAATACTTTATACGTCTTTTAATAATAATTAAAAGAGTAGCTATTATTAGTAAGTATATTAGTATTCGCTTATCTATTATTTCTATTTTTAAATAGCGTAAAAAAGCTTACGGTATAAGCGTAAGCGAAAAATTAATTTTAATAAATAAGATATAAGTATACTAGTACGCTATAAAGATTATTTTTTAATAGACTAGCCGTATCTACTAGATATTCTCTATTATTAAGCTTTAGAACTATTATAATAGTCTTTTAATTACTTAAAAGTATTATCTATATACTAGCTATTTATTTATACGCTTTATCGCGAAGCTTCTTACTATATATTATTAGAACTTATTTAATACGTATAAAAGCCGATTAACGTCGCGTAAAGCGCTTTATAACGTATAAATATAGCTTTTATAGTAGAATAAGCGAAGACTTCTTATAAATACTTATTAGCTTAGAATTAATAGACTTAATAACGTTATTTATTATCTATTTAAAGTAAAAGTATTTATTTAGCTAAAAGTAACGTATCTAATACTCTACTAGTATATTATTAAAAAATACTATATAGTCGTTATTATAGCTAATAAGATCGGCTATAAAATAGTTAAAATAACTTCGACTAGATATATAAGCTATTTATATAAAAAAAATTTATATATTTTATTAAACTTTTCGCGTATGTTCTTTATAAGATAAAAAAAGTAGTAGTAATAATAGATCTTTTAGAGATATTCTTTAATAGCTTTTAAAAGTAAGATATTATAATCGCTTATAATACTTATTTATATACTATTAGTAGTTATAGTAGCTAGTAGTAAACGCTATTTACTTATTTTTATACGGTTAAGTCGCCGCCGCTATTATTACTTACTATTAAGTCTAGTATAGCGGCTAAGATTGCGCGTAAATAATATTTAGTTTTTATCTATTTCGCCTAGATATAGCCTCTATATAATAGAAAAAATCTCGTTATTATAGTTTTTTTACCGTAGTAATAAAGACGCTAAGCTTATATTTAAAGCAATAGTAGATTATATTAAAAAAAAGTACGGGTTTTATATACGTAAACGTATAAAAAGTCGCTTTAGACGTATAAAAGTAGCTATAAAAGCGATAAAACGCGTTACTAAAAATATATTTAGTAAAATAGTAGTTAGTATAAATATTACGCTCGCGTTAGAGATTAGTAGTAATTACTATTAAATAGCGAATCTCTTATAGTAAAGCGGGTATTAGCGTATAGCTTTACTTTTTAATATTATATATATTTTTATATACGTACTACTTTACGCGGCGTATCTACTTTAAGTTTATCGTATTACTATTAGTTATACGTAGTATATTCTAAAGCGTTTTAGTAGTTATCTAGCTATTAATATTAACTATATAGCGGATTTTAAGCGTAAAATACTATTTTAACTTAGTAAGAGAGCGCGTTATTCTCTACTTATATCTATAGTATTTATATTTAACTAAATACGTTATTTATACTACTCCGCGTCTATAAGTAGCGCGTAAGCGAAATAAATACGTATTATTAGTAGAGTAGCGAAAGCTAACGTAATAATTTTTATTATTACTAGTCTTTAGAGCTATATTCTTATCTACGTCGCTAATAATAAGGTAAAACGCGTCTTCTATAACTATAAGATTTTTAAAGACCGTACTAACTACTAGTAGATAAGGCGGGTTAGTATTAGTAGTATTAGTAATATTAGCGGCGTTAGCGGCGGCGATTATAGCGGTAAAGGTCGGTAGTAATAGAGAAAAGTATTAAAATAATAAGAAAAAACGCGAAAAACGTAATATAGTTAGTTTTATTTTATATAAGACTTACGTATAAAATCGGCTATAATATATTAAAAGTCTTTAATACGCTCTTTAATAAGCGAGTAGAGATAGACGATCGCTTATATTAATATTATATAATTAATTCTTTACCGCTTAAATATTTAATCGAGTAATTTAGACGTCTACTAGTATTTTAGCTAACTAACTAGCGTATATACCGCGCGTTTAGCGCTTACGCCGTCTACTACTATTACTAAATAAGATAATAAATAAGTAGTATAGTATAAAATATTATATCTAAGGTAGTAGAGATTATATTTATTATTTTATTTATTTAGTTTAACGTCTCTCTAGAGTCTTAAACTATTAAAGACGGCGGTTTTTACTACTTTTTTATCTATATAATTTTTAACGTATATTTTAGTAATTCTTCGGTTTATTTTTATAGAAATATCTTAGATCTCGCTTAAGAATCTAACTCTAGGTCTTATTTAACGTAGTATTATAGAGAATTAAACTTAGAATCTCTCGCTTATCTTTTTACTTAAAATAATTTTTATTTTAACCCCGAATTACTTCGTCTAAATAGAAACGAGAAGATAAGATATTAGTTTTAAAAAAACTTTTAAAATTACGTTAAATTACTAAGTAAATTAAGAGATTTTAACTACGGTTTTCTATAGTATTTATACTATAGTAGAGATAGAGTTATAGAATAGCCGAAAATTAAACTTAAAATCTTTTAGTAAAAAAATCCGGTAGAAAAAACTAAAAAGATTTTTTTATAATCTACTATCTTTACTACTAGACTACCCACTCTACTTCTCTATATATTTATTACTTATAATTAATAGAAACGGCTTAAGAGATATAACTTACGTATATACTTTATAAAAAATAAATAAATACTCTCTTTTAATATATAAAATTATAATTAGATTATCTTTTATATATAAAAGTAATCTAAATATAACTCTTATATATAAAAGATAACTTAATTATAATCTTATACCCGCTATCTATACTCTCTATCTTATACGCCTAGTATTAATACTATTTAAAGCTTTATAGTCGATTATTAACTACTTATAATTTAATCTTTATAGTAGACTTAACGGTACTAGTTTATTTAACGTTATTAATATTATTATTACTACTACTAGCGTATTTAGTACTATTAGTAAATCTAGTATTATATTTACTAATTTATCTAGTATTATATTCGCTACTACTACTACTACTACCGGCTTAAGTAAAGGCGTCTAAACTAGCTACGGCAACAATAGTAGCGACGATAAAAACGACGATAAAAATAATTATTACGGTAATAATTATAGTAGTAAAAATCGTAATAACGATTATAGTAGTAAAAATCGTAGTAATAATCGCGGTAGTAAGAATCGTAATAACGATTATAATAAAGATATTATTAAAATAGTAATATTTATACGTGTTTAATATAAGTAACGTATTTATTATTTAAAGACTTTATTATCTTTTAGCTAAATTATATTATTATCGCTATTATTATTATTCTCGCTAGTATTAAGCTTAATTACGCGATTACTCGCGCGTATAAAAAAGCTTAAACTAAAAAAATAGTATTACTATTAAAAAGAAATCTAAGAATAAAAAAAAGAAATAATAAAGAAATAAACGAGTAAATATATCTAGCTACTTCGACGCTACTATAATTAAGCCGACGAAATAATATTATTTTAGTTTTTTTTTAATTTATAAAGCCGCTAGATAGTTATCTAGCGGTTTATTTTATTATTTATATTTTAAAAGTTTAATACTATTCTCTTTTTCTTTAAGCGAGATTCTCTAAGCTATAGAAGAAAAAATTACGGTAGAGGTCTTATTTTAGAATACTAAAAGTAATACTTTTAAATCTTATTAAAGGTATTTTTAAAGTCTATTTAAAGCTAAAGAGATAGTATTATATTTTAATTATTTTAGTTAGGCGTATATATAGCTCTATACGAGTAGTTTTTAGCTAATTTATTATAGACGACTATTTTTAATACTTTTTATTTCTTATATAAAGTATTATTATTTTCGTTTTAGATTATAATAGTAGGGTCTAGTTTCTAGACTTATTCTAGATAAGAGTTATTTAAAGCGAAGTATAGTTTCTAAAAGTAGAATATATTAAAGAGACTTTTATTTTATATATATTTAAATAAGGCTATTTTATATATTTTATTATCGATAATCTAGATAATTTTATAGAAGTCTATACTCTTTAATCTAAGAGATTTTATTTTTCTATTAAGATTAAAGTATTTAGTATTAATAAAGACTTTATTTTTAAGTTTAAAAACTAAATATAATTATCTTAACTTATTAATATAACGTTTTTATTTCTTCTAGATCTAGTAGAATTACTCTTAAAAAATTTTTTATAATATTATAGCGGTCTAGTAGACGGTTTACTCTAGTAATTTTAATAGATTAAAAGTTTATTTAAGTCTTTAGCTTTAAGCCGATACGTATATAAAATCTATTATCGGCGAAAAATAAAAAGACGTCTATAAATATACTAATATAGATATTTACTATAAACTTAGCGTTAGAAAGAAAGTCTACTTAGTTATTTTAAGCGTAGTTAATAAACTTATAAAGATACTATTTAAAGTTTTTAACTATACTTTCGCTCTAGCCGTCTATCTCCGGGTAGTAAAAGATAAATATTTTAATTTTAACTTTATATTATTTAAAAATTCTACGGTATAGCTAAAAGTTTATAGTACTACCTCTATTAAAAAAAATACTAATAGAAAATCTATAGACGCTAAATACTCTATACTAGAGTACTTTTATAACTTCTTTTAATATAAGTAAGATTAGTAGCTTATAAATCTTTCGTTTAATAAAACGGTCTATTATAGTAAAATAATATTAAAAGATTTAGTCTTTATAAAAATAGAGTATAAGTTTCTTAGTAAAGTCTATTAAGATATTAAGCTACTTTTACTAGAAAATTAGTAGAGGTTATAAAAGTCTTTACTTTTATTTTAAGTAAAACTTATACCTTCTATAGTAAAAGTAGTTTTTATAATAAACGGCTATATTATTTCTTATATTAAGCTACTAGAAATAGAGTTTAAGCTAGTAGTATATAGTCTTTAAGTTAAAGTATTCTATAAGTTAGTTATTATAGTAGCTCTTTATAATTTATAGGCGGGTTTTTTTTATTAGATACTATTAGGCGGTTTTTATAGTATAAGCGGTATTTAGATATTTTAAAATTAGCTATATTAAGCTTATAGCCGTATTTTAAGAGATATATAAATACTTATTTAAGTTTCTTATCGACTACGGCTATTAGATTTTAAAAATATTTATTACTTTTATAGTCGAGCTCGAGAGCTCTTTTAATTAGATTTTATTTTAAGTATTTTTTAAATTCTTCTATAAGTTTATTATTTAAGAAAAAGATAGAGTTTAAAGTAATTTTTATATCTTCTTTAATATCTAAGTCTTTATATATTTACTAAAAGCGATATTATCTTTAGACGTCTTTTACTCTTTAGAGTAGATTTTAAAAGCGGTATATAAAAAAGTTAAACTTTTTATCTTATTTTTCTAGGCGGTACATAATAGTAAAGTTAAATACTAAGAGAAACTTAGTCTATTTTACTTAGCGGCTAGTAAGTTACTTTATACTTATATAGTATTATAGATTTTTATAGTCGATTAGTATTTTAATAGGTTTATTAAATTTTACTTTTATAAGTTCCGGTTTTTAGATCTTAAAGAAGTAGATAATCGCGAGAAGTTCTTTATTATAGATTATATAGTTTATTTTAGCGGGGGATATCTTTTTAGAGAAGAAGGCGACGGGTTTAAAAATATCTTTATATATTTATAAGAGTATATCTATTATAATAAAGTTTAACGCGTTTATCTCTATTTATATTTTCTTTTTAGGGTTATAATAAGCTAGAATTAGAGTAGTAATAAAGACTTTTTTTTAACTCTTTAAAGACTAACTACTTTTTATTTCTCTAGAAGAATAGACTATACTTTATTTTTCTTTTATTAGTTTTTATAGTAAAGTATTCTTCTTTAGTAAGCTCTATAAGTAGGCGGAATAGACGAGAGAAGTAGCGGATAAAACGGCGGTAAAAGTTTATAAATTTTAGAAATACTTAAACGTCTTTAATATAAATAGATATCTCTTAGTTTAAAATAGCTTTAATTTTTTTAGAATTTATCTAGATACTATTTATACCGACGATAAATTTTAAATATTTAACCGTTTTAATATTAAACTTATATTTATTAATATCTAGCTAAAGCTTTCTATTTTTAAGTTACTTTAGTATCTTATTAACGTACTTTACGTAGTCTTTCTTATTTTCGCTATATACTAGAACGTCGTTAAGGTAGACTATATAGAACTAGTCTAGATAGTTAAAAATAAAACTATTAATATAGCTTTAGAAGATAGCTAATACGTTATAAAGTTTAAAAAGTATTATTAAATATTTATATTAGCTAAAGCGGATATTAAAGAAAGTTAAATATTTATATTTCTTCTTAATTTTAATTTTATTAAAGACCGCTATAATATTAAGTTTAGTAAAGATTTTAGCCTTATTAAGGCGCGTAAGCGTCTTATTAATATTTAAAATAAAGTAGCGGTTTTTTTAATAATAGTATTAAAATCTTAGTAGTCTATATAAACTCTTAGCTCTTTTAACGGCTTTCGTACTACTAGTATAAATATAAAGACGTAAGAAATACTAGACCTAATTTAATCTTTATCTAAATATTTTTAAATATACTTTTAGAGAACTTCGCTTTTTTAAGTAGATATAGACTTATAATTCTTAACGTAAAAAGGCTTTAAATTAGATTTTAAATTAATTTCGTAGTTTTTTAGACGGTATAGTACTAGTTTATTAGCTTTTTTAATATTCTAGAAGTTCTTTATTTAGTAGTAGTTTTTTAGAAGCCTAGCAAACCGGTTTTTTTATATAAGTTTATTTTTTCTTTTTATAAACTTTTAGTAGTTAAATTTCTTAACTACCGCAGTAGTAGAGACGCTAAAAAACGCTTTATTAGACTTTTAAGTAAAGATAAAGCCTTAATAATCCTTTTTATATATAAAGTGGTAGAACGTAGCCGCGCTATAAAATTAAATATTAATATCTTACTTTAATAGTTTAGATAGAGATAAACGATAGTCGATAGCCCTTACTATATTATTATAAACCCTAGGGAATAAGGGTTCTATAACCCTAAAAGAGGAAAGCCCGTACGGAAAAATACGCCGTAAGGGCTAAATAGCCTCGCGGTTAAAAGAGCCGTACGGTTCTAGATTTTATATAAAAATTTTAAAGATACGGAATAACGGCGCGTATAGAAATACTAGTAGGTAATAGCCGAAGCCTATATAGAAAGAATGCCCTTAAGAGCGTAGTAACCTTAAAAGAAAGTATAGACTATAGGGGTAAGCTAGAAGCTAAAGGTCTAGGTAGATAATCCTCTCTAAAGTAGTATAGAGAGGTAGAAAGCCGAAAAGTAGATAAGTAAAAGAAAACGAATAAAATATAGTACGGAATTACAATTGTTTAGCGCTATTAGAAACTAAATATTAAAAATATACTCTAAGCGCTAAGGTTATATACGACCTACCTTAAATTAGTACGGATCTAAAGACCTACTAGAATTACTACTAATCTAAATAATAAGAATAGATTACGAATAATCTAACCTATATACTAAATTATAACTAACTTTTCTATAGTATATAGATATACTTTTTAGCTAGATACTTAACCCTTCGTAGTTAACTTAAAGTTCTAATTTAAACTCTATTAACTTAGAGGTAACCGGCTTACTATACGTTATATAATTACGTAATACTCTCTTAATCTAATTATTATCTTCTATCTCTTATTTTTAAGGTAAAACCCTACGGTTATTTAACCTACTAAGCGACTCTAAAGCTTAGTAAAAAAAGCCTACTATTATATATATAAAGGCGACTATAGTATAGATAGCCGTTTTTAAAGTAAACTACTAAGTTAAACTTAATAGTTCTATCTATAAAGCTAATACTAGAGTTATAGTAGTAGAGCTATAAATCTTCTAAAACTATTAGATATATTTTTAGATAAGCGACGTAATATAAAGCTTATTTTTAGTAGTCTTTTATTTAGATTAGAACTAGATAACTATAGATTAAATATTAAAAAAAATCCGTCTTCTAATATTATACGTATCTTTTTTATAAGGGGGAAGGTATCGAGTTTATTTACGCGTATAAAGAGTTTATTAACGAGGTTAGCTTAGCTACTATTATTAAAGAGAATTTATATATTTATACTATTTATAAAGATTTTAAAGATTATATAAAATTCTTTTTTTATATAAAAATAGTTATCTATTATAAAAGAAAAAATTAATACTTTTATTCTTAGAGTAGTAGTTAGGCTATACTTATTTAAAGCCTCTTTTATAGTAAGTTCTAGAAGGCGACTTAGTCCTAAAATATTAAATTTTTTAAATTGCTATTATTAAAGGGGTTAAAAGTCTTAAAGAATTCGGGCTTTATTTTAATATTATTAAACTTAGCGGTCTTACTCTTAAGCGGATAATACGCCTCGGTAGCGTAGTATTTAAAGCCGTAGTAGCGGTAATAATAGTTTTACTAGCTAAGCTTAAGTCTAGCTTAAAAGTCTTTTATAAGACTTTTAAAATTAGCCTTTAGTTTAAACTAGAGACCGGTCTATTTAAAAAGCTTAGTAGTAGTTAGAATAAAAGTCGCGTTAGAGTTTAGCGTACGGCGCTTAATATTATTTACTACGACTAGTATTTTACGGTTATTATTAGAAACGGTAGCTAGCTACTTATTCTTATTATATAGATAGATAGTATAGATTTTAAGATAATAAGCTTCGATACTATATAGAGTATCGAGTAGCTTATTAATAATATTATAAATATTAGCTATAATATTAAATATAAGACTTCTATTAACGGTAGTACGGAGGGATTTAATCTATTCTTTATTAGAAATACTAGCGATATTCTAAAATAAAGCTATACGGGCGTAATAAGCGTTAATAAACTTATTTTACTTTTAGATAATCTTACTAAGCTTAATTTTTATCTTTTTTATAGTATTATCTATACTATAGCTCTTTCTAAGTCTTTTTATAAATCTAGCGACGGTATATCTCTATATAATAATATAGAGGCGTATTATATTAGCGATTTTAGTACTAAGTTAAGACTAAATATACTAGATAATTATCTATTAGTTATCGTAAAAGTAAATACTCTTAATTTTAACTTTATTCTCTATACTATTGCGGAAGTAGATAAAGTATTCGGGTATAGTATTAGTTAGTTTTTTAACGTCGGGCGTTAGTATCTTTTTTAAGCTATATTTAGCTATAGTCTTTTAAAAGCTAGTTATATTTTTATAGTAGAAACCGGCTAGCTAAGCTATAGCTACTTTAAAACGTTAAAAAGAAACTAAAGAAGCGGTACTTTAGTAGTAAAAACGATTAATTTTAAAAGTATTTTAATTAATAATAGTATTAAGTTTCTAAAGTTAAGCCTTTTAATTAGTATTTATAGTAATAAGGCTTACGCGTTTTTAATAGAATACGGCGTACTTACCTTAAATCCGAGTAAAAGTTTTTTAACTCTCTCTAATAGTACGCTAAAAGTCGTAGAGGTAGATAAATAGCCTAGCGTAAAAAGCGGCGTTATTAAAATAGCGGGTAAAGTTCTTAAGATTAACGATTTTAGTATTCTTTAGATAGTAGCGAGGGTTATAAATAAATAAAACTATTAAATTAAAGCTAAAAATAGCGAGCTACTAGACGTTTTCTCTAAAAAGTTAATTCTTTAGCTTAAAAGCTAGTAATTCTATATTTAAAGCTACTTTAAGATTATTTAAAATAAGGTTAGAGTTTTTCTTCTATATAATAAACGGTTTATTTAAGGCGGTATTAAAAGCGTTAAAGTTATTAATAGCGGCGCGGCGTCTACTTAAGATTCTATTTAGATAGAAGAACGTAGCGCGGCTACGTCTATAAGTAGTAGATACTATAGTATTAGTTAGTAGGTTTTAAAAAAGTCTAAAAGCTTTACTAAAGTAGTCTTTACTAAAGTAGTCTATACTTAGTAAAAAATTTCTCGGTAGTAAACCTAGTAAGCTTACGTTTTAATACTAGATAATAGAGTAAACTAGTATTAAGTCTATTAAATTACTAGATTACTAGGTTTTACTAGGCTAAAAAGTAGCTATACTACTAGATCGAGGGTTTTAGTTCTTAGATTATATAAAAAAGCTTAAACTAAAAGAATAGTATTACTATTAAAAAGAAATCTAAGAATAAAGAGAAAAAAAAAAGAGATAATAAAGAGATAGATAGATAAATATACTCGGCTATTTTAACGCTACTATAACTAAGCTAACGAAATAATATTATTTCGGTTTCTATTTAATCTATAGAGCCGCTAAATAGTTATTTAACGGTCTATTTTGTTATCTATATCTTAGAGGCCTAATATACTCGTTATTTATTTATTTAGTTTAACGTCCCTCTAGAGTTTTAAACTATTAAAGACGGTAGTTTTTACCGCTTTTCTATTTACGTAATTTTTAACGTATATTCTAGTAATTCTTTAGTTTATTTTTATAGAAATATTTTAGATCTCGCTTAAAGATTTAATTCTAGGTCTTATTTAACGTAGTACTATAAAGAATTAAATTTAAAATCTCTCGCTTATCTTTTCATTTAAAATAATTTTTATTTTAACCCCGAATTACTCCGTCTAAATAAAAACGAGAAGATAGAATATTAGTTCTAGAAAAACTTTTAAAATTACGTTAAACTACTAAGTAAATTAAAAGATTCTAACTACGGTTTTCTATAGTATTTATACTACGGTAAAAATAGAGTTATATAATAGCTAAAAATTAAACTTAAAATCTTTTAGTAAAAAAACCCGGTAAAAAAAACTAAAAAAGTCTTTTTATAATCTACTATTTCTACTACTAGACTATCCACCCCTACGTCTTACTCGTTATTAGTAGCGCTAACTACTATTATTAAATAAGCGATCTTATATAATAAAACTAGTATCTTAGTATAAATCTAGTTTTTAATACTATAAAAACTCTTATATATACGCTACTTTACCCGGCGTATTTACTTTAAATCGATAATAATACTATTAGAGATACGTAGCGTATTTTAAAAAGTTTTTATAGCTATTCGGCTATTACTATTTACTATAAAGTTAATCTTAAGCGTAAGATACGCCTTTAATTAATAAATAAAACGCCTATTATTAGTATATAAAAATCTTTAATATATATATTAGATCAAATACGTTATTTTAGCTACTTTACTAGATATAGTAATATATAGGCGGAATAAATATCTAGCTATAAAGTAATTAAAGCCGATATAACGTATTTTATTATTACTCTTCTCTATTTATATTATCTAGTTAGCGTCGCTAATTACGTAAATAAAAGCTACTTTAGCGGTAGAAATATTTTAAAAAATCGCGCTAATAGCTAGTAGATTAGTATAGTTATTATTATTATTATTATAGTTAGTAGCGGTTAGTAGTAAAGAGAAGTATTAAAATAATAAAAAATATAAGAAACGCGATATAGTTAGTCTTAGTTTATATAAAACTTACGTATAAAATTAGTTATAATTTATTAAGAGTCTCTAGTATACTCTTTAGTAGGCGGGTAGAAATAGACGATCGCTTATATTAATATTATATAATCGACTCTTTGCCGCTTAAGCCTCCGCTTAAATACTTAATTAAGTAATTTAGACGTTTATTAGCGACTTACTAGCGTATATTAGCGCTTTAGTTAACTAACTAGTACGTCCACCGCGCGGCTAGCGCTTATACCGCCTTATATTAATAATCTACTATTACTAATAAGGTAATTTTAAATAACTTTAAATAAAGTAAATAACTAGAGGGTCGTATTTAGGTCGCTAGAGTTATATTTAGTACTTTTAATATAAATATAAATCGCTTTTAGTAATTACTCTATTAAATATTTAAGCGGTAAAAAGCTAATTATATAGTATTAATATAAGCGATTATCTATTTTTACTTACCTATTAAAGAGTATACTAAAGATTTTTAATATATTATAGTCGATTTCATATATAAGCTTTATATAAAATAAAATTAATTATATTACGTTTTTTACGTTTTTTTCTTATTATTTTAATACTTTTTTTTACTACTACTAATCTTTACCGCTATAATCGTCGCTACTAACGCCGCTAACGCCGCTAATACTACTAATATTATTAATACTAACTTATTTTATCTACTAGTAGTTAGTACAGTCTTTAAAAATTTTATAATTATAAAAGATATCTTTTACCTTATTACTATTACGACTAGTAAAAAACTAAGTTTAATTTAAATATAAATTAATAAAGTTTTTAAGCTAAAAAAAAAAAAGAACAAAAGAATAATTTAAAGGGGTAATTACTAAATATAACTCTTTTTTACTAAAAAAACTCTAAATATAACTCTTCTTACCGAAATATAACTCTTTTTTTAAAGTCGATTTTTTAAAAGCGAGATAAAACCTTAACGAAACTTAGAAATAAGTAATATTATATATAAATAATAGTATTTAGATAAATCTCTATCTATTCTAACTAAGAAAAATAATATTTTATTATAAAAATCTTAAGTTTTTTAACTAAAATCTCTTTTAAAAAGCGGTTTTTTTTTAAGCGGTAATAGCCCCTTAGAAACTACTAATTTTTAAGTTATTTTTATAATTATAATAGTATATAGATATAAAAATATATATTATATTAAAAAAAAGTAGTTTTATTAAAGAATTCTGGCGTTTTATACGAAAATTTCTAAAAGAGTTATATTTAGGCGAGGGGAGTTATATTTAGAGGTTTTCGGCGAAAATTAGTTATATTTCGTAATTACCCCTAATTTAAAATAGTTTTTATAATACTATTTAAATATAAACTAATAGAAAGAAAAAAGAAAAAATAATTATTAAACGTAATTTATATTTATATTAATAACTTTAACTATAATCTTTATAATTTAAATATAATCTTTTAAATTATATAACTAAATATTATTTTATCTAGCTAAGACTAAGCCTAGGCCGCTTAAGCGCTTAGTAATAAATTACTAATATAGTTAAAGATTATAATATTTAAATATAGTATTAAAAAATTTATATAACTTATAAAATAGTATTATTTCTTTTATTTTTCTATATATTTATTACTTATAATTAATAGAAACGGCTTAAAAAATATAACTTATATAAATATTTTATAAAAGATAAATAGCTACTCTCTTTTAATATATAAAAGTCGTAATTAGGTCGCCTTTTATATATAAAAGACGTAATTTAGCCGCTTAAAATAATTTAAATATAATTTTTATATACAAGAGGTAATTTAAATATAACCCGCTATTACTATTTATATTTACCGCCTTATACGCCTAGTATTAATATTATTTAAAGCCTTATAGTTAATTATTAGTTGTTTATAATTTAATTTTTTTTATTTAAATTACTCGCTTAGGCAATAGTATATTACTAGTATAAAACGGCGTAAACGCTAGCCGTATAGTAGATATACTAGTTAGTTAGCTAAAGCGCTAATAGCGTCTAAATTATTTAATTAAATATTTAAACGGCAAAAGACTAATTATATAATATTAATATAAGCGGTTATCTATCTCTATCCGCCTATTCTATTAAAAAGGGTTTTAAAGATATTTAATAAGTTATAGCTAATTTTATATATAAATTTTATATAAAATAAGACTAACTATATCGCGTTTCTCGCGTATTTTTTAAATAGTATAACTTTTTTTACTACTACTATTAACCTTCGCTAGTAATAAAAATAAGAGGTAATTACTAAAAGCGACCCGTATTTATATTAAAAGTATTAAATACGACTTTAGCGATCTAAATACGACTCTTTATTAAAATTTACTAACTTTCTAACGCTATAAAACTTTAATAAAATTAAAATCTAAGTATCTTTTCTATTTAACTAATAGTAGATATCTAGTATAATAAGAAATAAATAATTTTAATATAAGAACGTTAACTTTAAAATTAAAAAAGTCGTATTTAAGTCGCTAGAATCGTATTTAGTACTTTTAATATAGATATAAATCGCTTTTAGTAATTACCCCTTTAATAATTACTCTTTAAAATAATTATCTATATATATTTACTCTTTTTTACTATTTTATTATATAATATATATTTATATTTTATTATTTCTTAATCTAGTTATATATAAGTAAACTAGCGGTAAATAAAGTACTTTATAACGTATAAATAAAGCTTTTATAGTATAACGGTAGGCTTCTTCTACTAAGCTTCGGAGTCGCTTAGTAGGTAGTTAAACTATAGGGTTTACCTTAAAGAGATAAGAGGGGGTAATAATAATCGAATAAGAGAGTATTACGTAACTATATAATATATAATAAGCCGGTTACCTCTAACTAAGAAGTCTCGATTAGAACTTTAAGTTAACTACGAAGAGTTAAGTGTCTAGCTAAGAAGTATGCCTATATACTATAGAAAAGCTAGTTATAATCTAGTATAATAGATCTGTCTCTTATAGATCTAAGGGTATTAGATTTATAACGGTTAGATCTGTATAGATCCCGTTATAGGGCGTACGTAACCTAAGCGCTTAGATATATTTCTAATATCTAGCTTTTAGCTGTACCGAACGATTGTAATATCGTACTATATCTTATCTACTCCCTTTACCTATACGCTTTCCGGCTTTCTACCTTCTTACGCTATCTTAGAAGGATTATCCGCCTAGACCTTCGGCTTTTAGCTTAGCCCTATAGTCCTTCGTCCCGTAGAGGATTCTCTAGTCTATACTTCCTTCTAGAGTTATTACGCCCTTATAGGCGTTTCTTCCGTACGGTCTTCGGCTATTGCCTACTAGTGTTCCCGTACGCGCCGTTATTCCGTATCTTCTAGGTTCTCGTACGGGATTTAGAACCGTATAGCTCTTTCGCCCGTAAGGTTCTTTAGCCCTTATAGCGAGTTTTCCTATACGGGCTTTCTACCCTTAGGGTTATAAAGCCCTTATCCCTTAGGGTTCGTAATATATAGTAGAATAAGCGGTAACTTTTTGCGAATAGCTATAAACTTAAAGTTAATTAATTTAATGAATAACGTTATTTATTATTTATTTAAAGTAAAAATCTTTATAGGGTTATTATTAAATACGACCTCTTTTATACCGAACGGACTAAACTTAACCTCTTCCGCTTAAACCCGACCTTAATAAAATTTATCTTAAATATTATCATTCTCGTATAAAAAATAACTTTTTTTAATAATAGTATATAATTTAAGATCTATCTACTACTATAGATATAAAAAAAAATTAAATTTTAGTATTTAATAATACTTAATCGCGCTCTAAAAAAAAGTCGAATTTTATAAAGATTTTACTTAAATAAGTTAGTATTCGTACGAGAAATTTTATTTTTTTAATTATAATATTAAAATATAGACTTATATAAAGCTATCTTTATATAAAAAATATTTATATTATAATTACGTTAAGGTTCTATCGCGTTAAAAAAAATAAAAAGAGGTAAAAAAAGGTTATATTTAGATAAGAGAGGTTAGGTTTAGTCTATTTAGCGTAAAATAGATCGTATTTAGTAATAACCCTAAGTTAAATTAAAAAAAATATTAGCTTTTTATATTTAAAAGTATAAAGAGTAGTAATAGACGCGTAAAAATAGCTTTTAAAATAATAAAAAAAAGTATTACTACTAGTATTACTACTAGTATTACTACTACTATTACTATTAATATTACTATTAATATTATTATAGACGTTATTACTAGTAGTATTATCGCTTTTAATATAGTAGTAGATAAAAATATTATACGCGTTTTACTTATTATTAGTAATACTAATTACTATTATTAAATAAGCGATTTTACGTAATAAAATTAGTATTTTAGTATAAGTCTAATTTTTAATACTATAAAAACTTTTATATATATATAAAATAATTATTAAAAGCGATTTATATCTATACTAAAAACTTTAAGTACGACCTCTTTAATCTAAATACGACTCTACTAATTTTAAAGTTAATATTTTTTTATTAAAATTATAATAAAAATACTTTTTATTATTATTCTAGATATCTACTATTAGTAGAATAAAAAAGATATTTAAATTTAAATTCTATTAAAGTTCTATAATATTAGAAAGTTAGTAAATTTTAATAAAGAATTATATTTAGGCGGTAAAAATTATATTTAGAGTTTTTAGTATAGATACGGGTTACTTTTAATAATTACTTTTATATATATTACTTTACTTAGCGTATTTACTTTAAATTAATAATAATATTATTAGAGATATATAGCGTATTTTAAAAAGTTTTTATAGCTATTTAGCTATTACTATTTACTATAAAGTTAATTTTAAGCGTAAAATATATTTTTAATTAATAAATAGAACGTCTATTATTAGTATATAAAGATTTTTAGTATATATATTAAATTAAATACGTTATTTTAGCTATTTTACTAAATATAGTAACGTATAAACGGAATAAATATCTAGCTATAAAGTAATTAAAGCCGATATAATACGTCTTATTATTATTTTTTTATTTATATTATTTAGTTAGCGTTACTAATTACGCGAATAAAAGCTATTTTAGCGGTAGAAATATTTTTAAAAATCGCGCTATTAGCTAGTAAATTAGCGTAGTTATTATTATTATAGTTAGTAGCGGTCGGTAGTAAAGAGAAGTATTAGAACGATAAAAAAAATACGAAAAATATAATATAGTTAGTTTTAGTTTATATAGAGCTTACGTATAAAATTAAAGGGTAATTATTAAAAGTAACCCGTATCTATACTAAAAACTCTAAATACGATCTTTACTATCTAAATACGACTCTTTACTAAAATTTACTAACTTTCTAGCGTTATAGAACTTTAATAAAATTAAAATCTAAGTATCTTTTTTATTCTACTAATAGTAGATATCTAGTATAATAAGAAATAAACATTTTTATTACGATTTTAATAGAGAAATATTAACTTTAAAATTAATAGGGTCGTATTTAGGTCGAAGGGGTCGTACTTAAAGTTTTTAATATAGATATAGATCGCTTTTAGTAATTACCCCTAAAATTAATTATAATTTATTAAAAAATTTTAGTACGCTCTTTAATAGCCGGATAAAAATAAATAATTACTTATATTAATACTATATAATCGGCTTTTTACCGCTTAGACCTTCGCTTAAATATTTAATTAAATAATTTAAACGTCTACTAGCGCTTTAGCTAACTAATTAATATATTTATTATACTTTTAGCGCTTACGCCGTCTTATACTAGTAATTTACTATTACTAATAAAATAATTTTAAATAATTTTAAATAAAGTAAATAATTAGAGAGTTATATTTAATATTTTTAATATAAATATAAATTACTTTTAATAATTACTTTATATTTAATAATATTTAATCGCGCTTTAAAAAAAGTCGAATTTTATAAAGATTTTACTTAAATAAATTAGTATTTATATAAGAAAATTTATTTTTTTAATTATAATATAAAAATATAGACTTATATAAAGTTATTTTTATATAAAAATATTTATATTATAGTTATATTAAGGTTTTATTATATTAAAATAATAAAAAATAATAAAAAAAGATTATATTTAAAGCGTTTAAAGTTAAATTTAAATAAAAAATAATAAATTTAGTCTAGTTATAAATAAAATATCTATTTTTATATACTTTTTTTTATTTATATATCTCTATTTTTTATTTATATATTTTTTAAAATATTTATCTATTCTCTTCTCGCTTATCTTAATTTATATAGTAAATACGGGGAATTTACTAATATTTTATTATAAAGAAACGTTTTATAGATTACTTTAAATATTATTTAATATAACTCGTACTAGTAAAATCGTTTCTTATACTTCTCTATATATTTATTATTTATAGCTAATAAAAACCGTTTAAAAAATACGATTTATATAATATCTTTTATAAAAAATATATTTAATATCCTCTTTTTTTTTATCTCTTTTTTTTTCTTTTTATTATTTATATCTATTTATAATATTTAATATAGTATTAATTCTTATTTATCTTTATATTATATAAATTAGAGCGGCGGTAGTAATAAACTTTTTTTTATATAGAGATTTTTTATTTATTATTATTATTAATAAGATAAACGTAGTTACGTAAGCGAGTATAATTATATAAATAAATATTTTTATAATAAAATATTAGTAAATTCTTTATATTAGTTATAAAAATTTAAAAAAAATAATAAAGAAAAAGTAAGTTTTTCTAAAAGATATATAAATAATAAATAAAAATATATAAAAAGTAGTTACTATAGATAAATAAATTATATTTAATAATAATATTTTTTTATTTATATTTATCTTATAAGCTTTTTTATACTATTTAAAAGTAAAAATAACGAGTAAAAAATTATTAATATATTTATTAATAATAGCTACTTTTTTAATTATTATTAAAAAATATAGGGGTTATTACTAAATACGACCTATTTACCCGTAACTAGACTAAACCCAATCTTTCCCGTCTAAATACGACCTTAATAAAATTTATCTTAAATATTAATATTCTCGTATCGAAAATAATATTTTTTTATAATAATATATAATTTAAGATCTATTTACTACTATAGAGATAGAAAAAAAATTAAAATTTTATATTTAATAACGCTTAATTACGCTCTAAAAGAAGTCGAATTTTATAAAGACTTTATTTAAATAAATTAGTATTTATATAAGAAAATTTATTTTTTTATTATAATATAAAAATATAGACTTATATAAAGTTATATTTATATAAAAAATACTTATTTTATAGTTACGTTAAGGTTCTATCGCGTTAAAGAAAATAAAAAGTAGTAAAAAAAGATTATATTTAGAGCGCCCGAGGTTATATTTAGATGGAAGAGATTAGATTTAGTTTATTTAGCGTAAAAGAGATCGTGTTTAATAATAACTCTAAAAATATATAAAATATTTCTTTTATTAATAATTACTAATAATTTTACTTTAAATCTATTAATATTAGAAGTAATTATAAAATATAATTAATTTTTACTAAAAATCTTTAAATATAACTTTTTTTAGTCTAAATATAACTCCTTTAAATTTTAGTATTCGGCTTAAATAGCTAGACTTTAGTCGTTACGTAAAAAAAAGGGTTGGATTCGGTAATTACCCCTTCGATACAGCCGAGAAACACTGTACGCACACCTGCGTTTATTTTTACTCCCCGCCGTCTTTTAACCCGTACCAATGTCAACCCCCGCAACGCCGCCTGTGCGCATCGGCACCCGCCGGTCGCGCCTTGCCATGGTCCAGACCGAAGGTGTGCGCGATAGTCTGCACCACTCGGCGCCGGGCCGAGTATTTGAGATCGAAGCGCTACGCACACTCGGCGACAAGGACAAGGTCACCGCGCTGTATGAGTTTGGTGCCAAGAGCTTGTGGACGTCAGAGCTCGAGGAGCTACTGGTGTCGGGCAAGCTGGACGTCGTGGTGCATTGTCTGAAGGGTAAGTCGGTCGTCGTTGCCTCTCGCTCCCGTTCTCATCGCTGTAGACATGCCCACAAGGCTGCCCGACACCTGCGAGCTGGGCGTCATCCCTGCGCGCGATGACCCGCGGGACGCCCTCGTCGTCAAGGCTAGCCTGCCATACAAAGACCTGCGGAGCTTGCCTGTTGGCTCCGTCGTGGGAACCTCGTCGGTGCGCCGTTCGGCCCAGCTGCGTCGCCTGTACCCGGGCCTGCACTTCGCCAACCTGCGTGGCAACGTCGAGACGCGTTTGGCTAAGGTCGACGCGCCCGACGGCGAATATGCGTGTATGGTCATGTCCGCTGCCGGCCTGCAGCGCATCGGACTGGGCCACCGCATCACCCAGTACCTGGGCTCCCGCGATGGTGGCATCTTCCACGCCGTCGGCCAGGGCGCCCTTGGCCTCGAGATCCGCAAGGGTGACACCGCCATGCTGGAGCTGCTCAGCCCACTCGTCGACCACTCTGCGACCCTGGCGTGCCTTGCAGAGCGCAGTCTCATGCGTGAGCTCGAGGGAGGTTGCAGCGTTCCCATTGGCGTCGAGACTGAATGGCTTGGTAGCCCTGAAGACCGCGTGCTACGTATGAGGGCCATCGTCGTGAGCCTTGACGGCTCCCAGAGCGTTGAAAATTCCATTGATGGTGAGGTGCATACCGAGGACGCTGCAGAAGAGCTTGGAAAGACGCTGGCTACCAGGTTGCTCCAGACAGGTGCTGAGGCAATTCTGAGAGATATCAACGAGAACAGGCCACCGAAAGACTAAGCAGGCAGCGCCCTTCCCTAGCATATTAGTGGAGTATACAATGTCGCTGTAATCCTATTTAGTTGGTAAAATACGAGAAAGGAAAAAGACGGTTGTATATACTCTACTTTTAGATAACACTAGGGAAAAAAGAAATAATATGTAGGTAGCTGAAGCTGTCGTCCGGACGAGAATGTCAAATAAAATTTTTACATACACGTCCGGACGACAGCTCCAGCTACCCATGACATGAGAAGATAACAACGCTAGCCATCGGCTGCGAGAGGGGACTGTAATTGAAGCTACCTACGCAAGAAGTCGGCTGCCCCTACTCGCGAGAAAATTGCGGAGGATCGTTTCTTTTGGCATCTACGTGGATTGGCGTTGCAGTTTGACGTGCATGAGGCCTCGCAGAGGGGGATGTGGCGAATCGTGAGACTGGCACCAGATCCAGAAAGGTGGCCGCATTGCTTGTTGGTAAGTAAATCTTCAAACCGCGCCGCACAGAAGACGTTTGAAGTTGTGTGGTTGCGCCACGCGCGAAAGCGGGGACGTGCAGGCCGGCCTCGACTTTTGTTGACACAGGAAGCGAATGATTCGCTTGTCGCTGTGATGCGTATAGGGGTTCACTTCTGGCCGAGCATTGTTTTTTGAATTTGCTTTATAGACGTGACACTGGTTTGTCACTGCACAAGTCATAAGTGTCAGCTTGGTATTTCGACTGGTGTTCGGAGAGACGCTGAGGAGACGGCGTAAGCCGAGACTCAGTCTGGAGTCCACCCTCACGGGACGTGTGAGGCGACCAGGAGATCACTAATGTGAGCTGCAATTCCTCTTAAGATATATGATTTTGAGATTTTTTTTTTAATTGTGGTGAGCAGGCATCGAGACAGCTATAGTAAAAGCAGCGGAGACCTGGTAAGACAGCTGTGCCATGAACAGTGCCACACCATTCAGTGCGTGTTCACTTAAGCAGATGCAACCATGACTGAGCATGAGGGGGTCAATTGTGGATTTTCATTGGTAGTCAGATGCGTCAATGTCGACATCCATGCTCGATTTGTTAGCGCCATCAATTTCGTGCTATACAGTTATTCAAGAGAGATAGCAGAGGTCAGATTACCGACAAGCTATATATGTAGACTACTGATCCGAGACACGGCTCATTCTAAGAGATGTAAGCATTCCAACTGCGCATATTTCAGGACGGAAAACAGGGCGCAGTAAGTCTTCAATCTCCCATGCAGAAAGATAGACTCACAGAAGCCCAGCGTATACCTGTTTCTGCGAGCGATTCGATTTTGCTGCAAAAAAAAAAAAAAAAAAAAAGA
>RHKH01000003.1:188151-389478 GCA_009829795.1 Lasiodiplodia gonubiensis
TACCACCTCTTGTCATTGAGCTCAGACTTGAATACAGCGTTGCTGAAATCAATGAGCACGGGAAAGTTGCCCTCAAGAATGACATTATTTGGCCTGATGTCTCCGTGGGCAAGCTTGGCATCATTGTGGAGTATCTCGAGCGTAAGATGAAGGTGATCACGAAGCTTCTCGCGCTCTGGCTTTGCAAGCTTGGTAATGGCGATCGCAAGATTATCACCGTGAAGACGTTGCAGCTGGAGAGCTGGTAGGAGTTCGGAGTTGTAGTAGCTAGGCAGGTCGTCTACGAGACCTTCAAAGCGACATACCCGGCTACGAAGTGATGGAGCCCTGGAGATGGCGTCGTATGCACGGCATTCGTTTTCAAGAACTTCTCCTTCATTGTACTTGAACTGAGTGAATGTAGGTCAATGGATGCATAGCATGGAGCAGGTTGTGGAAGAATACCATCTTGATAGCATACTCCGCACCGTTGATTTGCGCCTCGAAAACGACACCATAGTCGCCCTCACCAAGGGCGGCACTGATGCGAATGGCCGAGGCCATGGTGTACGTTGGGTGAGGATCAAGACGATAGGCTGGCAAAGTATTGAGGCAGTGAAGATGTGCGGTTTCTTATGGAAGAGGAAAGAAGCTGAAGCCGGGCTCTCACCTTCGTTTCATGCGCTTCCTGTGGTCACAGGAAACAACCGCGACTTCACCATAGCTGGCACGACGTACGCGACAACAGCGAGCCGCCCTCTGAGATCGACACTAGAGAGTCCGACTCCTAGCAATCTCGCACGTGCAGACTTTGGCTAATGGATGTTTTGGAAATACTGCCATTATATAGGCGCCAAGAGACCCCTCCAGTGAACTGAGTAGAGAAAAGGTAGTGTCATGTGTTCCAAGGTCACGGACAGCAATAAGTATCAATGTATTTTATTAGCTATTACACTTGCCTCAAATCTTTCAACCGAGTCCCCGGCATGCATTACTGCGCGAAGTTTTTCTATCGCCTCGACGCGGAAAGCTTCTTCAACCATAGCCGATCACATGAACACAGATACTACTTTTAGGGTATCAATGTGTTCCATGAATTCATGCACTACCCGCTAGTGACCACGGACCTACTAGGCCGACGAATCGCGGATTCCGTATACAGTGCACGGGGCTGCTTCAACCCCACTGCTTCGCCCTCGTTACAACGGCAGCTCAGTTGGGCTAACTCGATCTTCCCCCGTGCTGACTGAAGTACAGACGGTTCAGGATGGAGACAGCTGTGGCCCATATACCTCACTGAAGTATGCGGTAACGACGTCTCCTACCCGCGTGACCCTGAAGACGACTGATTCTGTATGGCGCAAATCGCAGGGTTGGGTTGATGCCTGTCTGTTGGAGATTGCATCCGACAATCCGAAATTTTGTCAACAAACGGCCTGAGGAAATGATCGCGCGATAGTACGGTGTTGCATGTACTTCTGCGACAGATTGTTGCCGTTGTAGCGTGGTTGAAGGGCGCCAGTACCGCCTGTCGAAGAAGCGTAAGTCCAATCCGACTCGATCTTTCTACAAAGCCCATGAGCGCAAGAAAAGGGTAGCAACCGAGACGAGTTGGACTTACTATCTACCGCAGTGGCTTGTTACCAGATGCTGCTGGGGGACGAAACTTCTGGAAGCATGTCCCTGATTGATCCGGCTTCCGGCATGGAGATGAAGGCGAAAGCAACGAAGTGGTGGAGAATAGGGCAAGCTCGGGAGTAAAGACGGTAGATTAAAGAAAAACATGGCCCTTGAACGCATTTATTTAAAAGGCGGGAAAAGACGTTTACCGATCAAGCAGTATTTCCCAAGAGCAAGGTGTATTACAGTTCTACAGCAGTCGTCCAACAAGAACATAATGATTGTCCTTTCATTTTGAGGTTGTCGTATCCGATGGGGTACATGAAAGCAAGACGCATAAGGCTAAAGCAGGATTACAGCGGTGACAAGCGGAACAGAGGGTGCGTCGATGATTGGCTATTGCAGGGTAATGTGCGGGGGTGGGGAATCAGATCCCCGCAGGTTGCAATCTGGGACGCCGGCGCACATAATAATTGTAATCGTCCAGCAAGATTCCGTCCCGCGCTTTGAATAATCATCCCACACAACTGGTAAACGCCGCCCGCAGCAACCAGAAAACCTGCAGAATCCTGTAGTCCGACGCGTATATAGTGCAGGCCGATCCCTCGGGATGACAAAGCACATGGTTTGAGCTCAGCAGGCGTAGCGCGTGCTTAGCTGATGCGAGACACGGCAGCGTGCATCCGTCCCAACCTCGCGACTGGTGCGCCGTCACCAGCGGAACACATCAGCCTTGGCCATGCGACGTTCAATCTTTCTCAGCTACACGGCAGGCATGATGGTTCTCGTGCTAGCCGGTTTTGGCAACGTGCACCAACTTCGTTCAGCTGCTACGGGAGGTGGCATTAGTGCGTGTTGCACCCGACCATCGTAAACGTCTGCTGCCGCTTTGCACGCCACTCATGCTGTCGGAAGTCTGCAGCATCAATGATTAGCAGGTGTCTACTGAGCGCATGGCGCTTCTGGTTTCCGCCTGTGTGACGTGTTACCGGATTTGGTGCCGCACAGGCTTTTTCATTCTCGCTGGGCGATTACCAAGTTCTACGGGCGGTGTTCAAGTGGAACGTGCACCAGCTGAGGAAGAGTTTCCTGCGGTTTCCGCCCTAATGTTACGATGGCCATCCTTCAGGGCACTCAATATCTATTGAGGTGGGCGTTGCCCGCAAAGGCTATTGAATAGATGATCGTTATCCATGGTTCGTTGTTTCATGGCGGAGGTTCGGCACAGGTGGCCGCTGCGCCCGCCGGAGCCCTGATATTGCTGCACTGAACTGCCGCAATTAGCCCGGCAGGTGGACATCGGTCATGAAAGCGCTTCGAATGTACGCTAAGGTCAAACAAACATCCGTGTCCAATTTGTCTGAGCCACTACCTAACCCCTCAACTCTTGTTCTTTGCCTTGTGTCTGTCCAGTGACTGTGTTGATGCGCTCACTCAGGCTGCGAAGTCAGCTCCGGAGCATTCTTGACCAAGCCAATGAGAGACTTGAGGCTCTCCTTCCTCTCAAACAGCAGACCATCAGGCTTGCCATCGAGGTGATCAAGAATGACGTCGACAGTGTTGGCGGTGAGACGGTCGATGTCGCCGACGGTGGCGGGGAAGCCGGGGATGGGCTTGAAGTTGATGACGGAGCGCAGAGGAGCAAGGTCGCCGTCGCCGCTGTAGACGAGCTGCTTGTTGTAGCGAACTGCATGGTAGTTGTCGACCCTGTTTGTGTAACCGGGGAAAGGCAAAGGGCTCAGTGCGCGGGGCGGCGTACAGGACAAACTTCAAAAGCATCTCGTTCCTGACGGCAACGATGCTGTCGAAGCTGAGCCTGAATTGGTCCCAGACGGCCGTCATCTCGCGGCGGAGGTCGGCTGCCGTGTCGTTTCTGGGCGCGTCGACCTGGTTGCGGAGAGCGACTATCTCTTGACGCATCTGAGAAAGTTCATTGGTGACGTGAGATACCCAGTCTGGGTCCATGATGGGCGTCTGGCTCTGTGCGGACGTGTAGGTGTAGGTGACATGGCGGCCAGCGAGCGTGTTTACCTGGGTATCCACCGCAAGGCGACGGCCTTACGATTAGCCGATCCCGGCCGGCGTCTCGGCTCGGGAAGATAATGTCTTACTCTCTGCTTCCACGTCGGCGCATTTCTCGCCCGTGCAGGCAATAGCGAAGGCCTCGGGCAAAGTCTTGATTACATTGTTGTTGCTGACCGCGCGCCTTGGGTTCAAAATAGTGCTGCATTCGGACGTCCTACGTATCTACACCAACGCTCTCCACAGAACTAGTTCGGCTGAGGGCACACATGGCACACTCTCTCCATGCTGAAGCTTGGTTTCAGTGCCATGAGCTCCGAGCGCTGCCCGACAAGAGTGGACCGGGGCGGTTCGATCCGGCGGCCTGCAGGCGCTAGCGCTGGCAATCAGGGACCGGGGAGGCATGTGCCAACCAATAACCCGTTGAGTCAACAACGACAGGGTATCTCGGATATAATCACGCAGGAGGCCTCTACCTGTGATCGGGATGCAATAGCGAGTGTAACCATGATCTAAGCGCTTGTGACACTAGCGGGGTCAGTGTTACCAGTCCGAGCGTTTGCAGTTTCCAAGACCTGGTTTCAGAAAAGGTAGGTACAATCAATGAAAGACGAAGCGGATGCCAAAGAGGCATTGAGGGTCAAAAATAGTCTGAATGGTTAATAAGTCTGAAAGTATCTCGTCCTTGTCAAGTTGAGAAGATTAGCCACTATACGCCCCTGTCGTTGTGCAACATGTTCCTGCAAATACGACGTGTGACCGGGCCGCACTCTATGGAAAGCCAGATGAGCTGAGCGAGGACGCGAAAACCGCCTCACTGATGATGCGGCTGCGCGGCAATATCCTGATGCTGACGCGCCCAAACTCTATAGATTGGCGAGCAGCCTCCGGCCCTTCGAGCCGTACGTAACGACAGTCCGGGTGCGAGCGTAGCATTCTTCCCAGAAGTACCACGAGTTTTCAAGTCCTGGACAGTTTTTAATCTGCTGCTGTGCGATTATCGAGTTAGCTGATTTCGTAATGTTGTGTTTTGTGTCCGGTTTCTCACTGGTGTGGGTTCCCAAGGTAATAGCAGTGTGTAGCATGGTAGACGATGGTGTGTATGAGGTCTCTTCATCTTCTTCGTGCTCGTCTTCGTCTCTAGGTGGGGTCACTGGTCCGATTGGAAGAGAGCTGTCAGAGACTGTCAGTTCCACGAGGCTTCGCGGGGAAAGTCAGAAAGGGAGAGATGCACATACAGAGAGGGTTGGTTCTGCTCTTCCTCGCGCAGCACCTCATTTACCATCTTCGACAATCCTGCTGTGGCCGGAGACTCCTCGGGTGGTTTCTGCGCCGGTTCTTTCAGTCGCTTCGGCGTCGCCTCTAGCTGCTTGGGCGTCGCCTCTGGCTGCTTGGGCGGCTCGTCTGGTTGCTTGGGCGTCTCCTCTGGCTGCTTCGGCGTTTCCTCCGACCGCTTCATATCCTGCTGCCGCCACTCAGCCACCAGGTCCTGCGAGACGTTTCCCTTCGGCTCCCAGGTATCCTCGAACTTTTCTCCAGTCTTCGGATCGTTCTCCCACGCCACGAGATATTGGCGCTTGCGTTCGGCGACGATTGCCTTTGCGGAATAAACATTGTCGTCCGGCTCTTCCTGTTGCTCCTTGTCCACTGCCGGCTGGTTTTTCTGCTTCGTTGGCGCCTTCTGGGACTTCCCTTTTTGTTGTTGACGCCATGCAGCCACCAGATCTTGCGACACGTAGCTCTTCGGCTCCCAAGTATCTTCAAATTCCTCTCCAGTCACAGCGTCCTTCTCCCACGCGACACGGTACTGCCGCGGCCGCTCGCCGGTGATGGCTCTTGCAGGGAAGATCTGTTCGGAAGGGGACTCGGATAGGGGCTTAGCGGACTGACGCCGCTGCTTCTTGTTGTTTGGCTGGGGTTGCGGACGCGTAGTAGCGGACTCGGGCTTGGCACCGTCGGCGACGCCGTTAGGACCGCGCTTGCGCTTGAGGTTGCGGCCCGAGGGCTCACGAAGCCTGTTCTGCTGAGTTTTATGGCTGGCATCGGGCTTGTGTTGGCTATCCTGGGCTGAAGACCGACTCCTTGTCTGTGTTTGCCGGTCCTTGCTAGTGACCCATTCCTGTTGACGACTGGAGCGGTTCGATGCCGTGTCCTTTCGCGCAGGCCCATTGCGGGCATTGTTCGCTTGTGCCTTGGGCAGGCCGGCACGAGTCTGCTCAACCCGGTCCTTTGTTTTCTTCCCCTCCCACTCACGCTTCAGTGCCGGATTCGCGTTGCCCTTTGGCTCCCAAGTCGGCGTGTATGGCGTGCCCGTTGCCGGATCGATGCCCTCCCAGTCGATCAGATAGCGTGACCCTTCCTCGCCGATGATAGCGCGCGCTTTATAAAGCGTCGATGCTCGTTTCTTGTTTGTGTCTTTGAGTGCGGAGGACGATGATAGGGGCGGCGGCGCGGTAGCATTGCGAACGCGTGGAGCGCGTTGGGTGATTGCGGGTGTGGCGGAGGCCGATGTGGGGGCGCTGCGCGAATATTTTGTTGCGCGGGCGGGTTGCGCCATGGTGGAGGAGAGGCGTTGGATGGGTGGTCGGTGGAGGAGGCGGAACTTGAGGTGGACGCGTTTGTATTTTTGCGGGGGCCTGCTTGGCGCGGACGCGACGCGGCCATTGGCCAATCAGCGCACCGTCTCAGCGGGCAATTGAACATCACTTTAAACTTGTGCAGGCTGATAAACAGAACCAGAGAGCTGCCCTGACCCGCGGCGCTTCTGGGGAAGCGAAAAATGTAGGAATGGCAGCTGGCCATCTGACTGGTCACTTCGATCACAAGCCAGCCAGATGGTCTGATTGGTCACTTCCACCGTCGATGCTGTCGAACTTTTGATCTTGAGCCAGCCAAGTCACAACAATCAATGGCCAAAGACGATTCTTTCCGTGTCTGGAATATGCAAATCAGAGATCCTAGATATCATTGGTCAATTTGAAAGCATGCATCGGTAAAGCGCGGAGGTGCGAGGACGTGTATAAAAGCGGCTTGTTATTCACCTCTATCACGCAGACCCAACTTCATCCAGCACCACATTGTCCACTTCCAGCTTATTTCAATCCACAAAGCAACAGTGAGCACCCCCCTTAAGCCCGGCCCTTCCAGATCAGTAACCAACTCGTCAAGGAGATGCCGCACGACCTCCCCCTACCCACTACTCTCCACTGGCGCCCCCTCCCCGCGCCGCTCAGTCCTGCCGCTCTTGCCGCCGCCCTTCCCAAAAGCCCCTCCACTCCCGTACCCTGCCGGCGCTGTCTCCGTGACATTGCACCTGGCGATCACGCCTTGTTGCTATCCTACGATCCTTTTCTCTCCACCAACAACGATAACCCCTACCGTGGAGCCACCGCCATATTCTTGCACGATCCGGCAGCAAAGAACATCACCTGCGAGTTAGCCGATGTAAGGAAGGATTTTGGCGGGTGCGTGCCGGAGCAGCAGGCGGCAAGGATGCTGGCGGTCAGAGCGTTTGACAAGGGGGGGATGATGAGAGCGGCTGAGCTGGCCGAGGGGAAGGACCTAGTCATGGTTTGTGAGAGGTTGTTGTCAGAGGAGCAAAAGGAAGAGGGGAGGGTCGAGTATCTGCATTTGTACTATGCGGCGCATGGATGCTTTGCAGTGAGGGTCGACAGAGGGTGACGAGGGAATAAGACGTCCTTCGCGCTCAGATTTGACCACTTTTTGCATCAATGAGAGATTTCTGCCACAAACGGCCGAGTGTTTCGATTCAAGTGAAGTCAATCACCCGGCCGGACGGGAAGCAGTTCTGTAGATGTCATGGCCCATCTGCTCAAAACAGCTCTTGCCCATGCCATCGGAAACTAAAGCAGGCTACACCGCTACTTTTAATGCTTTGGCCACCTCGACTACCGTTTCCATTCGTGGTCTGAGCCCAAGCCACATCCTTGTCTCCAGTGCAATGGATAGTGATACCAGAGCACACTTGTCTCCAGTAAGTGCATTGGCCGGTCTGGTGTTTTGGTATACAGAGGTCCAAAACTCGATGATTAAACGTGGCCCACCGGGTTAATATGCATATCGATAAGCTTTTTGTACCTACCCTTGACCCTGCATACGATCATCTGACAACCGTGCGCGCCTGACCCCACTATGCAGCTTACCGTCACGACAAGTGATCCTCTACGGCGTGGTTGCCAATGCAATTTGGTAGAGAGGGAAAGCCACTCTGATCTGCCTGTGCCCCGCAATATGACACACGGAAAAATTGAGCTCAACGACCTTCCCGGCAAAAGCACTCGTACGGGTACTCGGGCCTGATTCCACGCCTACATTCTGTCTGTTGGACGACTGGAGGCGCCACCCGTGGAAGAATGCGGAGCCATTCCTCAGCTTATCCTGGGTGGTGCAGACCCGCCAGGTGCTCTATTGAGTATCCGCCAACTTCCGCTCCTACACCAGGCGTCCAATAAGGCCCCTATTAATGTGGCTCTTCAACAAGTCAAAGTGGCTGTGGATGTTGCACGTTCAAGCACTGATGAAGGCTTAGCGGCGAGTCTGATGCCAGAAATAGAAGGCGGTTCGACGGCGATGCAAACAAGCAACGTCACAGCGAAACAGTGGTCAGGCAATAGTGTTGTGAGAGGGCCGGAAGAATTCCCGCGGGTTGGTGTTTCAGGTTGACTGAACTGCCGTCTCATTTCGGCTCTATTCGGTGGGCCTGAGCGGCAGATGGAAACGCCCGCCGCCAAAACACAGCAGTCCGCCGCTCCGCCCCGCTCGGAATAACTCCGCTCGCTTGCATCGAAGCCACCAAATCTCGTATTGGCCCCGGGATTTGTTTCGCCGCGGGCCTCCCATGCCCCTTCCGGCACCTGCGCCGCTGCCCCTGTTTCCAGCATGGTGTCTGGGAACTGGAGCGGCTCCCCTCGTGCGATCGTCTTTCCCCATATGCCAAGCAGCAACAGAAGAAGCCAAGCTTCTCATGCGAAGCTTGACGGCACTCCACATAGTCGGTAATGGCATCTCTGCTGCCAAAGTATTGCACCACGCAGTGTACAAACGCGTGTGGGGCTGTTTCGGCCGCCTGGACGCCGCCGCCGCCCTATACGACCGTCCGCGACGCTTCTGAGTCGCACTCTGCGGGCGCTTTCCGCAGGGGTTCTAGAGCATCTCGCTAAGACTGGTGATAGCACGTTTAACCATACTTTCAAACGCCTAGCAGCAACCCCTGCGCGGATCACCTCTTAGCAATCTTAGCTTCCGCTACGGCCTCAGAGCCGTGATGCTATATAAGTCGGCTTCCAAGGCGCCCAGAAGTCTTGTTTCTCCCATCATCGCATTCCTTCCTTCGCTTTGTTCTCGCACATACATTCACTCACTACATTCTTTCAACCTTCAAAATGGTCAAGGTTTCCACTCTCATTGCCGGCGCCGGCGTCGGCGTTGCCTGCGTTGCTGCTGCCCCCACTGAGCTCGCCGAGCGCGCCAGCTGCACTTTCACCGACGCTGCCTCTGCAATCAAGGGCAAGGCCTCCTGCTCCACCATCACCCTGAACAACATTGCTGTTCCTGCCGGTACCACGCTCGATCTCACTGGCCTGAAGTCGGGCACCAGCGTTGTCTTCCAGGGCACTACTTCCTTCGGCTACAAGGAGTGGGAGGGCCCTCTTATTTCCGTCTCTGGCACCAACATCCAGGTGTCCGGTGCTTCCGGTCACGTCATCGACGGCAACGGTGCTAAGTGGTGGGACACCAAGGGTAGCAACGGCGGCAAGACCAAGCCTAAGTTCTTCTACGCCCACAGCCTGAAGGGCACTTCTTCGATC
Organism: Lasiodiplodia gonubiensis; assembly: GCA_009829795.1. NCBI lineage: Eukaryota > Fungi > Ascomycota > Dothideomycetes > Botryosphaeriales > Botryosphaeriaceae > Lasiodiplodia > Lasiodiplodia gonubiensis. The sequence goes on from RHKH01000003.1 coordinate 197,601, forward strand.
AAGGGCCTGAACGTCAAGAACACGCCTGTCCAGGGCTTTTCGATCAACAGCTCCTCCGGACTCACTCTGGATTCCATCACCATCGACAACTCGGCCGGTGACTCTGCTGGCGGCCACAACACCGACGCCTTCGACGTCGGTTCGTCCTCGGATATCACCATCTCCAACTCGAACATCCAGAACCAGGACGACTGCCTGGCTGTGAACTCGGGTACCAACATCAAGTTCACCGGCAACACCTGCTCCGGCGGTCACGGCATTTCCATCGGCTCCGTTGGCGGCCGTTCCGACAACACCGTCAAGGGCGTCACCGTTGAGAACTGCACCGTCAAGAACTCCGACAACGGTGTTCGCATCAAGACCGTGTCCGGTGCCACCGGTTCCGTGTCGGGTAAGTGACCGCACTTCCACAAAGCTCATCCGCCGCTAACACTCTTCACTCCAGGCGTCACCTACTCCGGCATCACCCTCAGCAACATTGCCAAGTACGGCATTGTCATTGAGCAGGACTACGAGAACGGCTCCCCCACTGGTACCCCTACCAGCGGTGTTCCGATCACCGGCCTCACCCTCAAGAACATCAAGGGTACCGTCAAGTCCTCCGGCACTGACGTCTACATCCTCTGCGCCAAGGGCGCTTGCTCTGGATGGACTGGATCTGGAATTAGCGTCACTGGCGGCAAGACCAGCACCAAGTGCTCCAACATCCCCAGCGGCTCTGGCATCTCTTGCTAAGCGCCTCTGCGTTACTTTTCCTGGCTTGGGCTGGTGTCGTGAAGCGCAGCGACTGCGCTGGGCAGGGCCATTCAAAGCGATATCTTTTCTTCTCTGTGGTCGCCATCGTCGGGCCGCTTCGGCTTGTCGACATTGTTTTTAATTGAGAATACTTTTGCTGCCTCTCATGTCATCACCAAAGCGCCCCAATGTTCGTGAATAGTGACAGTGAAAGCCATTTTTGGAAGCAGCCAGTAGACTCTGGCCATTTCAACTCTGGTACCAGTGCTGTTTTTATATTTCAGTTCCGGCCACGGATCTTCAACAAGCAGTGCTTCCAGACCCGCAAAGTGTAGTTTCTAAGTGAGTTCCGGTTGTTTGACTAACATACATTCTGGTAATTAGCCCCTACGTACCCTCTCTGCTCATGAAAAGCCTATAGTATCATTCTAGATGGATGTCTTTAGCGTCTTGCTTGACGGATAACCACGCATCTTCACGAACTCGGCCCACTGCCACCCTCTCCATCAAGCCCCCCTCTCGCTGCTCTACCATGATAACATTCACATATCGGTACCATTCTGGCGAGCCCCAAATCGAACAAAACGCGCTTCTGGAAAAACATCTTCCTCGACACATGCTGCGAAAATCTCACCTTGTGAGATCTTCACAAACTTCTTTTCAATCTCTGCCGGCGAGCCATCTTCCAATGGCATATGGTGTAGGATAGCAATTCCGCACCACTTCTCGTTAGAACAAAGGATGGATGCAACATTTGGGCGATTGACATAGCTGTGCGCCATGGGCGAGACCTTAAATGTTGCTGTCTCGGCGCGGAAATGCAGGGCCGCAGAACGGCCCCGTTGCTGGACTGTTGGTCTGGTAGTAGCTGAAGGAGCCGAGATAGGGACGGGATAAAGGAACCGCAGTTCGGGGTCGGAATGATGCCAAAAGTCGGAAAAGCGCTGGCGGCCGAGATACGTGTGTTCTTTCAGGTTTCCGCGCTCCCAGCCATCAGGCAAATCATCTACCGACTCACCTGGAGGCTCATCAGCGATGATCCTGTACCGCATCCTGTCGTCCGGTATTTGGGCGTGACGGTCCCCAATCTGTGCTTCAAATCCGACCAAGGGCGAGAGAAATGTGGTCGCTGGGGTAGTGCGATAGCTGCGCGCGATGTCTTGGTGTACGACGTAGTCACAAGCGGCTGTCTAATGCGCGACGTCGACATTGCAAACCCAACCGGCCCAGGACCATGATGGGATCTCCAGGAGAGGGTCCTTAGTTGCCGTCCTGACTCGGCGTCTACAGAAGTCGCTCGGTTGCCAAAGCAGACCCAAGGTGAAAAATGTCTCGGGTAGTCCGTAGTGGAAAAAACCGAAGGAGTAGCCCAAGCTGCTCATGATACCCTGGAAAGCGCTGAGGATGTCTTCCTCAAATGATATCTCTCTTCGCAAGTGGTTGGAGACGAGGTTGCAATAGTCTACAAAACTGGGAAGGGTGGAGTTGGGACCAGGCACCGTATATTCCTCCTTTTTTCTCGGACGGCTTCCCTTCCGACTGATCCCCGAGAACCAACGGTCTTCGTCCGTGACACCTTCGAAGTCGAACATCTGAAAGTGCCGTGTCGTCTCCTCTGTCTCGGCTACGATGTCTTCAGTCCATGTCATGCCGTGGCAGTTGAAATGAACACCTTCCTCGAGAAAGACCAACTTTCTTCGAGAAAGAAGCCGCTCTTGTAGAGTCCACGCCCGTCTTTTCCATACACAAGTGCTTTTTGCCTCATCGTAGTGCTGTCCAAGCGTGTGCTCGAAAGGTGACTGTGCAATGGCCAAGTGCCGACTGCCACCATATGATGGCACAGCCTGGGGAATAATCCGAGGATTGTCGCTAAAGACACCAGGCAATCCAGTATCTGCGTTGTCCCCCACAGCTGCAACGATGGTGACATAAGCGTTTCCGTAGATCTTGTCCATCTGTCTCAGAAGAACCGGTTTCTCCTCAGAGTCTTGGTCCTGGGTGATGCATAGGGCATCGATCTAGAGGTATCGCTCGCCGATTTTCGACACCACCGCAATGGCGTCGCGTATAGTCCGCGGAATTCTATGCTTCCCTGAAGACAAGGCCCCGTCCTGTTCGAGCTGTTCCAGGTTTTTTCGTGTTGTCTGCAGCGTTTCGACGCGCCCCCACACATAGCTCAGTGCAAAATAGTGTGAGCTTGGCTCGATGTATGCAAGACATTGCCTCTGCACATCGACCACCCGGAGCAGTTCCACCCCATCAAGCTCGTGTTGATAAGGGGAGTGGCAGGTCTCGGCATGCCATTGGTCGCAGTAGTGGATCCAGTGTTCGACCAAGCGGAGATCGATTGCCTTCGGATCGACAAGTCGACCGGGGGGCCGGCCATCCCGGACGTCGAGCGGCAGAAGATAGATGCCTTTTTTCCTCTGATTTTCTTTGTGCATCGCCGGCCACAGAAAGTAGACATCAATCCCCATCATGGGCGATATGCTATCGAGAAGGAAAGCTTCTGTTTCTGCAAACTGCGCCGCGGACTCCCCATGTGCTCGCCGGAAGCTTTGACGGATGGTAAAACAGATGCTGCAATCTGACTTGGAAGAAAATGTTATTTCTGTTCGTAAACCCTGGTAGTGTTCTTTCCAAAGCTCCTCGCTGAGAATGCGTATGAAAGTGTTGCAGTGGTTGCATCCCCTTGCGGAAGCAATGCTATCATTGTTGGCCGAGGATCTGATTCTGCCATGCTTGCGGCTCGACGACGGGAAAAGCGAATCTGCAAACCTATCCCGAAGATTTGAGAGGAAACTTAATCTCTTCGGCATCGTGGGTCCAATCTAGGATTGGACCACAGACGCATGGATTGTTTGAGGATGGAGAGGTCATGGTGCGACATGCTTAAAGCTTAGCTCGTGCGGGGTAGAATACTCATCACGTAAGCAGTCACGCCATAGGCAATGCGGATTTGTAACAGATGATATACAAGGTCGTGTTGCATCATTAGAAGTATTGTTAGTAGCTGCGCCAAATGAAATTGGAAATATATGTAATAGTTCTCGGATACAAGCCACAGTCTTTAGCACTCCCCTTCAATACCAATGTCTTGTACGCTGACTCCGATGCCGGGCCAAGTGCGTGATTAATCTGTACCAGCACCTGTGTTCTACTAGCTACTACTATTGAGTAACAATAGCGCCAAGCATTCGCGACAAATAATTCCTTTTCATATCCCGTCCACATCGCACTGTTCCACCGTGCTGCCTGGACACAAGAGCGGGGACCAATTTCGAATTCGTCAGGGAATCTTTTTTTTAATAGTCATTCGACCGGCAAGACATGGAGGCTCCGCAGTTTTTTCTTTGCTAGATGCAATTTGTGCAGGGCGTGAAGTAGCAGCTCTCGCCTCTCGCATACTTTGAAAACTAGCGCGGCAGAGCCTGAACATGCCCAGACATCGTGATGTGTGAGGCTCGCCGGCAACGGCCCGTCCGCCGCAGCACTATATGTAGCGCTCCAAGCAGGATTCGGCTCCCGGGTGCCTTTTTGCCAGATCATCCGGGCCGGAAACCAACGTACCAGACCGGATGACTTCCGGTTCGAACCGCTTAAAGCAAGCAACCTCATAGGTCAATTCATTTCCTCAATGCTTGCATAGCCACAGCGCGCCGGGCTTTGACCCCGCCGAAGTCCGGACGAGGCCGGTGAAATACGGCAATAACCGGACGCATGCGCGACCCGCTGAGCCCGTGCTCCACAAACCCAAGAATCCTCCTATTGAAGTAGCAACAACGCCAATCATGCGCGTCAGCACCGTTAGAACTTGAGCATGCTTGCTGTATATTTATGTATATGACTTCATCTCTCTGACAGTCCCCCGAATTGGATTTGCATCGTCTAACTGTCTTACGTTTTCGCTGCACGACTTCAATCGCGGAAACCCCACAATGGCTACACACAACTTCAAGGTCCTGATAGCAGGTGGCAGTATAGCCGGGCTTGTCCTTGCTATCATTTTGGAAAAACTTGACATCGATTTCCTTGTCCTCGAAGCTCACCCGGAGATTGCCCCTCAAGTCGGAGCAAGCATCGGCTTCTTCCCCAACGGATGCCGCATTCTCGACCAGATTGGGTGCTACGATGATCTGCATGCGAAGCTCGACAAGGGGGGGATGGCAGATCTGTTTCTGAAGTCTCCAAACGGCGTTGCTCTCAGCAAGATCGAGTTGGCCGGTGAACACTTCACCGCAAGGTTTGTCTGAACTCAAACTTGAGGACGAATCTGGTAGAGCTTTGGCAACTAATGAACCTTTAGACATGGATATGAGCCGGTCTTCGTTGATCGTCAAATGGCCCTCGAAGTGTTCTACGATCATCTCCGCGACAAATCCAAAGTCCTATTGGACAAGCGGGTTCTACAGGTTACCCCTTTAGAAACCGGCGTACAGGTTACCACTAAAGACGGTTCGACGTACACAGGAGATATCCTTGTTGGTGCGGACGGTATCCACAGCACTGTCAGGAAAGAGATGTGGCGTCTCGGGGACGAACTTTCCCCTACCTACTTCCCCAAATCGGATCAGACGGGTAAGTCGATGAAGCCTACCCAATCTATCGGGACGCTAATAACTAGTCGAGACGTGCCTTGCGACTACACCTGCATGTTCGGTATATCCAGCCCAGTTCCCGGCTTCGCCAGATTTTCGTCGCATTCTGTGACTGGCCACGACCACAGCTATTTGGTTGTAGATGGCCCGGGAGGCCGCATCTACTGGTTCCTCTTCGTGAAAAACGAAAAGACGCTACATGGCATGGAAAATGAAATTCCGCGCCGCTTCAGCGAGGAAGAGAAGACGGCTGTCGCAGAGAAATACTGGAAGGATCCTATTGTAGGGAACGTCACCTTCGGAGATCTCTACAAGAACAATTACTCCGCTATTCTGACGGCGCTTCCAGAGTTTGTCTTCAGCAAGTTCTTCTTCCAGAGGATCATTACTATTGGTGATGCAGCACACAAAGTAAGTGGAGGTCATTCGGTCCCGATTGGAAGTGGCTGACGGTCGCAAGTTCAACCCAATATCGGGCCAAGGAGGCAACAGTGCGATTGAGAGTGCAGCTACCCTTGCCACCGAGCTCATTGACATGCTCAAGGAACTTCCAGAAAAAACGAAGCCATCAGATGCAGATATAACTGCAGTATTCCAGAAAACCCAAGACCGCCGCCGCGATCGATTGGTAGGAATGGTGGATGCTGGACACAAGCAGCAGAGCTTGATGGCCTTGGAAACACCTTTACTGGAGTTTTTGGCGAGCTATGTGATCCCACTCGGAGGCATGGAAGGAACGTTCGAGCACTTCGCCAACGCGACACTTACCGGAGAGCGCCTACCTATGTTCCCCATGCCTAAAAGACCCCGATTCGAGCCGTGTCACGACGAACGCCCAGCGGATCTGCTGGACGGCGGGTACATTTCCAAGGCAGTTGCAGCATCTATCTTCGCAATCCTCCTCACCGTCGCCAAGAAAGCCATGTGGCTGGACTTTAACCTCCTTGGGAAGTATACGGCTTTTGATGGAGCCCCATTGGAGGCCGTGTACACGGGGCTGCCGGCAATGGATGACGCTCTTAAGTTGATTGTGGCAAGTTTCAGCGACTCCTGTGGTGGGCCAGATCCGGCCCATACGCTGCAGTTCGTGTACCTGCTCAGCAACTTTTTCCCATTCATCCTGATCTGGACCGTTGAGAGCTACCGCCGTGCAAATACTGCTACATTAGTGTCTCTGTAAGAGCAGCCCAGCTATCACCAAATTGAAAGAGGTACCCTAAGCTGACAAATCCTTCCCAACGCAGCCCCTTCATTTTCGGCCTCGCTTCCCAGACCCAAGGCATCGGCGTCATCGCCCCTCTCTACTTCCTCGTCTCCGTCTGGACCACTTCCCGCACGCTCTATACCCGGGCCGTTGGCCGCACCGTACCCACTGCCGTCGCGCACACAGTCCTCCCAGCGACACTGCTTGGCTATGTTGTCCCAACCATCCTGCTATTCCTCTCTTACGGCAATGCGAACACGCTGCAATCCCTCATCGCCTTTTGGCAGCCCTCGCCGCTCTGGGTTGGCGCCCTGACTTACGCCGGAAAGCGGGCCATCGAGGCGGTTAGCAAGCCGACGCCGTTCGACATGTACGCGAAGGCCGACGTGCGGCCGCTGCGGCACGCGTACAGTGTCGCATTCTGGCTGTGCGCCACCGTACACGTTGCGGTTGTGGCATATGTGGCGGTGTCGTCGCTCCCGTCGGTCGCCTTCGCCAATGTCTTTGGCGGCTTACCGAATCCGCTGGGCGTGCGGTCGGCGCCGTCGTGGGAGGAGCATCTGTTTGTGTTCTTGAAGTTTGACTTTGCATTCTCCGCGTTAGCGGCGGTGCTTTGGTGTTTGTATAGTGTGTGGGAATTGCGAAGGAATGGATGGGCGACGACGATGGAGGCGCTTGTAGCAGCGGTGGCTGTGCTGGGTGGGCAGGTTCTGGTCGGGCCCGGGGCAGTGTTTACGGGGTTGTGGTGGTGGAGGGAGGGTGCTTGGGCGAGGGAGGCGAAGTTGGAAGGGAGGGGTGATGAGTGAGGCGGGATGATGCGTCTAAGAACTGTACGATGAGGCCGTCTGACCTTCGTGAGTGGAAATTTGCTTGCTCTGAATTCGAGTCTACTTGAATACTGCCCACTTGATGCTAAAGTTACAGCCAGTGTCATTCCCCGTACTGATACCTCCTTGACCAGCATAACTTTCGAACAAGTTTTCCGCGCATCCAATTAAAGCGAGGCGCAAAAGTGTTTTTGATACACATTCAAGTTGGAGATAGGTGCGAAGCTTGAGAGACTTTAAGAAAGGAAGAATTTCATTAATTCGTAGATTCTTTCTCAGACTTCATTCTTCGGTCAGCTTTCATGATTAATTATTGGTCTCTTCAAAATACAACTGTCTTAGCCCCCGCACCGTGCCTAGACTTGAGTTTTCACCACGGTCATGCTCTGAATAATCTTCGTGGTTTGCACCCTGCGGCTACTTTCTGTACTATGATTAGTAGAAATTATATGAGGATAGACTTGATCCCAAAAGTAACAGTCCTTTTCAAAAGACAGCATTAGAGTTTATCGGCTAATCCCATGATGTTCTTTGCTCCGAAACCTTCAATTAAATCAACAAGTGACTCCTGCTATATCTAACCAAATCAAAGATTTGCTTTGGCCTTCACAACTTCTTTTACCAGCCCTACTGCAGCGTATGCAGAGCCGTAACTAGTCTGATAGCCGTAGCCGCCATGACCGTAATTGTGGACTACCCAGACTCCACCATCTATGCGCTCCTTTTCCACCCGCGGACCTCCCTCGCGCATTGGTCGCAGACCCACACCGTGCCTGATGATGCTGAGCGCCTCGGGGCCTTTGCCATCGGTCAGTGTAGGGCAGAGCTCGACCGCTCGTTTCATGATGCGTTGTGCAAGATTCGGGTCTGGTTGAGACTCCCAACTGTGCTTCTGTAAGCACCCTCCGAGGATAGTGCCGCCACCTTGAGATATCGTCAGTTATTGAACCCGATCAAAGGAAAAAAAATCCAACGGCGTGACATCGGGTCAAAAGAAAGGCTCTGGAGAATCATGTTCTTACCATCGGCGCGCTGCATTATATACGCCGTCTCCTCTTCATCACCGTCATCTACTCCAGATATGTTGAGCATGTAACCTGGTTCGTTTCGCACAAGCACAATTTGTCCGCGACCCGGATATACCTTCGTATCCCTCACTCCTTCCAAGTGGAGAGATGCAAGACCAGTGCAGTTGACAACAATGTCAGCAGGGTTCCCGCTGTGGTGCAGTGACGCAGCTTCTGCGATGTGTTTGGCAATGCCCCGGCGAACCTGCACATGGTTCTTCCGGCACTGACCGACAAGCCATGGTAGATATAGAGCTGTGTTGATGCAGACAGAAGTGAACGCGGTCGCTGAGTCGATACTTTCAGGGAGCTCGTCTCTGGCGAGAACTCGGAACTGAGGACACAATCATTGTTTAGCAGGATTATTCGCTGGATTATATACAATGTAGCCGGAACACGAAATAAATTCGAAGTAAGCGGGAGAGAAAACTACTTACGTTTGGCACGTAGCCTTTCCACCAGGGATTGGTCTTCATGGACTCCGAAAACCAGTCACCGACCGTAGTGCCGGCATCTTTCACCCGCTTGTACAGGTAAGCCTCTTGGAAGTGTATGTGAGACTCAGGAACACTGGAAGCTAGCCGTTGGAGCTCGGGCAAGGTGTTTTTCTCATACTGTCCAAGACTTGAATTTGGAGCACCGATGCTGAAGAAAATTGATCAGCATTTATTCAAGTGTGATGTGTCGAAGAGAATCCGTCTCGTAAAAGTTCGGTCTTTGACCAGATTGAATGTAGTTTGGCAATTTGTAGGATATAACGCAAATAGGTCTAAACTTACGGGATGGAGTTGGCACCAGCCCACGGAGATGCATATTCAATATCATAGTCACCAGGCATATTCTTAGCAACGACAGTCACGTCGAAATCCTTGATTTTGGACAACTCCAAGGCTGTCGTGAGGCCTATGACGCCGGCACTGAAGACGAGGCTTAGCATGTTTACTCGCGCATTTGTACTATTCACCTACCCTAAGACAACAATCCTTGTCTCTGCCATTTTTGCTTGAGCTTGTATGATGTTGAAAAGATATACGTCGTAGAAAAATCTGTGGTATACGTGTGGACATGAACACAGGGCTGAAGGCAACTAAACATATGCGTTGCGAAGGCAAACACTATTGGCCAGATAAACAGTTCTCTGCTTATGCAGGTCAACCTCGGAAAGCATAACCGACGCCGAGTCTGATGGAGAAGCCAGATACTTTTGCGGGGTTCCAAACCTTCAGATCCAATGAATGCACCCCTGTTTTAGTAAAGTCTAGGCGAGGCTTTCCACATGGATCACTCGGGATGTAACGATAGACGATCTCGCTTATTGCAATGATCGACCATGATAAGAGAATACCCACAAAAAATGCGGAGGAGCCGAAGAAAGCTGCCGTTCCTGGAGAAGGAGATTTGTAACACTGCATGGGCAAAATGAGGACGTTCTTGCGCATTATGCAGGGGCGCATCGCAGCTGCAGGCCAGTATGAATAACAATAAGGCCCTAACGTGTTTGACGGTGAAGTGGCTTTTACGGTGAAATAAGATAACCAATCAGAGAGCCACACCCAGTCGCTTGATATACCTCTTGTTGCAATCCGAAGAAAATCCACGAGTGCCGTCGTGGGATTTCGTTGGCTAACCCATTTCACCGTAAATCTCATTTCACCGTCGAACACGTTAGGCGTAAATGTTCCCCACCTCGTTTTTAGAAAGATAACATATGTGGCAGTTAAAAATATTACATTCTCGTCCGGACGATAGCTTAACTACTTATGACGTAGTAGAAAACAAACCCACGCTGGCAATCGGCTGTGAGAGGGACTGTAAGGCACGCGTGCATTCTAAAAAGGCCTTAGGCCAACCCAATCGAACATTCATACCTTGCATCTGTTTAGGAATTGCATACCAGCTGGCAATCAGTCTCTGGTGACGTCACAGCGGGTGCCGAAAGACATGAGCCACCATAAGTAATTTCTATCCACATGTAAGCTCTACTTACGTGGGTAGCTGAAGCTACTATACGGACGTAGAGGTTAAATCATTAAATAGACAGATACGTCTATCTAGTAGCTTCAGCTACCCGCGTACGTCGAATAATCCGTAACAAGAAATTTGCAAGCGATCATTTCTTTTGGCACCGACGTGACGTGGCCCGAACTGCAAAAAAGAAAAGAAGAGATTAAAGCGACATACAGACCTAGAGACGTGCTCTCAAAGATGCTTTGCTATTTTCCCCTTTGTTGTTCCAGGCCTCCGCTGCTCGCTCCCACTCCTGCAAGCCTTCTGCTTCGACTCTACCTTTACTTTTTACACATTGGCACGCCAAAGCTGATCGTCGTAACAAAAGGAAGAGCCGTCCCGCAACTCAGTAATTGCACCCTCACCGTCCATTCAACGAGTCCAACGTCCTCATACCGATGTCTTTATTTCCTCGGCTCCCTCTTCGTACTTATTGCTACACGGCCTTCATCAAACTTGTGTGGTAAGGCGGCTGCAACAGGAGGAACAAAGATTGTTACAATGACCAGGCCAATGAGGGGAGCATATAAAAGAAGACCGGCGGAGAGCCAGATTTGAGGTGTAAGATGGCAGCAAGCTGTTGGGTGTCGCATTGAATAACTGCTTCTGAGTTGTCAACGCGATACAGTGAGCCCGGATAAACCAAGGCCGCACAGCAAGCTTGCCTCGTTGCCTTGGGGCATTTTTTTTCGTTGGCTAGATTTTTCCTTGGGAACAGTGCAGCTGAAGCGTGGCGAAGGCATAGAGACAAATTGGCCTTGGGCGGAGATGACTCAAGTGAACAAAACAAAGGAGCAAAACAGTACGACTGAACGATATACGTATTTCTTTGCAAATAAAAAATCTGTCTACAGCACACGATTTATTCGAAGATAACTTTGAGTTTCCTCAGAGGTGATTTCTTTCCCTCCTCCTTCACCGGTGGCCTCTCCGCCGCCAGCACCGCGTCCAGTCCCGACACCAGGTCGACTCTCTCTGCTGGGATCGCCCATGGATCATTACGCCCGAAGAGCAATTTGTGGCCAAAGTACAGCGCAGCGAAGATGGCGATGCCGATATAGGCGGTGAGGAAATTGGACGTGTTCCAGTTACCGCCAACAAAGTTCTTGAGGCCGCTCAACAGCAGCAGTAGCGTGAACATGAAGCCACAGACATACGCCATAACAGGCTGCAGCACGGACCTAAATGGCAGGTCGACAATCTGCTGCGCGTCGGTCGCTTTGCGGAAACGGATGTAGATGACGCAGATGCTGATCCAGCTGATATATCCGCCGGTGTTGATCAGGTTGACGAACCAGTTGAACACCGTCGCGGCGCTGCTCGAGCAATTCAAATAGGACAACAACGAGAAAACCGCGGTGCCGGCCAGCGCATTGTATGGGATGCCCGACGCTGTGCATTTGCTGAAGATCCTCGGTGCGTTGCCGGTCAGCGACATCGAGTACAAGGCACGACTCGCGAGGAAGAGGTACGAGTTGCCCGCAGACCAAGCGGACGTGAGGATGATGGCGTTGATGACAGAGTCGAGGCCGGTGATGCCGGCGTTCTTGGCCGCGATGGCCCAGGGGGAAGCGCCAGCGCCCTTACCGCCGCCCAGTAGGCTCTCGTCTTTGCTCGAGACGATTAGACTAATAGCGAAGGCGCCGAGGATGTAGAAGATGATCAGACGGTAGAAGTAGCGGCGGCCGGCGATGGGGAGATTGTAGCGGGGCGACTGCATCTCACCGCCCGTGACGACGAGGAGCTCAGGGGAGAAGGCGAAGGCGAAGTATGAGAAGGTAAGAACGCTGATAAAGGCGACCAACCGCCCGCTATCCCCTGTGACAAGGTATTCGTTGAAGGGTCCCGGGGTAATCCAATAGCGGAAGCCAAGGCGGTCGTGGTTAGGGCCTCCGCCGAGGATCAGGACGACGGCCATAATCAGGAGGCCCATGATGCCAATGACTTTCAGAGACGCGAACCAGAACTCTGTCTCGCCGTAGACTTTGACAGGCATGCAGTTGAGCCCGACGATGACGACCATGAGCAGAGTGATCCAGACCGCCTGGTGCACAGGGGCGTTCCAGTACTCGATGACGAGGGCCCCGGCAGTGATTTCAGCCGGCACGGTGATAGAAAAGGTGTACCAATAGATCCATCCCAGAGCAAAACCCAAGCTCGGGGACAGAAAGCGGTTGGCGTAATATGAGACAGAAGAACCGGGGACTGGCAGATATGAGCTCATCTCGGTCGTGCATGTGACGATTCCGTAGACGAGCACAGTAAGGATCAGGTACGAGAGAACCAGAAAGATTGGTCCACCCATGCTCAGTCCCTGCCCCGAGCCTACAAAGAGACCCGTCCCAATTGTACCACCAAGCGCAATCATCTGCGCATGACGGGACTTGAGGCCACGTTGGGTTGTGTCATGTTCCACGTCGACAGCTTCACATTGGCCAAACGCGTTGGATGTGACGGGGTGGATTGGATTCTCGAGGTCGGGACCGAACTCAGATTTCTCGCCCATGTTGCCTGTCGTTGGGGTGGGCACCCGTTGTCGATCGAGGTGAGGTAGGTTTTCGTTGGGCACGATTTCGTTCAGCGGTCCGTGGGAGAAGTGAACAGATTGAGTAGCGACTTCTCAAAATGAGAACGCGGCTAGTGGATCGGGACGACAGCGTCGTGTTCGCAAGGGAAAGGCCTGCAGAACGTCTGATGTCTCCTGACCGTTGTGAGAATGGGTATTTATCAACGGGCAAACTCTTCCAACAGGTCGATGGTGGCTGGGGCCAGGCTCGTCGGCAAACGTGACGTCGCAGGTAGCCGACAGCGTATCCGTGGGGAACCTTACGCGCGTCCGGGGTAGCCTACTTTTCTGGCCAAAGCAGCTTGGTGACCGCCATGGCGTATGCGGGGTATCGGCCGTCCGGCCCTGATGGATTGGAGCTAGATAAGATACAGTATCACGGGCGGGCAATCAGGCTGCCGGCCAAGATAGCTGACCAGTGATACAGAATGCAGACTTATGTCACTGACCTGCCAAGCGCCTGCTCTTACCAGATATGGGTAGACAGATATGCAGATACGGGATCGGCCCCAGTAATATCTGCGCTTTGGGCCGAATGTGGCAAGATATGGTACATAATGCGATTGGTTATCTGGAGGAAAGTGGCGTTAAGCGGTTTGAGATAGGCACCATTGCTCTGCACGGACGGGCACGACCACATGCATGTCTCAGAACGAAATTTTCATCTACGACGCCTTCTAATTATCAATCATGGCTATCTGGTATCTATCTACGCGACTTCGGTATCAAGCGTTCTTGAATATTTGCTCGAGTGTATCGAGTAGGATGTCGGCTACGGACAATAGTGTCAGTGCTAACACCCCAATGAACATATCAACATTAACTTACCGTGGTGCTTCTGAAAGATAAGCATGGGTCTCAATCTTATCGTTCTCTCACCACTGCCTCCCATATTGACACCCTTTGACTTAGCGGTCTTGATAATTGCGTCTCTGCGCGGGCTATCCCACGCAATGAAAGTGCCACGGTCTTTGCCCCGTAGATTCTGGATCTCGTCGGGAAATCGGCGGGAAAGGCTTTCGAGCCGGCTATAAAGATAACCACCGACGGACGCGGTGTTGTCGACCAAGCGAAGCCGTTCAATTTCTTCCAGAATGCTGCGGAAAATCAACGCCCGCGCGGGGTCTCCCATCCAAGTGTTGAACTGCCTGTATGGCTTATTCGGCCTCAAACTGGCATCGCCGTAGTAGAAGCCTGCAGCCTGGGCCTTCTTGGAGAAGGTGACCATATCTGGTGGATATTCGAGGCCCCAGTGCTACGTTTTACTCGTAAGTCAAGTGCCACGACATCAGTGCCGGTTTTCTCACCTCGTGCGCCCAGAGCTTCCCAGTCGCGCCGACACCAGTCTGAACCTCGTCTACAATCATCAAGACGCCCTTGCGTTTCGTCAGTTCCCGTAAGCCACGGAAGAAAGCTGGGCTTGCGTGATTATCGCCGCCCTCTGATTGGATGGGCTCAACGACTACCGCCGCAACAGGATTGCGGAACTGATCGATGATCTTCTCCGTCTCGCGCAGGCACCTGTGCTCCTCGGCCTCATTCTCCGCCTGATGCGCTTCGAGGGGGTAGCGCAACTTCGGAAACGGGGCGACAGGCCAGTCAAAGGCAGGAATATCCAGCTTGTGTATCGCCTTGCTCCGCGTCGTTGACAGACTGCCGAACAAGCGGCCGTGGAAGCCAGAGCTGAAGGACAGTATCGAGTAGTTTGGCGAGCCGGGAGCTTGGTTCAGCATGACGGAGCTCAGCTCGGCGTCGGTGAAGTCAGCCGAGCCACGTTCCTGTGCACGGCGCCACATGAAGGCGGCCTTGTACGCTGTTTCGTTTGCGTCCGAGCCGGCCATCGCGGTGAAGACCTGATCCAACCCTCGCGGCGCGGCGCGCAACAGCCCAGTGGAAAGAATCTGGGCCCAGTCACGGGAGGGAAAATTGCCAAGCGCGGGCCGGTTGATGAGGGCGCTGACCATGGCGGGGGAGGAGGCGGTGCGAGCGAGCGCAGGGTTATTGTAGCCGATGGGGATGGAGGCGATCTGAGAGAAGCTGCCAAGTGTCAGCATGGGCAAAGCTCGTCGCGGCAGTAGCATAGACGTACACATCGAGGAAGACATTTCCGTCCACGTCGGCGAGGCTGCTGCTGGTCAGCAATGCGCGGAGAGATGGCGGTGGGTGAGACGAATACTAGTTGCCGCGGCACTGATCGTAGTCGACAAGCATGTTCAAGCTGCGCGTATCGAAGACGCGGTCGAGCTGGCTGACGGCAGCCTGAGCTTCCGGGCCAGGGAGAGAAGTGGTGCGTATCCGCGGCGCCGGCGGCTCGCGGTCAAACAAGGCCGCACTCGCGCTCGAGGCATATCGCCGCGCGGCCACGCACAGCGAGCGGCGTGCGGCGGACTTTGAGGCTAGCATGGTCTCAATGGAACGAACGGAACTGGGGCGTGCAACTCGCACTCAATTGATGTAGGTATTATAGTCGATATAATCGCCGGGTGAGAGTCCAGGGCGGCGGGCCCGGTGTCGCGCCTCAGGCAGGGGCCCCCCTGCACGCTGTCCCGCCACAGCTGCCGGCGACGCCTTCCTCAAACATCAACCACACATTTATCTGCCTTTCCTGCCCTTTTCATTCCACCCTCGTCCCGACACCACCGCCCTCTGCCCCGATGCAACGCCCCGGCTAATCACATGGCCCAACGAACACCCGTTCCCCGCTCGCGCACATTCACCGGCTGTGGCACTTGCCGCGCTAGACACCTCAAGTGCGACGAAGCCCGTCCCGTCTGCAACTCATGTCGCCGCCATAACCTGCCATGCCAGGGCTACGCCGCCCAGCTGCTCTGGATGCCTGACAGCAGTGGCTCTGACAAGCTGGACCAGCCTGCAGCCATGTTCCGCCGCACCCTCTTCAACGGTGACACCTTCCCCATCCTCTCGGCTTCCACCCGGCGCTGACGCATCTGCCAGAAAGCGACCGCAGCAAGATGAGCCTCGAGCTGCAGCAGAGCACTGGCGGCCGCCCGGCCATGGATCTGCTCCTCCACCTGGATCTGGAGTCGGAGCGCCTCGAGCGTCGTGACGTCGACGCGAGCGTCACCGTCGGCCCTTTCCACGCCTTCAGGGTTTTCGAGCCGCCGCCAGGACCACAGCCTCCGAACGCCTCGCCGCCCACCTCCGACGGCTCCGATCACGTGATTGAAGAGGTGCCGCCCCATGATCCCCAAGTCGACAGTTCCCTCTTGGACTGTGACGTCGATGACATCTTGAACATCTATCCCACACATCACGATGATCCAGTCTTGTTCATGCCACAGCCATCCCCCAGCCAGCAATTCCACCAACTGGAATTGCCGCTGCCAGTTGATACCGTGGTTGATCACGACAGTAGCATGATGGCCATGGAGCCTTTTTCCCACCAGCTGACAATACCTCCGGCTATGCCTCAGGGCGGGGCTTCCCGTGAGCATGCTCTGCCCGCTGATGCTTCATTTATCCTCCGGTACTGTAGGGCAACCGCCAACACCTCGACATCACGCATTCGCGTGTCGCCGTGGGAGAAGTCATTCATGCCCTGTGCCGTCGAAACATTTGGCGAGCTCACACTGTGGAACACGACCTCATGCGCTCGCTTCACCGTCTTTTACGCTGTCTTGGCTGCTACTGCCTTCCGCATCCATCGCTCGAACCGTAACTCGGGTGATTTGCATTGGTTGAATAGCGGCAAGGAGTACCAGCAGATTGCAAAGAAGTTCTTGAAAGAGGCTCTGATGACTGAAGTTGCTGGTCCAAGTCAAGGGAAATACAACGAGTTACTTCTTGCTGTCCTGTCCATGGCAACGGCCTCGGTGTGTGCATTATTTGTGTAGACTTGTTGACGTGACGCATGCTGATGCAGCGTTAGGCCTTCTATGAGCCCCGGGCTATCCGAGTTCTCCTCCATGACGCCGAGCGTCTCATACGCCTCCGCGGCATCCCTGAACCGCACAAGTCGTTCGAGTTGCGTCTGCTCCACCACATGTACACGCATATTCGAATCATCGCTGAGAGCACTTGCGTGTGCTCTGAGTCCATAAATGGCCAGGGGATTGGAAATCGGCAGAACTACGAAGCTTCTGAAGACATCTCCACCTTACGTGCCTTCCGCCTCACTGAGGACCGCTTGAATACCGACCTCGACCCTTCTCAAGAAAAACCCACTCAACTCGGCTACAACGACATACACCTGGAAATAACGGGCAAATGGAACAAAACTATGTACCCAGAGATGTACGGCGTCCCAGAATCCTTGATGACGTGGTTAGCCCAGACCATTTCTTTGGCAAACGACAAGAAGAGATTGGAGAGCATTGCTGCCACCGACTGCCGAGTCTCGGCCGCCCTGGCTCGTCACACCAAAACTCTGGAGCAAAACATCTGGACTTGGTCCCCTTCGCCGGCTACTAGGGATCGCAATCCTATGGCCCTCGCGCTGCATCAAGTCCTTCTCCTCTACTTCTACCGTCGCGTCTACAACGTCAACGCCATGATATTGCAGGACTTTGTCCGCAAAACTTTTGATCACCTGCTGTCGTGCGCCACGGAAGGCCTCTACGATCAGGATTTTGCCATTCTCGTGTCTTGGTCAGTCTTCATCGCTGCTTGCGAAGCAGCTACACCAGAGCTACAGGAAGAAGCCCGACGATGTTTGTCCATCATCAAGGAAGGCAGCGTATTCTTCGCTAGTGGTGAGCTGGGGCACATTGCCGAAGAGGTTTGGAGACGGCGTAACGAGGCGAACGACCTGACTATCAGCTGGCCCGACGTAATGGGCCCTTCGTCTTGAGCAGTCCGGTAATGCAGCGTGCTCAGCCGTGTATTGCTACCTCTGCCACCCGGTTGATCGACCCCGGAACACATTTGTCAAACTTGCATATCAAGGTTTCAGCATTCTTGGAACACAAGTTTTTGTCTGATTCCCCACAATGTGCTGCAGATGCGTGGCCCAGTGCTCGATTCGTGTTTCCGGTTAGCGTGGGTCCTGATACGAAATGCGCTCGGTCCACCCCGGCCTGGCTTGCCGGTTCAGGAAGTCTTGGATGCATGTTGGGCCTCTTGAATATAAAGCACGCAGACTTTACGAGGCGGAGAAGAGCCAGCAATACGGTATTACGACTCACCATGACGCGAATTGCAACCTCAATTGGCGCGTGCAGACGGCTCTCAGTCTGCCGACAATGGACACATGCGGGCCAATATCGTCGGCCCTTCTCTGCACTCGTAGCGCGCAGAGTTGCATGGCCGACAACACATCAGAAAATCGAAAACCCACCACCGACGACCAACTTCATAGACAACAAGGCAGTACCGTCAAAAGCCACCGAATGGATCGACGTCCACGACCCGGCGACGAACAATGTCGTTACCCGCGTTCCCGAAAGCACCGATGAGGAACTTCGCGAAGCTGTCAAGAGCGCCGAAGCTGCATTTCCGGCATGGAAAGACACGACCATTCTCCGTCGGCAACAGATCATGTTCAACTACGTGCGGCTCATCCGCGAGAACTGGGACCGTCTCGCGGCGTCGATTACGCTGGAGCAGGGAAAGACATTTGCAGATGCCCGAGGTGACGTCCTCCGAGGCCTGCAAGTGGCCGAGACAGCGTGCGGTATAACCACACAGATGACCGGAGAGGTGCTGGAAGTGGCCAAGGACATGGAAACAAGAAGCTATAGAGAGCCGCTCGGTGTTGTGGCAGCAATCTGCCCTTTCAGTAAGTGGGGTAGTCTTAATTGTGCAACTGTAGCTCATCCCCTGACTCACTTTACTACTAGACTTCCCAGCCATGATACCTCTTTGGTCAATCCCCGGCGCCACGATCACGGGTAACTGCATCATCGTCAAACCGTCAGAACGAGACCCAGGGGCCGCACTCATCCTCGCCGAGCTTGCCAAGGAGGCCGGCTTTCCTGATGGTGTAGTCAACATCATTCACGGAACGCACCGCGCTGTGAATTTTATTCTCGATGAGCCTGCCATCAAGGCCGTTAGCTTTGTTGGAGGGAACAAGGCGGGAGAATACATCTACACGCGGGCCTCGGCGAACGGCAAGCGCGTGCAAGCCAACCTCGGCGCAAAGAACCACGCGGTCGTCCTGCCTGACAGCAACAAAAATGACACTCTGAATGCCATTGCCGGCGCGGCATTTGGAGCCGCCGGACAGCGATGCATGGCTTTGAGCACTGTCGTCCTCACGGGCACGGAAACACAAGCCTGGCTGCCTGACCTCGTCGCCCGTGCAAAGGCACTCAAGGTCGACGGTGGTTTCGAGGATGGAGCCGACCTCGGCCCCGTCATCAGCCCGCAGAGCAAGGCGCGCATCGAGGCGCTGATCGCCAGTGCGGAGGCAGAGGGCGCGCGAGTGGTTCTGGATGGCCGGAACTATAAGCCCGCAAAGTATCCGCAAGGCAACTTCGTCGCACCGACGGTCATCGCAGGAGTGAAGCCGCACATGAAGTGCTACACGGAAGAGATCTTCGGGCCGGTGCTGCTGGTCATGGAGGCAGAGAGCTTGGATGAGGCAATCGACCTGATCAACGCAAACCCATACGGCAACGGGGTGGCCTGCTTTACCAACTCGGGCCCCTCAGCCGAGTACTTCCGCAAGAAGATCGAGGCCGGGCAGGTGGGCATTAACGTGCCACTGCCCGTCCCGCTTCCCATGTTTTCATTCACGGGAAACAAGAAGAGCATTGCGGGTGGCGGCGTCAATACGTTCTATGGCAAGCCGGCGCTGAACTTCTACACGCAAACGAAGACGGTGACGGCTCTGTGGAAGAGCTCTGATGCCATCGCGACGAAGGCGGCTGTTGAGATGCCGACGCAGAGCTGATCAGGGACAATGTGGATGGAGCTATGGGTAGTTGGTTGGGGGATGAGGTTTAGACAAAAATGTCGATAGGGACGCCCGAGAAGACTTCGCAATAAAAAAAATAATATCAAGATACATACCATGACTGGCACAATTTGCCAATTAATCTGTACTTGTTTTGTGTTTCATTCTACAGATTCTTCATGACGGGATTTTTGAAGAGGAAATGAGTGCACGGCAATGTTGTTCGGTCTTCGAAAATAGATCAGGCGTCTCAGCCTCAGTCGAGGCTCTGCGGACCTGACAACGATTCTGATTGGCTGCCGTCCAAGCTTGCCTCATTCGACATCTTCCACCCCGCCTTCGGTGGGTCGAGCGCCAAAGTCCCTCCTGGCTTATGACGACTGTCGTCTTACAAAAAAAGCTGGCAGTGCGCAATTGCCCCTCCACCTGTTTCGCAAGACTGCACAGCACCATCCAGCACAGCACACCCAGCAAAGATGGCCAGAATCTTCCTGTAAGTCGATCGCACTATAGAATCCAGCAATTGTACACACACTAATGGGAACCGCGAGCACAACAGCACCGGCGCCACGGGTTACATCGGCGGTGACGCGCTGCACGCACTGTACAGGGCGCATCCGGAGTACCAAATCTCGGCGCTCGTGCGCGACCCGGCGAAGAGCGCGGACGTTTTCGCGAAAGAGTACCCCAACGTTCGCATCGTTCAGGGCAGCCTCGACGATGGTGATCTCGTCGCCGATGAGGCGGCTAAGGCGGACATTGTATTGAGTAGGCATCAACGACGCAGTGGCTCAGGCTGTTGACGGTGCTGAAAAGAAGGCCAGATCTGGCGGCTACAAGCCACCTACCCAGCGTGAAGTCGATCCATCAGGGCTTGAAGAAGGCGAGCAGCGGCAAGCCTGGTTAGTCACTTCCTCCCTCGTCAGCCGTTATCATCGACGTACGCTGACGCACGCGCAGCACACTGGCTCCAAATCTCGGGCGCCACGGTCCTCGCGTGCGGCGAGATCGCATCCAAGACGTTCGGCGAGGCGTCGGACAAGGTCTACCGCGACCTCGACAGCGGCGAGATCTGGGCGCAGGTGAAGAAGTACCCCAGCCGCGCTGTCGACAACTACGTGCACGACGTCGCAACGCAAGAAGCCGGCATCGACACGGCACTGCTCGTCGGGCCCATCATCTTCGGCGCGGGACGCGGGCCCGGTAACAGGCGGAGCATCCAGATCCCGGAGCTGGCGCGCACGGCCATCGCGCGCCGCAAGGCGTGGCAGGTGGGACGCGGGCTGAGCGTATGGGATCATGTGCACGTGAGGGATCTGAGTGGCATCACGCTGCGCTTGGTGGAGAGGGCGGTGGGTGGCGGCGGCAGCGATCAGAGCGGGCTGTGGAACGAGGAGGGCGTGTACTTCGCCGGGGTTGGACATCTCGTAAGATTCCTATTTTCCTTTGCCCTTGCCTTCGCTGTTGCTGACTTCTCCCGCAGGCGTTCGGAGATATCGCCCGCCGCATCGCCGCGGCAGCGTCGGCGCTCGGCCTCGCTGACTCGCCTGATGCCGTCGATGCCCTCCCGCCTGCCGAGGCGGACAAGTTGGTTGGTCACGCAAGTATACTCCTGGGCACGAATGCACGCTGCGATGCCAGGCGTGCGGTTGAGAAGCTTGGCTGGAGCCCGAAGGAGCAGAGTCTGGAGCAGGCGATTGAGGAGACGGTGCGAGATGAAGCTGGGAAGGCAGGACTGTAGATAGACTTTGGTGCGGCGAGTAAATTCGCGAATATACTACGTTGAATGCACGGGGTTGTCTTCAGCACTCTTCCGGCTGATTTTGTCAGGACGTGTTGTAGTTCTGCAAAGCCTACTGGGCATTCAGTTTTCCATTGCTCTTTCTTTTTTGGTTGCGGAAGTAGGTGACGTCATCCTACTCAGGGTCCATCGGATTTGCCGGGTTTTAGCGCTCTACGGCCACAAAATACCAATTTCCGACTTGAAAGGGTCTGACAATCGGTTTCTGGTGCTCAATCGCCGAGCGGGAAGCTTGCAGCGGGGTCCAAAGGTCACAAGCCGTAGTGCTGACACGAGGGGTCTCGTCTTGCGCGGGGCTGCGGGGCTTATCGACATGCTTATCAACGCTTGCTACGTGAGCCATACCAGTCAAGGAGGTCTCGGCGACGGTCTCCCCGACATGTTCTGCGCAAATGTCCCTTGCATGCGGGGGAAACCATGCTAGGGATCCAAATTGCAACCTTTCATAAACTCCACCTTGTCGTCAATAGTATTCCGTTCACGTTTGCTACGTGCATCATCATGGCTCTATCTGTGGATATTACCGCGCCCAACGGCCGCACGTGGGCACAGCCTCTCGGCCTGTTCATCAACAACGAATTCGTTCCTTCGCAATCCGGGGCGAAACTTGCAAGTATCGACCCAGCGTAGGTTGCACATTTCATATCTCGGAGCTACCGCTTACACTGGCTCATAGGACGGAGAAGGAAATCACCTCGGTGTTCGCAGCGCAAGAAGCAGATGTTGACACGGCCGTACGAGCGGCGCGAGCAGCATTCGAGGGCCCATGGCAGGAGCTATCGGCAACAGATCGCGGGCGATTGATTGTCAAGCTGGCCAGCCTGATCGAGGAGAACCAGGAGCTGTTCGCCACAATTGACACGCTGGACAATGGTGAGATATCGGCGCCAGTCCCAACCTTGGTGCTAATTCCCGCTCCCAGGCAAGCCCTACCGCGTCATGATCGAGGAGGACCTCCCGGAAGCCTTCAACACGATCCGCTACTACGGCGAATGGGCCGACAAGGTCGGTGGCCAGACCATCTCGACCACCGGCAGCAAGTTCGCCTACACGCTGCGCGAGCCGCTCGGCGTCGTCGGCCAGATCATCCCGTGGAACTACCCGCTCAGCATGGCTGCGTGGAAGCTCGGTCCTGCACTGGCCTGCGGCAACACGGTCGTCATCAAGGCTGCCGAGCAAACGCCGCTGAGCATCCTCTACTTGGGCAACTTGATCAAGGCCGCCGGGTTTCCTCCAGGCGTTGTTAACATCATCAACGGCACGGGCCGTGAGGCTGGCGCGGCGCTTGTGAATCACCCGGATGTCGATAAGGTGGCCTTCACCGGCTCGACGGCGACGGCCCAGCATATCATGAAGGCTGCTGCTAGCACACTGAAGAACATCACCCTCGAAACCGGAGGCAAGTCGCCCGCAGTTGTCTTCGCAGACGCAGACTTGGAGCAGGCGGTACGATGGGCTCACATCGGCATCATGAACAACCAAGGCCAGGTTTGCTCAGCTACCTCGAGGTGAGTAAGAGGCGCAGGTAGTCGGGGATCAACAATGGACTGACGCTATTCCCAAATAGAATTTTGGTCGAGGACAGTATCCACGACGACTTCGTCCGCCGCTTCGTCGAGACGGTCAAGACCGTTAGCAAAGTTGGCGACCCTTGGGCCGAGGACACGTTCCAGGGCCCGCAAGTTACGCAGGCTCAAATGGACAGGGTGCTCGGCTATGCTGAAATTGGCAAGAACGAAGGCGCCACGCTTCTACATGGCGGTGAACGTGCAGCGGCCAAGGGCTACTTCGTTGCGCCGACCGTCTTCACCGACGTCGACGAGAACATGCGCATCTACCACGAGGAGGTGTTCGGTCCGTTTGTTGTGATTTCGCGGTTCAAGACGCAGGACCAGGCCGTGAAGCTGGCGAATAGTACCACCTATGGCCTCGGCGCGGCTGTCTTCACCCAGAATTTGGAGAGAGCGCATACCGTTGCGAAGAAGATCCAGAGTGGAACTGTATGGGTGAACAGCAGCAATGACTGCGATTTCAGGTGAGTTGACGCTTTTATGTCGTGTCTGATTGCAGAGGATTTGCTGACAGATGGACAGGGTGCCGTTCGGAGGTGTGAAGCAAAGTGGCGTTGGTCGCGAGCTCGGGGAGGCAGGTCTTGAGGCATACACACAAGTGAAGGCTGTGCATATAAACTTGGGGGAGTAGATGGTAGACTGCTTGTAGCAAGCATGTTGAGAAAACTAATAATGAACACTTTTTAACTGCATATGGGTCGGGTTTGTCCATTTCTCCGTGACTTGGTATCATTGAGATGCAACTTCTGATGTGAGTAGTACAGGCACTGTCTACGGGGGGCAAACAAAGCTCTTCGGATCGATGACCGATCTGAGATTTAGATGATGAAGCGCACAGCTTTGGACAGAGAGAAGACCTCCACAAAACGATCATCCGTTGCCTTGAACCGTTGAAGTGAAGAGGTGGGCCCTTGGGTGGTTTGATATCTAGTACGTCTCGTATCAAGTTTTGGCTATCAATCCAATGACTTGCGGTAACTACTCATGGTAATCCGACAAGCCGATAGTCGGTGGCGGTCTGGCGTCGGATATGGAACCCGAGCACATGGCCCGGGAAACCGTCGACACTTTCCTGATTCGAAGATCCGCCAATCACACGCACGCGTGGCAAGGATCCCAGAAAGCCACCCCGGCCATCATGTCTTAAGTCCGGCGCCACATAAGCCGCCTCGCAACCGACCGTAAATACTGCCATTGCAGTCTCACGTCTCTAAGTAACACTGCGGACGTACGCCCTATTCCGACTATTCCACGACCATGGCCAACCGCGGCGCTGCATTCGATGAGAATGTCTCAACGATTGAGGACTTGAAGGAGCTGGGCAGCAAGAGGCTGCCGAAGATGTATAGAGGTAATTCTGAGGCCTGCTAGTGTTGGAATGCGCGCTCATGCATTGTTCTTGCGGTAGACTACTTCAATCAAGGAGCAATGGATTTGATCACGTAAGGAGCCAGCGCAGGAGCGTCGACTGGGTAGCATGTTGACAGCCATACAGCCTGAGGGAGAATGAGGAATCCTTCAATCGATACAAGATCCGACCTCGCGTTTTGGTCAATGTCGACAACATTGATACTAGCGCCGAAATCTTTGGACAGAAGGTAGGCCTCTCAAAGCGGGAGAAAAGGCCACTCAGATGCTAAGTTATTTTCCAAGGTCGCATTTCCCTTGGGCTTTAGTCCAGCGGCCATGCACAAGTTGGCCCACCCAGACGGAGAGCTCGCAACCTCACGCGCCGCGGCAAACCACAACATTCCCATGGCCTTGTCGTCATACGCGACTGAATCGATCGAAGCAGTGGCCGCACAAGGAAAAGGCAACCCGTATGTCATGCAAATGTGCGTAGTCAGAGACAGGAATATTACGCATCAGCTTTTGAAACGTGCAGAGGGTAGGAGAAAAGGTCAACGCCCCCCAACAATGGGCTCATGACTGACAAATTATTCTAGAGTCTGGATGCAGTGCGATTTTCCTGTCTGTCGATGTGCCCGTCTTGGGCCGCCGCTTGAACGAATTCAGAAACAAGTTTGTGCTTCCTGATGACATGGCTTGGCCGAATATTCTTTCGACTGGGAGAGACGAGCTGGGAGGTGATTCTAAGGGCTCAGGAAATGATTTTGGTAGGGTGATGGGAAGCTACGCACTTGTCAAGCTTTGCTGATTCGATCCAGATCCGACCCTGACCTGGGACGAGGCGATTCCGTGGCTGCGAAAACACACGAAGCTGCCCATTTGGCTCAAAGGCAGTATGTCCACATCACCATACATTGGAGCGATATTTGGTGACTGACTCAGGTGCTCAGTCTACACGGCAGAGGATGTGGTCAAGGCGATTCACTACGGGCTCGATGGCGTAATTGTCTCTAACCACGGTGGGAGACAACTTGATGGAGTGCCTGCGACACTCGATGCATTGCGTGAATGTGTGCCTGCTGCCAAGGGAAAGATTCCCATTGCGCTTGATGGTGGTATCCGTAGGGGAACCGATATTTTCAAAGCTCTGGCTTTGGGAGCCGACTTCGTCTTCGTTGGCAGAATTCCCATCTGGGGTCTCGCGGTATGTATTCCTTGAGTATTGCTTCCATTGACGCTAGTGTCTAATATTATTACAGTACAAGGGCCAGGAAGGTGTGGAGCTTGGGGTTAAGATCTTGATGCACGAGTTCAAGATCACAATGGCATTGGCTGGAACGAAGAACATCAAAGAAATCAACAAAGGCCATCTTGCTGTGCTTTCATCTACAGGAGTTTTGAGCAAACTTTAGAACGGAACATACCAGATTTTATGAATAGACGTAATGAATTGTGTGGTCAACTTCATTCTTGCCAACCCGTAGTGATTAGTCTTGCTCCGCGCACTTCGTCCTTAAGTACCGGTACATGGCTGATTCCTCGTTCACAGTGCTTATCCTTCGTTCTAAGCAAGAGCCCTCCTACTTTCCGCTTACGTTAAGTATGCTTCCTTGTGCATGCACCTCCCAAACTGCCCGGCTTTTTGTTTGCCACCGTACCATGTAGGTGCATGACAGGAGTTAGACTACCGCTCAGGCATGTACATGCAATGTTAGCAATGCACCTGGTTAACCAAGTAGGCATGTGTAGCTCCGATTCCCTGCGCTGCAGGAGCATTTTCGTTGCGTCGGCCCGAACCCCGCACCGTCCGGCGACGGCTGCTTGATTTGTTGACGCTGATAAGCCAACACCAACCCGGCTCCGGACCGCCGAAGCCTTCCTCAAACTGCTAGCGTTGATACGCGAAGATCAGCCCCGCATCGGCCCGGGGAAGTTTACTCGGCGAAGGCAGAGGTTATGACGATTGCGTAGTCTGAGGCTGCACATGCTCCGCAGGTCTTCTGAAAAGATGAAAGGGATTTATAAGAGAAATTCATCATGAAGCCAGTACAAGAAGCTGTCTACCGCTGCTTTCCGTCTGCATTTCTCGTCTTCATTTTGAAATTACTACTTCAACCATGGCTCCCCAAGACCTCGAGGGCATCCTTGTCGCCCTGATCACCCCCTTCACTGAAGGCGGCAAAGAGATTGATGCGGGGCAGCTCGATGTGCACGTCAACAACCTGATCGCAGCAGGCGTTCATGGCCTGGTCCCCGGAGGCAGCACTGGAGAATTCACAACACTGACTATCCCGGAGCGCAAGACGCTCATCGAACTCTGTGTCAAATCCGCAGCCGGCCGCGTCCCCGTCGTCGCAGGCATTGGCGCCTTGTCCACGTAAATCCACCTCCGGCTCTTTCTTTGTCTCTCGCCTGACATCAGATCTCTCAGCGCCGATGCCGTGGACCTCGCCTCGCACGCCGCCTCTGCCGGCGCATCCGCGCTCATGATCGTGCCGCCCTTCTACGATGCGCTCAACGTGGCGCAGCTGCACGAGTACTTCAGCGACATCTACGCCGCGTCCAAGCTGCCCATCGTCTACTATAACATCCCGTCGGCGACGGGCACGACGCTCACGCCGGCCGAGATCGCCGGGCTGCGGGCCGTCGGCGTCAAGTACCTCAAGGACACGTCGGGCAACGCGCCGGCGCTGACGGAGCTGCTGTTCGGCCTGCACGACCAGATCACCGCCTTCAACGGCTGGGACACGCTGACCTTCTACGGCCTGTGCGCCGGCGCCAAGGGGGGCGTGTGGGGCGCCACCAACATCATCCCCGAGCTGTCGATGCAGCTGTGGGATGCCGTTGCCGTGCGCGGCGACTTGAAGGAGGGGAGAGCGCTGTGGGCCAAGATCTGGCCCGTCTGCAAGTTTTTGGAGAGCCACCCCTACCATGCCGCCGTGAAGACGGGAATGGAGCTGAGAGGCTTCAGGACCGGAGGGCTGAGGAAGCCGTTCAAGTTGTTGGAGGAGAAGCACAAGCAGGAGCTGGCGCAGCTGCTGAAGAACGCTGGCGTTCAAGTGGTATAGAGGTAGATAATGACTGGAAATTTTGACGAATCCTTGAGCATCTTGACGAAACTACCTTCCGCAGACAAGTCCTAATGATTTTTCTTTTTTTTCCCACCACACCCCTTTCATGGAAGAACCTCAAGCTGGTAATCTGGTGTTCATTGACGGGCTGCAGTGAAGCGCCTACTAGCTGTGGGTATTCCCTGCCCAAGTGGGGCTGTTAGGGCTTTACTGGAATCGTTTCGGCCAGTAGGCATCTGCGGCGCCGCTCGTTTTCTATATGCCAAGCGCTCAGCAATCGCACAAGCGGTAAAGTCAGCAGTGGGGCTTCGCAAGATAGCCAATCGAAACCTTTTATCTTCGGTTATCGTATGAGATGCGGGGCACTAGGCAGAACCTCTCATCGTCCACATGTTTTGCAAAACCACGGAAGACGGCACGTAGTCACTTTTCGTCCTCTTGTCACACATTCAATTTTGCCAGTTCAATTGGCCCTTTGTCTCTCTATGATATCCCAAGTGCATCAGACTTCAAAAGATGCGTCTCCTACTCTGCGAAAACACTTTCCCGCAGCAACGTATCAACCTTTCCTTCACTGATTTCGGTGATCCAAGTCAATCACGCTATGCCATATTTTCGCATAGATGGGTAAACCCCAGTGACGAAGTCTCCTTTGCAGATTTCAAAGACGGAACAGCTGCGTCCAAGAAAGGCTACTCAAAAATCCACGGATGCTGCACCCAGGCGCTCGAGGACGGAATCAGTCAAGTCTGGATTGACACCTGTTGCATCGACCACGACAGTAGTGCTGAGATCTCAGAAATCAGCTCCATGTATCGCTACTACGCATCAGCTAGCGTATGTTATGCATATCTGGAAGACGTTGAGAGTGATGAAGATCCCAACGAGCAAGACTCTAGCTTTAGAAAGAGTCTTTGGTTTACCAGAGGATGGACACTGCAAGAACTGATTGCACCCCCGACCGTTGTATTCTTTGCCAGAGACTGGGTCGAGATCGGCACAAAGGCCAGCTTGGCAGATACTGTAGAAAGTGTCACTGGCATTGAACGCAAATTCTTCTTGGGAACACCACCATATTCGGCCAGCGTTTCGAAAAGAATGTCATGGGCTGCCAAGCGAGAGACTACCAAAACAGAAGACAGGGCGTATTCTCTCCTGGGGCTTTTCAACGTCCACATGCCTATAATGTACGGCGAGAGAGAAAACGCATTCTTCCGGCTTCAGCAGGAAATAATGAAGAAGTCCACCGATCACACAATCTTCACTTGGGACTATGAGACATCGAATTACTCCGGCATGCTCGCTACCGACCCTTCTCAATTTCGAAATGGTTCGAAATTCGAGGCTATCGATTGGCTGGATCTGGTTAACCTGCACACACGACAGAAGAGCCGTGAAGAAGAGTTCATGAGACCAAGGTCGAATTTTGAACTCACCAACTACGGGATAAGAATCTGGTTGCCCGCAAAGTCTGACGTGAAGATCATTAAGACCAATACACCTGTTCGCCGCGTGGCTCTGGGCTGTAGAGACATCTCAAAGCCCAATGAAAAATGCGTGACAATGTATCTGGTGCGTTGGCAGGGAGATCAGTACATGAGGGTAAGCCCGCTTATTGGGCTCGATGGACAAAAGTTGAGTGCGAATATCGACAAGGAAGTGACTCTTGATGAGTTTTTCCTTATAGATCGCTACCCTTCTGAGGCGAACATGGGAAAAACTATCCAGGACATTGTGCCGATCCTCACGACCGAGTACCGTCAACTGGAGGGATTCACAGTAGCTGATTATTTCCCCGAGGTTGCGTGGCTTCCAAACAACGGCCTTGACAGCATCTCACTGAGCTTCTCGGATACCAATGACTATTTTGGGACTCTACAGCTCTCTAATCAGGCAACCAAAGACGTCATTGTCCTTCATGTTGGATTCTCCAACGGCAAACCATGGGCAGCTCTCGGAGTGAGTCACATGTCGAATTTTCAGGCCGCCGCGGAGCTTCATCAAAATTTTCCAGGAAGGAGTCACGTACCTGAAACGGATTGGATCAGGAGGAGACTACCCGGAGCTCAGAAAGATGTTGTGCTGTCTATGAGGCATTTCAGCGGTGAATCCATAATGAAGGCCAGACTAAAGACTTTGTAGTCTGTGTTTGTGTGTTTGCCCATGGGTTACTTTTCTCGCGAAACGATGAATTTATAAATCTGAGGAAGAATTGGACGGGTGGAACAAGAACAATTACCGTTGTCGTTTGGCAAGCTTCGAAAAAATTCTAGAGCATTTCTCTGCTTGTATTTGTCATCGGGTACATACTCTTAAGCTAGAATGTTAAGCCCTAGACCTGAGGCGTATAGTCATTGACAATGCCGAAAATGAACTCTTCGTAGTGAGCGCGGCCCTCATACGTTTCCTGTCCCACAATGCCACCCTTCACATGACCATTGGCGCGCTGATACGCCTCACTCTCATCGCGGACGATGAGCTCAGTAGCAACCTCCAGTGACAAAACCTCGCCACTAGCCAGCGTGTAGTTGACAGTAATACCATCCGTCTCCAGCAAGCCGGTGGTTGGAGGCCACGCCGCCTTGCCGCCCATCTGGCGCACCTCAAGACTGTCGAGCGAGCAGCTGAGAAGCTGCACTTCGCCGTCTTTGTAGACGAAAGACTTGCGGCTCTCGTTGCCGTCGTAGCCAAGCAAATTGTACCACACGACCGAGTACGGGCCGACGCGAGCATGTCCCCAATCCCAGTACCGAGGTCCGTCGATTATGGACTGGTTGCCCCAGTTCTTGTCGTGGTAGCCGACGCCGTCTTCGAAACGGATGGTTGTGTCCTTGACGGTGAGGTCGACGGTGGTGGCGGCGTCGGGGACAGCGTTGGCCCAGTAGAGACCGGGCAACAGGTTTTGGTTTGCGCCGATGGCGCCGTTCAGGTCGCAGGGGTAGCGGGGAGGTGCGACCTGTTTGCGCGTTGTTAGTGCCCAGCCTTATGGTGCTTGCGGGTAGGGGGAAGTAGGACTGACCGATTTGAACACAATGGTGCCACTAATGTCCATGTCGCTTGAGTCGAGATTGATAGTATACTCGACGTTAGGCTTGTCCAGGGCCGATCCGTGGAAGCTGCCGATACCCTTCCAGTCGCCGGTGATGCCATCGGGACCATTGGAAAGGGTGACACCGGCATCGGCCAGAGCCTCATAGTAGAAATCGGTGGCGTTGGCGTACGTCCCGGAGACCTGAACAGCCAATGGATGGGGGTACTGGGAAAACTCGCCAGAGTTGAAAAACACGATGTTCAACGTCTCATTGGTGGACGTGGAGAAGACGTCGAAATACCAGAAGTCGGCGGATCCATGAGCCGCTGGAGTGAGCATGCGAAAGCCGTCGAGGTTACCGGGCGTGGAAAGATGCTCAACATGGACCGTGTCATTGTGGTAGACGGGAGCAAGGTCGAGAGTGCGAGTGTTGTTGGAGCAGGTTGCAAGGGACACGCCGCTCATGGCTGCCAGTGCTGCAAGCTTCCGTGTCATCATTATTGAAGGTGTGTATACTCCCGGAGGTGAACGAGTGGTAGAGAGTGATGGGTGATGGAAAAAAAGAGCTGTGCGGAAGTGAGTGGAACTGACAGTGGTGGGCCAGCAAGATGACGAACAGGAAGTGTTTTTATATGCAAAAATTGAACCTCATCTGCCGATGAAAGACCAGATCAGCAGAGAATTAAGGGGCTGGAAGAACACGGATGTTTACTCGGCGAAGTGTTTCGGAGCCCATCTGGCACGCTACTGTAGTGATGGGTATGCCTATTGTTGGCGTGATGCAAAGGACAAGGACGCGTCGGCCCCGTGCGAGAAAAATTGTGACGTCCTATTGGCTGAGCGCTTGGTATCGCTGCCGCAAATCACGCGCTAGCAGAGCATTGGCCTACCATCGGGACAATTCTCTTTCGTTCAGGCCACGCACCACGCGCTATACTGATGCTTAGATGATTTCAATAGAGAATGAGCAGATATAAGTCACAATGAAAGCCAATTAGATGGTCGTTAATAAGCATTTGGACGAGTTCTACTGGTGACTGAACAAAGTATCTCGGAAGAAGCTAAACGAATGCGTTCGTATTTGGCATATACGAAGGTGCATCCACCACTCCAGTTATAAAGAACCTATGCATTGGCCAGATGATGTGATGTGTGATTAAATTGCTCGATCTGTAATACGAACGTGTTCGTAATCCTTGTATACGACTGAATGGAGGATCGTAGTACTGCCATGGCGATATATAAATGGTAAAATCCAATGGCCATCTACTTGACGACACTCCGATCCCTACGAGCTAATACTTTTAGGCTAACTTCTAGTAGTCTAAGTCATCACTAGAACTGGCTGGGTGTAGCCGAAGGCGTTCTAGTTTTGGCAGCTATATTATCTCTCACTTTACGAGTAATTTCACAAGAAAGGATCTCCTACGCCAGAACAAGATGACTCTCGAATATAAAGGCATATTACAGCAGAGGGCTAGTAAGAAGAATGGCAATACTCTAGCAAATGGGGGATAATTATGCCTTAGTGGTTCTTTTTGTTACGCTTTTCATTTATTCAATGGCTGGATAAATTGGAATGAACACATTGTTCCAACAGCTAGATTCACGGGCGAAAGGCGTATTGAATGTCCTGTTCTACATTGTACTCCTCCACTCAGCTACACCTCAGCTGTCACGCTGTGCCTGGGCTGTGCCGTCATATGCGCCCTCATGAGTTCCTTTTCCTCCTGCGCGGCATAATCACCAAACACTTCGTCCATCTGCTCTAAAGTCTTGCCCTTTGTCTCGGGCACGAGGAAGAAGGCCCAGATAGCAGCGATGTAACACCAAGCACCAAAGAAAACGTAAGTTCCAAAGCCGAGGTCCTCAAGCATGGGCGGGGTTGCAACACCAACAATGAAGTTGCACAGCCACACGGTCGCCGTGGACAGAGCCACACCCTTGGAGCGAGAGGCATTGGGAAACACCTCGGCAGGCAGACACCATCCCAAGGGAGAATACGACACTCCGTAGAGCAGGATGAACACAAACGCCATAGCTACTGCAGCCCAGCCCGCCGCCGGGTTCGCCAGCCAATCCTTCGAGAAGACGCCAGTGAGCACGGCCATGACGGTCCAGGCCACGCCACCGCCGATACCGCCCAAGATGGCCAGCGGGCGACGGCCGACTTTGTCGATGACGACGAAGCACGCGGCGACGGCGACGAGCTGCAGGATGTTGAAGATGCCGGACATGATCAGGGACATCTCGTCCGACTGGCCGAGCGACTGGAACAGGGTGGGAGCGTAGTAGATGAAGGCGTTGATGCCGGAAAACTGCTGGAAGAAGGCGACGCCGACGCCGACGGCGGTCCTGCGCCACGACCGCTTGCGGAACAGGTCGAACCAGCCCAGAATCTCGAGCTTGAGCCGCTTGGCGCCCGGGTGCCGCTTCTCCTGGACCAGCTTCTCGATCTCGACCTCGCTGAGGATGTCCTTGTGCTCCATCTGCACGCGCACGTCGGAGGCGGGGAGGCGGCGCAGGCGCTCGAGGCTGCGGAGGGCTTCTTGCGGGCGGTTGACGAGGGCGAGCCAGCGCGGCGAGTACGGGTAGAAGTGGATGCCGACGCCCAGCAGCGTGGAGCAGACCATCTGCAGGCCGAAGGGGACGCGGAAGGAGGCTTCGCCGGGCAGGTGCCGCGTGCCGTAAGTGATCCAGAAGGAGCTCACGACGCCGGTGACGATGGAGATGGATTCGAGGACGAGCAGCGTGCCGCGCAGGTTTGGTGGGGCGATCTCGGAGATGTAGATTGGAGCTCCCTATGGCAGCATGTCAGCGCTGGTCCGATGTCTTGGTGTGGAAGAGTCGCTCACCATGGCCAATGTACCCACACCAATGCCTCCGATGGTCCTGCCTGCGACGAGGACTCCGTACGACTGGGCAGCTGTCTGCATGATGGCTCCGATGTTGAAGATGACGACGACGACGGTCAAG
Source organism: Lasiodiplodia gonubiensis (assembly GCA_009829795.1). Classification (NCBI taxonomy): domain Eukaryota; kingdom Fungi; phylum Ascomycota; class Dothideomycetes; order Botryosphaeriales; family Botryosphaeriaceae; genus Lasiodiplodia; species Lasiodiplodia gonubiensis. The sequence continues at coordinate 231,264 of RHKH01000003.1, forward strand.
GCCCGCTTGCGAGAAATCATGTCTGCCAAAGTAGGCATGAAGAAGCAGCCGATGAAGGCTCCAAACTCGAGCATGCCGGTCATGAAGCCCTTTCCGAAAGCAGTCTTTGCGGGGGGAAAGGTGGCGTGGAACTGGTCCATGACATTGACAATCGAGATAACACCCTGGTCATACCCAAAGGAGAAGCCTCCCATGGATGCAAGAAATGCTGCACCGAGGACGTATGGAGATTCGACGAGACCAGCGATGCCGCTCTTGCCATACGAGACGTGCCCTTCGGCGTTGCTGGGTATTGTTGTGAGCTCGGTGTCAGCCAGGTCCTCGATCTTCTCGGTTGCTGGTTCGTGAGCAGCGATGGACGCCTTCAGAGGCTCCGCATCCTTGTTCTTCGACATGACTGCGAATCAAAAGACAACAGCTCTTACTCTTAGGAGAAGAGATGCGGAGGCCCCCGCAATATATACATCCCAAAAGTCCGGGGAAACGCTTCGAACTCCTGTCGGAAGATGGATTCCTATGCTCGGCTTTTGAAGTAAGGTGTAGGCCGTGGACTATTCCTGCTCTTAATACGCCGAGTGGCGATCGTGGCGGCGATGATCCCCCAGCCCTCCCCCGCGGGGAAAAGAGTGTGGGGTGACGTACCTTAGATTGCGGGGTTTAGCCCGCCTCGGGACATTAGCGCGTACAACATCCCACGCTAGCCCTGAATGAGGGAAGCAGATTCCGGTTTGTAGGGAGCCTAACTGTTACAGCCCAATCACACGCTCAAGTTGTCACGCTAGCCGCCCGTTTCACCCTTACTCAGCGGATATGCCTTCCACCGCAGTTGCTCTCCCTGGCGCTCGTGGAAAGTATTCCCGCCTGCCGAATCATTTCAATTCCCGAAGATTGACTTCGCGGCAATCTTTCCCGAAGGTACCTGCCTCCATGCCACAGACACAGCTAGCGACGAGGCGTGAGATAAAGAAATCGCGCGTCAGCGGCTGACAATTGGTCGTTCGGCAATGGGCGTCGCCGTTGTGCAACGTCACCACCCGCGTCTAGCCTCGACGGGTGGCTCCACGCTCAATATCCACCAACGCCACCATTTCTGCCTCGAACTCCGTGCTCCACTGCGGCATGTGAGCCGCCCTCGTGCCATCCTGCTCCGCGTCACTCATCTTCTCCATCATGCTCCTTGTCGGCCCAGTGGAACAACCTCAACTCGGTACTCCTCGATCAGAAGCGTAAATTCAGCGTAGTAATTATACAAAGCCACCACCGCGAGGCGGCAATGGATGGCATAGTTAACGAACAAAATTTGCCGTAGTGTTGGATTGCAGTCTACACCTTCCATCGCCAACTGGGTGCCACTTCTGAACTGGCAAATGGCATGTTTTACGTTGCGGGAGCTTATCTTGCTAGTGGCGTAATTTCCATGACGAAGATAACTATGCGACTCATTTGCCGAGCCAGCTCGGATAGACACTGCGGCATTAATCAGGTGTAAATCACTCGAAATCAGGGCATTGGCTATCTCAAGATGAATTATTTGATTCGATTTAGATATAAAACTCAATTCCAGATTGAACCCCAGATAAGCGACTTGAAACCAAACAGGTCTGGGCTCGCAGACTTTCGTTTCCGTCGGCTGGGATACCGGTCAACGGTCGGGTTACCGATCAACGGCCGGATACCGATCAACGGCGTGAGAGAGGCGGTGCGACCACAGGCCGATCACCTGTGACCTCCGAGCAAGCCGCCGAGCAGATTGCTGACTAGCCTGCCAACATCGAGGTTGTTGGAGCCAGCAGTAGTAGTGCTGGACGGGGTGGCGGCGGATGGAGAAGGCGAGCCGGAAGTGACAGCGATTTTTGCCGTGGACAGAGTAGTGGCGACACTTGTAGGCTGGACAGATGCGACAGTTGTAGTCGGGACCGCGACGCTAGTCTCGAGGGGGGCAGCAACGCTAGTCTCGAGAGGAGCGACAGCGGGAGCAGCGGTAGTCTCGACAACGGGAGCAGCGGTAGGCTCGTTGGGGACGGAGACGGGGTCGCCGGTCAAGGTGGGCTCAGGCACCTGGCTGATCGGAGCTGTAAGGCTCTTGAGACCGTACGGTCCGAAGCCGGCCGGAGGAGGAACAATCTGAGGGAGAGCATCGGCATTACGCTGCTGAAGAGGAACACCGAGCCCGACAGCGCTAAGGGTCATCATGACCACGACGCTCTTGAAGGTGTACATGTCGGTGGATTCGGGTTTTCGTAAGATTGAATGGGAGAAGAAACGCTCAGCGTTTGGTTGAGTGTCCTCTAGACAACTGAACAAAAGTAGTGTTGGAACGGGAGGCTGAGTGGGAGAGTAGCGATGGATGTCTGATTGAAGAAAGAGACCATCCAATATATACACCTTTGGAATCTTTATCATGAGCGCTTCTTTCGGCGTTTACCGCAGTTGAGGTGAGAACTAGATTTGATGTCCACGCTTTAAGCATTTTTAGCTGCGGAATTGTTCTCGAAGGAGAGAAGCTACGGAGAGTAGTGGTAGCGAAGGTGCTTCCGTCGGGAAGGAACCACAAGAAGCAGGAGCCGAGACGCTTCCCCACAGAAGAAACTATAGCGAAAATGCTTAGCGTGTTAGCGTGCCATACAAGAGAGATAGGACTGGATCAACATAGAAAGATGTTGTTATTCCTACAGTCGACGAAACCGGCCGATCACATGTGAGTATGCACATCTTAGCAAGGTAGCAAGGGATATATCCCTTCCCTCTTAGCGTGGTAAATCTTGTATCACTCCAAAACTAATCACAGTCGTCACGAGAACGGACATAAGCGTCTCTTTCCCGTTTGCAGCAATCTCACATGACTAGGAGTGCAGCAAGCAGCGCGGAAGTGACGGGGCCTCCCGTAGACTAGCACTTGAGCCAGTGGCAGCTTTATTTTTACTCCATCCCTGGCTTCTTTCCCGGACTGCTGATCCAAGTGGCGTCGGCCTTCGGTGTTTCCAAATTTAACTCCAGAATATACTGAAGGGAAAGAGTTACCAGTCATCGGGTGGCTCTCGTGAGTTCGAAGAAAAAAAGAATGAACAGAGGTTTACATGGTATAGCAAAGAAAGAGTGAATAATTTGTTGCGGGGACGACGGTGCGTTTGAATATAGCGGTGTTCTACTAAGTCTATACTCCCGAGTAAGCTTGAACAGCCACTGTAACCAAGATAGTGCATTTAACAACTGTGAGGGTAGAATATAACGTGACACGATTACTTGCCCTGTTATTTTGTAGTGAAAGCTGTATAGAGAGATGATGACCTCAATGATGACCAATAAATTATTCGGTCACTGAGACCGCTTCCCATCCAAGATTCTTTTACGCAACTGTTGATACTTTCAGAACGCAATGCGATGTTCTAGAATTAAGCGCCCAGTTTTATACAGGCATTGAGAGTATTCTCCATAGAGTGGTTGGGGCTGGGAGCGTGTAGGTTGCATACTTCACCACACAGCTTCTGGCAGGGTAATTGATGCCAATTTTGCGCCTGTAGCATTGGTAGGAGGTGTCTTGTCGTGTTTTGATGTGGTGCAGGCTTGACCTTGCGTGCCTACCCCTCTCCTTGCAAGTGAACTGCGCTGGGTGGCCTCCTGCGCAACATTCTCCTGCTGCTTGGACACATTCCTGGAATCGGCACTCACTTTTCCCTCATTGGACATTGGATTAGAGCTTAAGTTGAGTGGCTATATAGCATGCTCGTACCAAACAAATTTGGGGCTGGCCACTCACGAGCAACTTCCTGAAACCGAGACTTGAGTGAAGAAAAGGTAGGTAGGTCACAAAAAGGCAGACGACTGAGATCTCGGGTTTACAGCCTAATGCTGGTCGGTACCCCAGTGATTGTGGTTGAGGGCGTTGCTCTGTGCTGCAGGCAACATTGTGTGGTGTTCCTGAGTATCTGCGGCACGTGAATTCTCGATGGCAACGCCTCCCCTACCTTCAGTGGGCTGAGCTTCCTCGAGGTCCTCAGATGGGTCGTCGGTGTATCGGCCCGCGTTGTGGAAGTCAATGGCCCGAGTAGTCCTTTCATCACCATTGCCGCTCTCGGCGTCAATCTCGCTCGCCTGGTTCCTCGAATTCATCGCCACGAAGCGCCGCAGCCAGGACGGCCGCGTGAAGGTGCGAGTCGTGACGATCATCTGTCGCGTTCGACATGTCAGCGTCTCAAAGTCTCGACACGCAGTAAACAGGCTTACCTGACAAGCCCAAGCCCCCAAGCAGACCAGGATCAACAGCCCCGCCATCGTCTGCTCTTCCTTCCTCCATCCTGCGAAACAGGCAGTATCGCGCTCAAACGTCTTGGAGCACGTGCTCCGCTGCGTCTTCCCCCCGGCCGACTGTGGGAACGGCCAGGCCATGTCATAGACGGTGCGGAAGCCGCAGCAGTGCAGCGCATCCTGGATGGCCTTGATTTGCTGTCCGTTCTTGGTGCGGAACAGGGCCAGCCACTGGTCGCGGAGAGCGCAGTTGAGCGAGTCGGCAGGTGCGAGATGGGTGCCCGAGAGTGTGGCGAGGGCCGTGGCGCAGATGGTGAGGGCGCCGAGCAGCGGCGGTGCTATGCGCACACGCGGGTCGGGCCTGGGGTGGCGCGAGGAGGCGTCGGATGGTGAGGATGAGGTGGGGAGAGCGAGGAAGTGGCTGCGGGCGGGCGGTCGGGCCAGGTACCAGGTGCTGAGGCCTTGGGCTACGGGGAGGACTATGACAAGGAAGCTGAGGGCAGTGGGGATTGGAAGCGCCAGGTGCTGGATGGTATAGTGGGCGTAGCTGGGCGGCGTTAGCGTTGCGGCTGCGAATGACGTCGGTGGATACGTGCCATGCGACGGCAATCAGAGCGAGGAAGAGCTGGGCCAGGTTGTCAGCAGGCTGAGAGAGATGCAGAAGAGCGGATGATTGCATACAAGGCCGGTGATGACCCCCGCGATACTGCGCTTGTCGATCGCCATGGTTGGGATCGTGGAGTTGCGAGTTGGAGTGGGATGATCTGGCAGCGAGCGGAGGAAGGCACGCCCCGCATCGTGGGACCAACAGTGTGGAACCTTCGCGACCCCGGTGAGAAATCACCTTGTGGCAGCCAATCAGGAAGTAGCAAGCTTCCACCTGCTTCCGGTCTCTTCTTGTTACTTTGCGCACCTAAATCTCCGGTTTGCTACGCTGTCTTTTTCTCTTTTTAACTGGCGGACCACGAACTTCAATCATCACCTAAATTTTTTTTATGAGCATATGCAGAGTGCAAGTGCCTCGGATGTAGTTTTCTCTCATTCCCGACTTACATGTTCCATCGAAAATAGTAAATATGAGGGAACGGGGTTCACAACTCGAAAAACTTGAGAGTGTCTTCTATGCGCTGGAAGCGCTATATGAAGCAGAGATAGGAGCCGTCCCAGATCGGGTAAGACAACCGGTTTGTTGATTCCTTGGCCGAGCTTATTCGTTGATTGGACCCTGATCTGCAGGATCGTCAGACACTAGCCAGGACGGAGAGAGGACTATAGAGCATACGCAACGCTGCTGTTACGACGTATCCTTCGCGAGCATATACGAGTACGACCGTTTGGGATCCCTCGATTCGTACCGGAGATGGTCCATGGTCACAGATATTCCTATCAAAAACACGTAAGAAAACCCTTTCAAGCAACATATGAATCCAACTTGGCCGTTGCTCTCTTGACCGTTTCCACCCACCAATATGCAAAACCAAGTATCGGAGAGGATCAAGGTGTTCCTCAATTCCCCTGCTTTCGACCCCCGATATACCTTCCGTGTGCATATCGTCCAGTTGGTGCTCATAGTGGTGGCCATCATTCTTACCATCGCACGAGTTTCAATGAAAGTTCCAACAACCAGAGCCCACACCCTATCCCTTACCATGGTCAGTTATTTCATACACTCCACATCCCACATGGCTGGCTGACCATATCAATACAGGGTCTCAAATCACTGGTCGTCATCGGCTATCAGCTTCTGGCTGAGAACGTCCCTAAATATCGGAAATGGTCCAGCCTGAAGGCGTATGCGATTCTCAATTCCGTTGAGATTGTTTTCTGGTCTGTGGCAATGGGTCTACTCTTCAAAGCCAATGCGACATTCTGTTCGGGAGCCAGCTGCGGCCTCACTTGGATCGTGGCTCTGATAAACTTGGCCCTGTTGTACGTTCACCCATTTCCTCGCTTTTGACGCTATGCTTACCAAACTTGCTTGAGCAGCGTACTGGCCTTTCAGACAGCAATCGTTTCAATCCTCGATTTCCGGTATTTCCGCGCATATGGTGTCCCCCATGGTACCGCAATTGTTGTTCAAAGCGATGTGGAGGATACACAGCCGGTTGAGTATGCTAGAGAGAGATCGTTCCAAAAATGATCAGGAGGGAAGTCGAGTCTGGTGAGTACAGGCTCGAGAAAAGGGCGAGATTTGCATCCCTCAACAAAATAGATCTCCGCCATAGAGTAGACGCTAGTGTAGAACATCTCTCGAAAATGATTGGAGTAAGATTTCTATCATCCTGACAGTAGCGTTGTGTCAGCACGGGCCTCGAGCATTGGTACGGGTACGAGTACGCTTCTTCTTATTCGTGTCGATCGCGAAGTACCACGAACGCGCCCCAACTGTCAGAGTACATAGGCAGTGAGACCAAAGTAGAAAGATGCACAACGCAAATTAAGCGGCACGCCAGAACCCAGCTTGGGTAACACCTGCAGGCTCACCCACCTCAAACTCTTATTGAATAAATTGAATACTTAATACGACTGCAATTACGGGTCTCCCTTATTCGCAAGGCTCCAATAATATCATGTCATTGTTTCCGTCTTGAAACTTTGGATATCACGCTGCATGGCTCTCGAAGCAAAAGTTTTGCGTGCGGTTCATCCTTCCCTGCTGTTCGATCCACTAAACTCACTGCAGACTGACAGTCGCATCGGCCCTCGAATCTCTCGAGCTGAACCCAACCCTGATCTTGTATTCGCCAGGCAGAACTTTCCAATCTTGAGCTTCAACGTCCCAAACACTGAAGTCCCGTCTAGTAAGATTGAAGTTGATGGGACGCCCTTCGCTCGGCTGCAACATCACCTTCTCAAATCCGCGCAGCATTCTTACTGGCGTGCCTTCTGGTGCGCTCTCCTCCGGAAACGAGACATAAAGCTGCACCACAGCAGCGCCAGCCGTGTCACCTGTATTGGAGACTTGAATGCTTGCGTTAACGACTGTGGAAAACAGCTCAGGGTTGCCACCAGGACTGACAGCCGAGACTGCCGTAGGGAACGCAGAAACGCTGTCCGCGGCCTTGGTAACAGACAGGTCACCACTGACGTCGAACGTGGTGTAGCTGAGCCCAAAGCCGAACTCGTAAAGAGGTTCGATGTCCTGGGCATCGAAGTGTCGGTAGTCAATCATGAGGCCTTCCTCGTAGTTGGCTTGCCAGGCTGCACTATCATTGGCCTGTGGGCCGGTGATGTTGAAGATCGGAGTGTTGTAGTCGGACTCGTTGCGAGCGATGGTGTACGGAAGCTTGCCGGACGGATTGACGTCGCCATAGAGAACGTCCACGATGGCGTTACCGCTCTGCTCTCCCGGGTAGTGCGCTGCAAGAATAGCAGTTACGTTCGGGTTGTCTGCCCATGGCATGGTGTTGATGCCGCCTGAATGGGTGACCACGACGGTTTCTGGGCAGAAGGAGGCGACGTTGTTGACCACGGCGGTTGAGTTCCAGTCAGCCTCGAAGCTGATGCGATCTTCACCCTCCTTAGCCCAGGTCTTCAAGAACACAAGGCACACGTCGGGTATGGGATAGATCCCGCTGAAGTCGTTCGCAGCGGTTTTGGAGTTGTCCGTGATATACTGCAGGTAGGTGCCGTCCTTTTTGGCGCGAGCCTTGAGAGCTTCCAAAGGCGAGACGATGGAGCTCAGCCGGCCACTACCAGATCCGCCGCCGATCGAGAGCGTGCCTGTGATGAAGTTTTCCTGCGGAAAAGAACCCTCCGTTGCATCTGGCGCATCATTGCCAAATACCCCAAGATTCTTCGGAGAACTGAGTGGAAGAGTCCTGTTCGTGTTCTTGAGAAGCACTGTGCCTGCTGCGGCCCACTTTCGAACCAGGTCTCCATGATCGCCACGAACGTCTCGAGCCTCGGGCATGCCATTGAGCATCCCCATGGCTGTCTGTAGCCTGCCGTAGATGGCAGCCATGACTCCCATCGAGCTCGGGTCAACACTAGGGTACTCCTCCGAGTCTTGACCCAGGAGAAAATAGGGAGTCATTATGCGCCGCACCATATCATCCACACGCCATTCAGGAAGACCGGCATTCGACACGGCGCGCGTGACGTTCTCTCCGAAGAAGGACTCGCCCGTGTATATGGATGCCTGATTTATCGGTCCCGGCATGTTCAAATCCAGGCCCGACTCGATGGCCCTGACGCCGGAATGCGTCGCGAACCAGTCTGACATAACATGCCCTTGGAACCCGAGCTCGGTCTTCAGCACTCCATTGAGAATCTTCGAATTCTCGCAGCTGTATGTCTGGTTGAGGCGATTGTAGCTGCACATGAACGATGCGACTCCCGCCTTTACCGAATCAGCGAAAGGCCAAAGATACAGTTCATGGAGGGTCCTGTCGTCGATGTTGGCTGAAATAGCTTCGACTGATCCGTCGTCCTCGGAACTGCGTCTTGTCTCCTGTTCATTGCCGATGAAATGTTTTGCACAGGCCTGAACTCCTGTCTGTTGAACTCCTTTGATGGTGGCTGACATTGCGATTCCAGTCAGATAAGGATCTGCGGAAAAGCCTTCCCAGTTACGACCTCCCAATGGGTGTCGGCCCAAAGGACCTGCAACAGGCCTGACTCGGCGGTCAGACAAAATAAACTCCATGAAGGGACGCCCCCGCACTTACCCCAGGTAAATATGTGCTCCTTTCCCGCGGAACTCCTCGCCTATAGCAACTCCCCGTCGATAGAAGATGTCTTTGTCCCAGCTTGCAGCCACTGTCAGGCCAGCAGGGAACACAGTAGCCTTATCGGCCGTACGGATGGCGTTGGGGCCGTCCTGGAGACAAAGTCCACTGAAGTTTACCCTGGGTATCGCGGCAATGTTACCGACGCATGGCCCGCCGAGGTACCCGGTGACAAGCATGGCCTTCTCGGTGAGGTTGAGACGCGCGACGAAGGCGTTGGCTTGGTCGAACGCACCATCCCAACCGCCAGCTCCAGTGGTATTTGCTACAAAAGATACGTCAATAAAATTTCAAACCACATCAAGCTGTAGCGTACATACGGGATGGAAAGACATCGGGGCTTGTGAGGTACGGGTAATCAGATATGGCAGTGTCTGCAGCCGTCGCATACAGCTGCAGGTACGCCAGGTAGATCAGCACGGCCGCTGATAGCGAAAACATATTGTACCAGAGGGTTGGATGTCGGTTGTGCCTCTGCGAAAAAAGTGACTGATAGTGATGACGGACATGCTGAGCGTCCCATTTATAGAGCAACTCCTCACCGGAACGTATCTTTCGTGTCTGCTGATGGCTCATTGCTGGGTACATGTGCTTGCAGCCCAGAGCGAATTTCCGGCAAAGTACTATACACCGGATGGACGGGACGGGTGAGTAGACCGTATTGTATGCGGGGAAAGTTCATCTTGTTCCTTTTCGGCATTAGCGGCATCGTGCTGCAAATACGACGCGAAACGAATACGATATACCTGGTGAGTGTCGGCTACCCACAGTTTTCTGGTGTCGAGCCCCGCCCGCTACTTCCACAAACAACATTAAAGACATTTCAATTAGTAAATTAAATTCATATTCACGAGACCACACACGTTATAATGACGTCATAAGACACTGGGTATCTCACATTTGCATGCAAAGACCTTCCTGTAGGCTATAGACGGTATCAGTTCGTGAAAGCAAGACCAAAGTAAGACGGTGAAGCTAATGAGCAGGTGATAGTTTGCAGGTTCGGCGAATGAAATTGGTAATCTACTAGCGTGACTGTGTTGAGCCCATGCGGCTGCAGTGTCTCCTTGAAACCTCGGCGAAGCTTTTTCCCTCCATCTAAGCGTCCTGGTTTAGACGATCAACTGCTGTACTTCATGGGTCTTGAAATAGATAGCAGGTGAAACTAGAGAATGTGTTCCGTCTGTGTAACCTACTTTCAGGCCTGATGCAGCGCGACTGGATGGCATGTGTGCATTAGTCTATCCTTCGGGGCATTGGGAGTCTCTCAGAAATATATTTCAGCAGTGAATTAAGAAGAGGTAAGCTTATGTCTCGCATCTGGAAGCGACCGCAGAACTACTTCTTTCGAGCTAAGCCAGTGGCATGCTGGATGCAAATGGTGGCTATAATGAAGCGGTACGAAGACTCTCGAAGAAAGAGGAGGCTGGAGGGCATAGAAAGTAATGTCTACTATCGAAAGGTCATGCTGATTGGAATTGGAAATCTAAAATAAGAAAAATGGGCATTCCGCGATTTCGCGCTCTCCGCACATTCAATCCATGGTATGTATGGAGATAGCTGCGAAAGGTTATAATACAAAGAAATAAATGTCCAGTTTTGACAAGAATTCATAAGTAGAGAAGTAATTGCCCGTTCGCATTGGTTCGGTGGGGTCATTGCTCTAGCAGCCTGATCGGAGATGCATACTGCCAGCTGCGCGCTATCAAGGCATGGGGCGTTCCTTAGTTCACACCCCCTGCATTCTCGGCCGAATTTTTGGTGACACCAAAAGAGCAGGAATCGGGTAGATTGGAGTCATTCCAGAGGAACGCATCATTTGATTGATTCCTAATAGATAATCGGGTGGATTCCATGCCATTCGCCTCCTTTCCAGTTTGCTGTTTGTCAATCTGTTTACTCGTTGCTAATTACACTCCCGACAGCGTATATATTCTGCACCACCGCACCTTCTTGAAATTTTCATCACCTTTAGCTTTCTGTCACCTCTCCTACTTCATTCTCCAATACACCATACAGATATGGATGCGATACGTGCAGCGATGTCTTGCATTCCATGCACGAAGTCACCTCCAAAGCATCCCCGCCCTACCGATATGAGCGACGAGGACATCGCCGAGCAGTTTGTCGCAGCACTCCTCGGCGCCGAAAAGCGTGGAAAAGCATTGGACGAGAAGTTGGATGCTGTTGTTGGAGCTACAGGGTGGACCTGGGAGGAGAATTTAGGCAAGGTTATACTTGCAAAGCTTGAGCGTGCCATCGCCATTGGCGCCCAGATGTCTTCTGCGATGAAGGATGCCGTAGAAAAAAGCGTCGCTACTGCTGGAGAGTTTGCACGGGAGCATCCTGTGTACACAACGCTCATTGCTATCGGCGTGTTGGCCGTGCTATCCCCCTGGGTGCTTGAAGCGGTGGGATTTGGGGAGCTTGGGCCGATTGAAGGTATGTCCATTTCCAGGTCAAAAAGGCCAAGAATAATTAACATACTAACGTCCACAGGGAGTTTTGCTGCAGCATGGCAGAGGACATACGCAGGTTATGTACCGCGTGAAGCACTATTTGCCTACCTTCAGCGTCTTGGTATGATTTGGCGACGATATCCGAAGGCCAATTGGTTACTACGTGGTGTTACAAAGAAATGAACACAGGTAGCGTCTAATTAAGAATTCTCTGCCGCACTTGAATCGTGTGTCCCCACAATCTCCACATGATCATTTTCATGGACTTGTCATGCAACGAGCGAGAAGACTCAAATTGTTTGAAATTGACAAAACTGACCATTACATGATATCAACCGAGATGTCTCCGCACACTGTCGTTCCAAGCACGAGCTCGCAAGCAGTCATTCAACAACGACATTCCCTCATTAATTTCCACCAGCCTCGTATGAAGGGACCCCCTTCTTCCATAAGTGCGACAAAATCCGGAGAGCGGCCCAGCGTATCGATTTCACAGACAGTATATTCCGAAACCAGTGACCTCAAGTCGTCCACACGGCTACTGTAGTCTGGCGTGTTCGAATACGCGTATTCGATAAGCTCAACGACATCCGGGACGCGTGTCTCGTAAAGAGTAAAGTGAACCAGCGTCTCGTGAAGTTTCCACAGGGTCAGCTCTCGAAGGGGCTCGATCCCAAACCTATCTGCAAGCACATACAGCCGGCAATGGGTCAGAAATACGGCGGTGTAGTTCTCGCGTTCATTTGTGTTCGTGCCGGGCTCGCAAGCATCAAGTATAGGCTGGCGAGGCAAGATTCGACACGTTGTTTTGTTCTCGAATGCTTGTCTGAATTTTGCCTTTCTCGACTCTTTCTTCTTCCTCGATTTACTGGAACCCAAATTTTGTCCCAATTGACGAGAATCATAGAAGGTCTCCGGAACAGGTTCGAATATTTCTTCAATAATTTGTTCGGGCGCAAAGTCGGCTGGTCCCTCTGGACCGATCTCAAAGATTTCTTCAGTAATTTCAGGCGCAGCGTCTGCTGGCCCTTCCTGATCTTGTGGGTCGCCCATTGGAGGCTCTGGCGTGAGTTCAGCTTCAGGGGCAGAAGCCGGCGCCTCTTCTGTGGTGGCCTTCTTGCAGTCCTCAACAACGGGAAGTGGTGCCGTGTAGTCGCCCATGTAAGCGAATTGGCATAGGCGTATGAAGTCTTGTTCGTCAACATCGTCCAAGACAGCGGATCGAGATTTTCCCTCCGACATTGGACCGTCGATGAGGATACTCAGTGCCTTTGATTGGAGCGCGAGAGCACCTGAATGAACTACAAAGGGCTTTCTGTGTTCACCAACGAAAAAGGTGAATTGGTCGGAATTCAGGATCCTGCATATGGCACGTGAGCCGCTCAAACTTCTAAAGGTTTAATTTCAAAAGAAGAATTCAAATGTAATGCCAGCATACCTTTCAAAGAATGTCCGGGGAATTCTGGACGCTTCTGAGCTGTCACTTTCTTCCAGATGAGGGTCGGCCATGTTTAACCTTATTTATGTATGGTCTAATTCCTCGTTGTGATTGCTGAGCTTTTAAAAAAAAGGAGAAAATAAAAGGAAGCCTGTGGGCAGTTAGCAAAATGGAACGGCAATGGTTTGATTTATGGATGAGGTAGGACGGGCTTACTTGTCGTGGGAAAATCATAAGCGGGTTCTGATTGGCGAAGTGAATCTTGATGTCTGAGGCAGCGCGTAGTTTAGTGACGTCACGCAGCATTGCCACGTTGCTCTATCCTTACGATTACATGCATAAAGTCTGCCATGGCCCAAGCCAGGGTAGTACAAAACAAGGGCGAAGCGGGGTAGAGACATCGCTTCATTTGTTACGATATGCAGGTGCAGGCAAACGAGTGTGGATGTGCGCTGGCGGAATTGCTGATTATATCTATTGCCACGTCGCTCGATGATCCAGCAGTTTCTCAAGAATATGTCTCTAATTCGCCATTTTCAAAGTGCCGACATTAAATACGACTCAACCGCATTCTCAAGTAGCATTGGGATCATGCTTGGCATTCTCCAGTCAAGGAACGCCACTTACCTGATCTGATGCGAGGCTATCTCTGCGTAGCCACGAACCAATCTAAACAACTTACTGATTTGGCGAGCTTTTCTGTACGCCGTTCGTCTTTGTGGTTCTAGAGATGGGAATCAGCTCTCGAAAAGAGGAAGCATCGCCTTTGATCATTTTTCATGCCGCTTAGACTTTCCTAGCACGGCTAATCTCCTCGAAACCCCCGGCTTCCTCAGGTGATTGTGAGAGAATCCTCAAGTAGTGAGCCGATCCGCCTCTTCTCCTCAGCGTCTTCCCTCGTCGTCATGGCGATGTGAGCTGCCTCCCGCTGATTCAGCTCCTCCCGCTGCTGGCGAATCGTCTTGAGGTTGATGTTGAGTGAGTTCTCTAAGAAGTTCGCAAAAACAGCCTTCCGTTAAGGAAAGGAATGATGTGGTACAACACTGGCATCTTTCCTTTTGTTTGTGTGCGATGTTGTTCACTGCCGACATCATCTCGCGCTGGGATTTGTTCTGGATGCTTGAACAGTTCTTCGATGTTGGAGCTCAGCACCCTTCCTAGATGCGGACAACATATTTACCGTAAAGTCGTCCACAAACCACCTCATGGATAACTCTGTTGACAACAACCACTCAAGCAAGTATTCTTCCAATGTTTGCAGCCTGTGATATTCATAAATCTACCTTTGATCATCATAATGCGCTTAGATCCCGCGTAGTCATTGTCCTGCAGCACTGGAATGATCCTTCATATGAAGTGAAACGTGCCAAATAGCAATCTCTGAGTTATATGAGTAATTCTGTAGAAATCATATTCATATTACAAGTGTACGTCGTTCTCTACATGGTACGAAACATCAATCGCGGCTGCAACCAGATTTCCACTGTCCGTTCACCACTGGTGCAAGGTAGAGTACCAGCTCTGTATGAAGCTGACGCGCGCATCTTCATCAGAGATGGGACCAGCACCCCACTTGTCACCGAGCCACATAGTCTCCTTCTTAGCCTCGGTCGAGGGCTCCCAGTGGGTAAGATTACCACCGTTCGGGTTTCCGGTCCTGATGAAGTTGGCCCAGTAGCCGGCCATCTTGGTCTCGATGTCGTAGTCCTCGTCGGACCAGGTGGCGTTGTCGTAGGCGGCGTAGGGGATGTTGTTGAAAGCGTACCAGAGCTCGGCGCCGTGGTAAGCGCCAGCCTCCTGGTTCTCGGGCGGGGCGTGGGTGAAGTAGTAGGTGTAGACGTTGCTCTTGGCGCCGCCGGCGGCCCAGTCGACGGACCAGCGCCAGGTGCCGACGCGGCTGAGGTCGCGGAACAGGGCGTTGCTGCTGGCGCTGGCCTGGCTCTCGTTGGCGCCCGGGTAGAGCTTGAAGAAGTCGGCCGAGAAGTTCTGGAACATGGCGCCGTAGTTGGTGAGGTAGTCGGCGGCGGTCACGGACGTGTCGGGCGACGCTCCGGATTCGTCTTTGTTGTTGCCGGTGAGGATGGGCACGTCGGCGTGGTCGCCCAGCTGCAGCGCCTCGCCGTAGCCGTGCGGCAGCACGTAGCCGTCGACCACGGGCCTCCATGCCGGGGGCTCCATGAAGGCGGCCGTGACGTTCTCGAAGGCGGTGCCGGAGAAAGTGGAGTCGTTCTCGTTGCCCTGCTCGATCAGCGCCTCGGCCGACACACTGCGCAGTTCTTCGATCGACGTGACGTTCATCGTCTTCAGAAACTCGACACCAGCGGCCTCGGCGGCGTCCTTGGTGCGATAGCTCGTTGCCGCGCTACCGGTAATGGGGTCATGAGGGCCGCGGGCACCACTCTCGGCGATGACTCCGTGGATGAGGCCCTTCGAAAGCGGACTCCACATCATGTCGAGCGCACTCGCCGAGCCGGCCGACTGGCCTCCCACCGTGACCTGGTCGGGGTTGCCGCCGAAGTTGGCGATGTTGTCCTGCACCCATTTCAACGCGAACTGCTGGTCCAAGATGCCGTAGTTGCCCGAGCTGTTGTGCGCTCCAGACTCAGCCGAGAGGTCTGGGTGTGCAAGGAAGCCGAAAGAGCCGAGCCGGTAGTTCAGTGTCACGACGACGATGTCCTTGCTCGCGAGGCCAGACCCGTCGTACGTTTTGACGTCGGCGGAACCGCCAGAGAAGCGGCCGCCGTAGATCCAGACGTACACGGGCAGTTTCTTCGACGCGACATCGGATGTGTCGTTGTATGTTGGGTGCCATACGTTGAGGTACAGGCAATCCTCACTGGTTGTGTTCTTGCCCGTCGAGAAGATGCCCGCCGACGAGTAAGTCTGAGCACACTGAGGTCCAAATTCCGTCGTGTCTAGGACGTCCGTCCATGGCTCAGGGGCAGATGGGGCCTTCCAGCGGTTCGAGCCGGTTGGGGGAGCAGCGAACGGAACGCCCTTGTAGACGGTTACGCCATTGCGGTATTCTGACCCCGTGCCCCGGATGTACCCATGAGTGGTGTTGACGGTCGGGTACTGAGTTGCTGCGCGCGGCAAAACGCTTGCGCCGGCAAGGGCTGGGACCGCAATTAGTCCGGCGAGAAGAGGGAAGAAGCCCATGGTGAAACGATTGGGTTGGAGCGAGCGTGTGGCCGGTTGTGCACCTGAACTCTCCGGGCCGCAACCATGGCCAGAGTCTTATACCATGGCATTTTAGCCTAGCTGCGGCATGTTTCAACAGTCCACGCAACGAAACACGCAACTCGGGGGTTACTTGTTTGTTACTCGTGCCGCTGGCTGGCCTGGCACTTAGGCTGCGCCATGCTTTCGGGCTCTCGGCACCCCAAGATCAGCTCGAGCCGCGTCATGGTGTCTGTTGACTGATGAGTGATCGAGGGGAATAAAGGGCGGTTTGGGACGATTTATAT
Source organism: Lasiodiplodia gonubiensis (assembly GCA_009829795.1). NCBI lineage: Eukaryota > Fungi > Ascomycota > Dothideomycetes > Botryosphaeriales > Botryosphaeriaceae > Lasiodiplodia > Lasiodiplodia gonubiensis. Next base: position 247,603 of record RHKH01000003.1, read on the forward strand.
GCTGGCCGAGCTACAACGCCTCGGGCGATCGGCGTTAGCGGCGCATCTCCGAGCGCCACAACCGCAGGTACTTTACTACCAATGCTTATACAGCCACGGAAATGGTGGCTTTTGGGGGGATAAAAGTATAGGATGATTGTTCTATCTTGCTTGATTGCCTCTCAGAGGGTTGGGGTCTCAACACCATGATCTGCAAGAGATAGAGGTAAACTCTCACATGGCTGTTAACACCGATTATCAGGCCTTCCCCGCTTCGGATTGGACCTCGTATTCGAATGCGAAACACGAGAAGCTTTCCTGTCTAATCAAATTGGCGGCATCTCAGTTGAACAGTTTCACCGCTATCATCCTGTGTTGCACGACCCTCTTGATTAGCTGGATTCTGTCCACCGCTTCATCGATCCTCCATTGGACGGCGAGCATGCGATCGGATCAACATCTCGCCACTGCACTCCAGAAACAGATATCAACAAGAAGGGCATGGCCGCTCTTCATTGTTGCATGAGAAGGCGACCTTGCGTTCCGATTGAGCGACACTGAGGCATAGTGACCCAGTTCACGACAGGCTCAACTTGACTATTCTGAAAACACTCTGATCCATTTGGCTGCCGGTGTGAGCAAGGCTCCCCACACCACTTCAATCTAATGCGTTGTGTCTGCTATCTCCTCTTTGTTCTTCGATCAGGTTTAGCACAGTTTTAAACGCTGAGGGAGATATACAGCTACGCCTATTATATTATCAATCGCTTGGGCCAGTAATGTAATACGTAGGAGAGGGCATGGAAAGACTGGTAATGCTTCATCACTCTATGTGGCTGGGACTTTTGCCGACGTGGATCGGAGCGGTGAGAGATTTCCAGCGAAACTGGAAATAGAACAGGTTACTTGAGAATTGATGCCGCAAAGAATTTCTTGTCAGGGTGTCTGAGGCTGCGGATGTCGGCAAAAAGTGACACACGTAAATGGTTGACTAACGCGTTTCGGTAAGTTTTTGCGCACCTTAAGTTCGCGCGGGCTTCGTGCCCAGCCTGTTTCTCCTTTCCCGCAAATATTTCTTGCACTAGTCTGTATTGTGCCATTGTGATTGGACACGCATATCGGATACTTTGTCCGTAGTCTCAGATTGCCCTTATTAGGCTCAAACATACTTGGTTTGTTAGCCGTATTCGGAGATCTACGTTGTCACTCGTAGGGCGCATTTTCGCCCGATCCTGTTCTCTAATTGGGTCGCTTAAATGCATGGCCCTTGATGCAACTCAATAGGTTGCCTGCTGGATCCTCAGTTACGCCGTGTTTATCGTCTTCTTTACTCCTTACTCGAAGCGAAGCATGCACTATGCGGACTCGGTCTGGCTTGAACATTGCACTCAAAGGAGAGAGTGAGCTTCATGGATGCAGCAAAACCATCTTCTCGACGTCTGATGTTATCAGCGGTCATGTACTGGTCCGCATGGGCAAAGACACACCATTCGATGAGATGAGCATCAGCTTTCTCGGTATGTACCTCCAACCCCCCAACCAGAGCTTTTCCGTGAGAATGACTTCCTCTTACATGACTGCAACTACTCTACAGGTCGCACCCGAACTTTGATCGAGGGGCTCGGCGCACGTTCCATGGAAGCAGCTCATGACTTCCTCACGCAGGAAAGCCCCATCAAAGACAGCATGCTCCCATCACCACGCGTATTTCAGGCCGATCATACCTATCAGATTCCTTTCACGTTCGTCATTCCTTCACGGCTTCTTCCACACGCATGCCAGGACCGCAAAATCGAGCAAGCACACGCCCTCCATCTACAGTTGCCACCGAGCATGCAACATACGTGTACTTTCGACAACTCCACGGGTTTGGATGAGTTCACGCCAAAGATGGCGAAAATATCATACTCCGTTAGCGTCCGCGTCGCTCGTCGAGAGAAGGAACGTGGGACTACCGTGATTGCCGAGACAGAGAGATGCGTCCATATTAGGCCGGACGCAGAAGAACATCCGCCGGTATTTGTGGGACCGGAAGACAAGGAATATCGCTTGAGCCAGGCGAAGACAGTCAGAAAGGCTTTGATCGGCGGAGCACTTGGCCGTTTGGCTATTGGTACCTACCAGCCAGTACCTGTCTATGCTGGAATCCGGGGACACGGCGGAGACTATCCCACGACTAGTTCCGTTACAATCCGGTTACGATTCGATCCAGCCAGATCAGGGATCCAGCCGCCAAGACTTGAGGCATTGCAAATCACACTCAAGGCCACGACCTTTTTCAGTGCTAAACCATGGAAGCACGTCCCTTCACTTGAGCAGGCTCCCCTCGACTTCAACCCGAGGTATTTTTCAAAGCGCCTCGCCCTTGGGTCCCAGGCCCTTGGGCATGTCAAGTGGGAAAAGCAGGTTATTGGAAACGACCCTTTAGGTGAATCCTCATCGCAACGTAGCTTAGAAGACTTCAGCTCTCCCCATGCCCCACTTCCAACAGATGCCCCTCCTGCAGATATTTACGGCGGTGTTCCATATACAACACAATTCTCGCTCCCCATTCAAATTCCCACCAGGGTGTTAGTTCCTACCTTCCACTCCTGCTTGGTTTCGCGTGTATATACCCTCGAGCTCACATTCGTGACGAGCACTTCAACTTCCCTTTCCCTCAGAGTACCTTTACAGATCATCTAAGGAAGCATAGCGATGGACATTGTCTTCGATAGTAACGATTGTTGTTCTTTTTGTGTAGTAAATGTAATTAATTTACTTTTGTACATCTTTTACGATAACCAGAGTTCAATGTGTGCGAGGGGAAAGAAACATGGTTCTGTGACCTCGCTACCTCATAGACTCTTCTGCCTAAAGTTCACTCTGATTCCCTCCTCGGGAAGGGCTGTTGCAAAAAAGTCACGCGGCACCAGCTTCTCCTCTACAAGTTCCATATCAAACTTGCGGAAGACATGAGCAAATACCGTGAGAATCTCGGCTTCAGCGAGACTATTCACATTTCATCAGCATGCATTTCGGAAAGCGACGGTGAAAACGTACTTCATGCCGATGCATTGCCTGGATCCCTTTGAAAATGCCACGAGGTAATTATCAAGCTGTTTCGCGTTACCCATGAGCCAGCGTTCGGGCTTGAATTGGCGAGCATCTGAGCCCCAGATGCTCTCGTCGTAATGGACGGAGTATGCGGAACACCCGACAATAGACTGGCTGCATTTCAGCATCTTCAGTCGAAGAGGAATCAAACGTGGAGGACATACCCCGGGAGGAATCACCTTCCCATCGATCACCAACGGTTGGCCATTTGCTGGGAGCACTCGCGGAAGGCGTCCGGGAACGGGCATTGCTATACGCAGAGACTCCTTCATACATGCAACCTAGTAGCGTATTGGTCAGTAGCCCTCCTTGTCAATCGAGAGTGGAATAATTTCAGTCTCGGACAACGGTTTTCATACCAGGTACGGAAGCTTCTCCAGATCTATAAGAGATGGCATCTGATCCGGATTGACCTCATTCTCTCGTAGCTCCTGCTGCAGCTTTTCCTTGATTTGCGGGCAGTTCAATATGTGAAATGTGCCAATGGAGAGCGTGTACGCTGTCGTATCAGAGCCGGCAATGAGAACGGACATGGCCTCGGAGATCTGTTCGTTGTCCGAATATTGGGCCAGCCTGTCGAACAGCACGGGGAAAGGGAGTTCTGCTGTGCGGCTCTTGTTCATCTGCAGGCACATTGCCGCGTGCTGTAGAAAAGAAAAACGAATAAGCTTGGCTCGGAAGAAGAAGCCGAGATGGATATTGTTCTCACTTTGAATAACCCAATAGTCTCTCGGACCCTTTCATCCAAGAACATAGTGGCCCAAAATGGGAGTCGGGGCCAGATGAACCTCTTGAGCGTGTTGTTGTAAATGTCGACTTGAGCTCCGACAGCAGTGTCAAATATGCGTAGGTAGTCAGCTCTGAAACCTTCTGGGGCTTGGTTTGTCAGATTCAGAGTCTGTCCGAAGCAGAAAGCACTGATAATGTCTATGGTCAGACAGCGGTAGGCATCTACGATGTTGATGGGCCCAGAATTGCAGCGCTCTGATATCTTTTGCGAGACGCAAGACATCCTCTCTAGAACAAGAGGATAGATACTGTTGATACAGCTCTTGGAAAACAGCGGACTCATCAACTTCCTTTTCTCTCTGTGCTTTCCAATGTCGTTCTGCGTGAAGAGGGCCCCGGGGGCAAGGAATGCATCATAGAAGATGCCATACTTCGCAGGGGAATGTTGGTTGTAGATTTTTTTGTACGACTCAGCACCTGATATATGAAGTTCGTTGGGCGAAATACGGATGACCTTGCTGTCTATTCTGGGTCACTATAGTCTGTTTGTGAGAGGAAGTAGCATACGCACCGTATTGTTTGTGCCAATCCTCGAAATCATCCTCTGGAAAGCCCTTCTGGTACAATCGCCACAGGGGAATGGAAGAAAGAGCCGCTAAAGGCGGGCCTGGAAACCTCGCGAGCGGATGGAAAAACTTTCGGTATATAGTAAGCGTGATGAGATAAAAGACAGGCAAGGTAGAAAGAAACTTAAGCATATAAGAATGCTTGAGCTGTTCGGTTGTGGCTTGATCATGGTCCATGGTTGAGTCAGGAAGGAGCGCAAGATTGACGATAGAGTCAAGCACGAATCTGTGGCAGAGGCTTTCGTAGAAGAAGGTGCTGTGTGGAACTTCGGGATATGTAAATCCAAAACCTCCGATTGGTGAGAAGGCATTCGAGATTAGTAGCTTGACCTGTTTGAGATATCGCCGTTTCCTCAGAAATGGATCTGCACTCAGGGCGCCTGCAGTCCGAATCCGTTCTTGGTCGGCACGACTACTACGGGATCCGAAAACGGCCGAAACAACCCGATCTCCGAAGTTCTGTATCCATCCCCTGTCATCGATCAGCCATGGGTAGCGACCGATCATCCGCATAGCCGAGCGGGACATGGTATGCAGATTGATGGGAATGTCCTCTACTATCCGCTGTGGCGAGAAGTGGGAGCCTCTCTGCAGCCGATCGCTGGCGCATAGTTTGTTTTGTTTCAGAGGCCTGTCATTTGCCAAAAATAGCAGATGGCATCATACTATTCCACCTCTCACCTCATCCGCGTAAGCGCCATCGCCCCCTGTTCTGAGGCCCTGTCATTCTCTGCGCTAGCGATTGGGCGGGCAATCTCTCCGTATGGACTCACGCTAAAGCGGTACACCCGGCAGATCTCGCAGATCACCCGCCTGGAGATTCGGGACAGCCACTCCAGACGGAGGAGTGCCGACGGGGCCTGTCAGGAGTACCTCATTGTCTCATCAAGAGCGATAACGAGGAAGATCAGCTCGGAACATGACCATCGCTGTTTGGCAGACGAGGTGGGCGCAGTGTATTCTTGGAGAAAACACCGCACTGCCTATTGGCGGTGGTATATGTAGGAGTGAGTTTCTAATAAAAAAGAGGGCTCGATTTGTGCAGTAATTAGCAGCAGGGTGCTAATTTCGCCGAGTGCTGAGCAACTGGCTCGGAAGCGCGCACAGGAATAAACGCGTAACAAGTCGGATTCGCCACCACAATGCTAAAATGACTTTGCCAGCATTCACACCCGTTCCAGACTAACGTAATTTACCTAGAAGTGAAACATATACGTTTAGATTTTGCATTACACTACTTTAAAGAACTGGCCGACCACAGGGTGATGCCTTGGTACCACTTGTAGCATGATGTCACATGCTTTTAGATGCGTAGAGTATGCTGGGGCGGTGGTCTGCACCATGCACTCTTCCCAGCAAAACCAGAAATATAAATCTCAGCTATTAAAGGTATTATACTTGAAGAATCACAAAAACGCTAGAGCAAACGACATGCTCCCGACAAGACAGCCGGCCAGCACCCACAAGCGCCCCTTCTCAGCCACCACCATAGCCGCCAAAGATCTCTGCTCACCCGGCGCCTGGTAACCTCCTCCTCCTCCACTACTACTAGACGAGGTACTACGACCGCTGGTGGTGCCGTCCCCAGCCCCCGTTTGCGCCGCCGCCGCCCCTTTCGCAACCGTGTTCCCATCCACCACCACCACACCGTCCGTCCCGACACTCATGACGGCATCGCCGACCGTCTCCGCCGCGGCACCCGGCGTCAGGGTCTTCCATTGTGGCACGACCACGGCGCCGCCGGACTGCGTGTAGATGGGGATGGCGTCATTGCTGCTCTGGGCGCCCATCGTGGCCACCGTGGGTGCATTCGAAGCGGTCGGCGTGGCGAAGAAGTAGGCGCGGCCGTGGCTGTCGGTGGCGCCAGCATGCACCGAGGCAGGCTCGGTCGATGAAGCGCTGCACGAGGCGCCGAGGCCGCAGATGATGTACGAAGCGAGCGAACCCAGCTGGCCGGCGGCGCTGCTGAGCGCGGCCGCGTTGCTCATGGACGACGACGCGCTGGTCGGTGTTGCGTCGGCCTGCAGCGCCGAGACGGTGCGGATGTCGGTGCTCACGCTGGTTTCCACGACGACTTTGGGCGAGGGCTGGCCGGAGAAGGCGGAGAAGGTGCAGTAGTCGAGCGCCGGGTAGAGGTTGTGGAAGGCTTCGTTGAAGCCCGGAATGGAGAAGTTGACCGACGAGTCCATGTCCAGGTACGGAAGTGTGGTGGGCAGTGGGATGGGCGCGGGCTGGTTGAACCAGGCCGACGTGGAGAACTCGGTGCCGTCATCGCACATGCCCATCTGGTGGACGTGGATGCGACTGAGGATGAGCGCGTAGGGGGTCGGGTATGTTCTGCGTATCGCCGTGGTGAGCGAAGGTTCTGGGTACGTCGAGGACATGGGCTATCTTACAGTACATGTGTGCCAATCGTCTCGAGCGTTCCGTACACGGCATCAACTTGCGAGATCTCATACGGTCCCGACGGCGAAACTTGCGCGGAGGGTATCAGGCTGGTGTAGCTTTGCATATCCAAGCCTGTGGCATTGTTGGCAACGGTTCGTGTTGCTGTAGTGGACACTGTCGACTCGTACTGCACCACATCGTACTGGACAGTCTTTTCGTAGAAGGGTAGTTGAGTTGACAGCCAGTAGATGACCCTGACTTCGATTGTCTTGAGATGCTCGTCCGAATCATGGGCGCCGCATGATACAGATGCAGTTGGCTGTCCTCCGCAAACATTGAGGAATCCTGTCACGAGGGCGTCGGAAGAATCATTTGCTGCAGTCGCCGAAGGGGTGGCTGGACCTATTGTGCATAAGTATCAGGAAATCTTTCAGCGGATTGACACTTACTGTTCTGTGATGCAGCAAAGGCGAGACTCGTACCGCACAGCAAGAAGCCACAGTACTTCCACATTGTGGAATAGGAGCTGTGACTTCGAAGAGAAGGATTTCATGTACGATAAACGAACAGCAATAAGCACTTACAGTATTAAAGAGTATTCGTGAAGATATATATAGAAGGAGCACAAGGAAAGAGAAAACGTCAGCCCTTAGCGGTTGCGTATGCCTGGTCAGATCTGCAGCTGCGCAATGATCGGCGGACCGGCACGCTACCAGACGATGGCGTAGGGAGGGTCGCACTGGCTCACTCTGACGTGGTTTGGGGGCGGGGTCGTGACCCCGCACACCACCATTGGGCAAACGCACGTGTCCAACACCAAGATACGGCCTCGAACAACTCGACCCGCGCTTGATGTCTAGCCTCGCATAACGTGGCGGGAGGCAGGCCGCGTATGCACAACAATGTGCTCCGCTCCCACTCGTCTGAGCAAATTTCTTTCAACTCTGCGGAACACCACCAATAACGCCGAACTGGCTTAGTAGTGTACGGTTTGACGTAACGCATAGTGGTATGGCTGATGCACCCGCCCTCTGTCAGCACCTGCATCTCAAAATAAGCAAAACGTGGTCACGCCCATTCCTTACGCCGCCGAGTTTGAAACACTGCTCGAGGATGCCCGCCTAAATATCCTATGCTGCAGGCCAGGTGGGTTCAGCTGGTTCCCTCGGAATCTTGAGATTACTGACGAATTAAGAAAAAGGACGTCGCACAGCCGCAACCGTCTGGACCGCCCCTTCCCGCCATGCACGTGACGCGCAACCCAGCAGCCAGGCACAACTTTGGTCGGCGTGAGACCCAGCCGGCACCTGTAGTCGTTGAGCCAAGCCAAGAATGGTATGTGTTGCCTGACGACCGACTCTTCCAAAAGACCTGTATTCAAGGCATTCAACTTTGTTCTAACGGACATTCAGGGATGGCAACGATGGTCCATGGTCAAGCTTTGTCCTGCAAGTCGGCACTCCACCCCAGCAAGTCCGGGTCGACATCTCCATTTCAGGGCAGGAGACTTGGGTGGTCAGTCCAGGGGGTTGCGCCGCAACAGGATCCGACTGTGCCAGCAACAGAGGTGGCTTGTTTGACAGCCAAACCTCGTCGACATGGCAATCGACAACTACTATCTGGAAGAACTCTGGAATCTATGAGCTTTCAGGACTGATCACCGAGGCCTTGGGTATTGACGGGGTTTGTATCACCGGCAAATGTAGAGTCATCCACGTTGACGATTGAGCAGAACGGGGAGTACGGATTCGATACTGTTGGTTTGTCATTTGCTGGACAAAGCGGTCCAGCAATGGATCATACAGTCGTTGCAACCTTCAACACGACAAACTTTTACATTGGGCAGTTTGGAGTCAGCCCCAACCCTACCTATTTTACCGTTTCAAACGACAATTCTTCCGCCCTGAACGATCCAGTGAGTGCTTCCCATAACTTCCGTGAACAATTTAATTGAAGCCAACTGATCTTTCCATCAAAGCAAGACAGCTTTCTCTCCAAATTGAACAAAACGGCCAATATTCCAAGTCTGTCTTACAGCTTCACGGCTGGGTCAACTGGGCGCAGGAACAGCGTCAAAAACGCCCTGGGGTCGTTCATGTTCGGTGGCTACGATGCATCACTAAAAGGTGCGACCGACATGTCGTTTGATTTTGCCCCGAATGAAGGAAGAGAGCTTGTGGTTGCTGTGCAGTCTATTGCAAAAGCGAACGATAGTGGTGGGACCACTGAACTGCTACCGGATCCAATTTTCGCAGCTCTTGATTCCTCCCAGCCCAACATCTGGCTACCTCGGAAGGTGTGTCAAAATTTCGAAGATGCCTTCAACTTGACCTGGAATGCGACCGCAGAACAGTACCTGGTGGATGAAGCTCTCCATGATCGTTTGGTGGAGGAAAATTCCAGCGTCACATTCAAACTCGGCAATGGAGGCTCTGGAGGGCCGACTACAGATATAGTCCTTCCCTATTCAGCCTTCGACCTCAGCATGGCCAACTCAACATCAAACTTGCAGTCTTACTTTCCGCTGAAAAGAGCAGATAACGATACGCAGGTATGATTCCTGCACATGAACCTTGCAGCATTGGTTAACATCTTTTAGTACACACTCGGTCGGGCCTTCTTCCAAGAAGCGTATCTTATCGCGGATTGGGAGCGTCACAACTTTTCGTTATCACAACGCGTATGGAATGACAGTACTTTACGAGACATTGTGCCAATCTATTCCACTACCAGGCAGGATTCTTCATCTACCGGAAGCTCCCCCGGGGCAGGCGCCATCGTAGGGATCGTGCTGGGTATCCTTGTGGCAATTCTTGCGCTTGCATGGTGGCAGCGGCGTTGGTGCGCCACTATCCTTGGCATCAAAAGAATCCCTGGCGATGGAGGATATCAGGCGGCAGAGCTCCCTGCGACAGAAGTGCAGGATGTCGAAGTCGCGCCGGCCGAACAAGGTGCAGAAAACGATAAGAAAACACCGCTGGAAGAGGAACAGCAGCAGCCACAGGAGTTGCCTACATCTAACGAGCCGACTGTACATGAGATGGATGCAGGAATGCTGCCGGAGCTACCAGACACAGAAGTACGAGTCGGAGGGTCAAAGTAGCGTTAGAATGACAAATACTTAGATGTAAAGCCTTCGTGGTTATTCAAGAAGTACGGGTTCACATGTGAGCAAGAGTGCCTGAGACAACGGCTGATGCCGCAATTTGCGGATGGAGTGCCGCCTCCCGGAAATGAGCCCGTTGATCGTGGTGTGGTTTCGAGATCTCAGCCAGATGGATTGTCACATGAGTTTGCCATGAATGCAAACTCCTGCGGCGCATGGGTGTTAGTTACATAAGCGGTACCAAGGCCACGCAGCTGGCGTTGGCTGGGGCCGAGACCTTGAACTAGTGCCATCGTTCGCTACTCGCCAAATTTGGGCGGAGTTCACAAAGTGAATCGGCGTAGGATGAAATACGGCAGATGTTCCTTGGTTCGGACTTAAGCATGTAAGAAGCCACCAACTTTCCGTAGATCTGCACGGCCCGCCGTACATCCTAAGAAACAACTTTGCGGAGCCGAAAGCTGTATATGCTGAATGGAAGGCCGAGCATTAGACAAACCCATCTGCTGCCTGCGCACCATTCCCAAACCACCCGCAACAAATCGTCGGAAGCACAATCTAGGCGATCCAGACTCCAACAAAACCGTTCATCTAGATACTTTGCTAATTGCGGCCTCTGTATCTCACGTATATATTATCATCCCTTGAGCATTCCCTTCTAGGATTCAAGAATGATACCCTCTTCATTTCATCTTCGGTGACACTCCGCAAGCTGCATAAACACTTACGATAGGTGAGTCTAAGCATCAGGGGATCAGCGCTAGACACTATTAAGTGCTCTTAAGACTTACCATACGCTTAAGCTTACTGCTCCTGGAGATTTGATCAGGCCAACCAGCTTTTATTGCACCTAAAAGTTCATGTAGCGTGAGCGATAAAGCTGCCACTCTCCCATTCGTTACCGAGTTTGATCTGGAACTTGTTCTTGCCTTGCTCGTCGTCCAAGGTATGGCCAGGGTCGTCTTTGCTGCTCCCACGCATATGAAATTGCGAACACACTTTATCCATCTTCTGATTTCTGGCCTAGCGTAAACAAATTAAAAGAATGGGTTTTGAGGACAAGGTGGCGCCCGCAATGCATAGTGGTGCCGAACAAACCGGTCCTCGCACAACTTCAATGTCCAGAAGTCAATCGGTTCCTAGTACTGTCCTTGTGTCGTGTGATGGAAACGTAAGAGACCGATATATTCTGCGCCATTTGCGGGAAATGTTTCAGCTTGGGTCATGAGTGTGGTGTGAAGAAGCGAGGTATAATTGTCGGGCGCACCAAAGTTTATCTCCTTCAGCCCTGTTCATTGCCACTTCTGCTGCCTGGTTTTCTTGTACGATCGACATGCGGGACTTTTGTCCGCCTCGCCTTGGCATCCTGGCGATGTGGTTGCACCAAGCAGTCAGCATCGGAAGTGGTTATGTGGGGGCCAGCTTCGAGTTGTGGCCACCCATATTTTTGCAACGCGACACCATCTACAGCAGCCAAACTACGTCTCATGCACCCGCCTTTAAGCCACGGGCTCCACACAGTTCGGCCCTTCTTTGAATTGCCTTGCTGAAATGACAGTTGAATGCTATACTTTCGCCCATTGTTACCTTGCAGCAGCTAATGACGGAAAGGCTGAAATGTACCGTTGACTAGGAAGTGGTAATGATAATGTTTGCCGTGGATGGGGTTGATGCTGGCAGTGATGATAAAAGACATCAACCTAAGGCTGGTTTGGGGAGACTGTCTCTAGTCGGGCTTACCAGAAAAAGGCAATGACGCCGATCCGTTGTAAGCTATCGTAAGCACGGTCATTTTCGTCAAACAACTGGTACGTAAGCGCGACTATGAAAAGGAAATGTATTCAGACTATGCACCGGCGGTGTTATATCTCAAGCTGGCTTAGTCGTTGCAAGACAAGCATGTTGCCAACTTCCTCAGATACTGCGATTCCTTCATCGACAGTATGTATTTGATAAGAATTCTTCTGTTTCGCGTCCTTCCAGAATTCACTCCACATCGAAATCGATCGTCCCCCATCCCTCGTACGTGCATGACCAGTGACCCTTCTTATCCATCCGCATCGCTTGCAAGCAGCTGCCAGGCATGATAATCTGGCCGGGGAGCATCTCGACGTCGTACTGGGCCAGGCGGTTGACGAGCCAGGCGACTGCGTTGATCGGGTTGCCCAGGATATTCTTCGTGTTCCCCGCCATGATCTCTTCTCCGTTGAACTTCAGGTAGCCCCGCATATCGCTGAGGTACAGATCGGTAAGGCGGCGGGGCGTACCGCCCAGAATCACCGCGCCCGTCGAGCCGTTATCAGCAAGCGTGTCCTCAAGCCCGATCTCCCAGTTCTTCACGCGCGAGTCGATAATCTCGATGGCTGGGATGGCGTAGTCGATTGCGTTGATAACATCTGCCACCGTGACATTGGGTCCCTTCAGCGAGCCTTTCAAGACGAATGCCGGCTCCAGTTCCACGAAGGGCGCAACGAAGTCCGACAACGCGATCTTGGTGCCTTCATATCGAAATGTGCTGGCAAGAAGGAAGCCGTGATCCGGCTTGTCGAGGCCGAAGGCGTCCTGCATGGCCTTGGCGATATTTCCGAGCTTGTAGCCCACGAGGCGGTCGCCGTTAGCCACGGCCAGGTCCACACTGATCTTTTGGACCTCGAAAGCGCCGTGCTCGTCCAATTTGGGGTATGTTTTAGCGGGAGGAGAGATGGGTGTTCCACTCAGGCGCGCATTGCGTAGGCTCTCGGCCAATTCGCGCAGATCTTTGGACTCCATGGTTTGTAGGTAAAGTAAAAATGATAGGGATTGCGACGCAACAGAAGTAATACTCGGGACGAGCATGGAAATGGAGACGTGCTGCTTTCTTATAACATCTATGCCGAGTAGAGCTCGGATTTCCCAAAGTGTCTCTGTCCGGATTCAATTGAAGCCATGCACTCTGAAGTAATTGCAATGCCTGCGGGAAGCGAAGCCGAGACATGGGTCGCGTCGCGGCCCGGGATCGGTCGGGAAGTATCCGAAATCCGATCGCGTTCCACCGACTTCGTAAAAGGGAAAAAGAATCCAGGGCCGACGACTTGTACGGGACCCTGAAGACAAGCATCTGCCTTCAATAGGCGTTTCCACATCGATGGGCTTGCAGGGGAAGCGTTGAGTTGCCGTTATTGACAAGCTTGGGCTTGACGTCTCTCCTCTTCTTCCGTACTAAGTTTAGTGTCTTCTCATCGGCAATGACCTCATTACTTTCCACCCACTCTTTACTGAGCTTTAGGTTGTGGTGAGAGGTTGAGTGATCCGCGTGTATTGACCCGGCCTCAAAAGCAGAGCACGATAGGTACATGTCTTTCCAGAAGAGGCAATACAGATTCATGAAGCAGGGTCGGCCAACAGCGTATTGGCAAATTGATTGAAATATTTTCGAAGAATCTGTAGTTTTATCCGGCTATGGATTTCTCTTGGTGGGAAGGCGGGCTCTCATCTTCAGCGGCTTAGTCACCTCGGAAAGAAGCCGAGGTGGCCCTCGGATGACCTTCCGAGATGGCTAGCTTACCCCACCCCGCGCTTGCAAAGAAAATGCTGATCAGACAAGTGCAGTGAAGAGTGCGGGGCACCTCAGGATTGATATGCCATATGCAGGTTTAGAAATATTACGTAGTAGTGCCCATGGCCTATTGAAGCTGAACGATTGCTTGTCCCCAGTTTTCTTGACTGCATCTGTGATTGCAAGTCATTCAAACTTCATATTCACAAGGGTGGGGAACTGGGTTACTCTCGAGTATAGTAGGGAATGAGGTGGACCGATCATGCTCATATTCAGGTTTTTGGCCTACGATCCCTCCCGAGCCTTGACTGGATACAAATCAATCATTTCAAATGATTCAGCTGTGGACAACAACAAGCATACAAGTGTCTATACTTGACTAAGTGCATGTCTATAACCCGACAAGCTTTTATGTAGCTTTTTGTGGGTTGCATCACATTCAAGATCACCGCTTTGAGTCTGGCCTCTGACCTTAAATGGTACTTGCGGTTACTTTCGAACGAGATCAAACCTGACACAGCGATGCATTCTCAACACCACCATGTCTCAACTATTCAATTTGCAAACAACTCGCGGTGCTCAGAGTGGGCGGTTCCATGCTGCTTACGCATATACTGGCCGGCCACCAGATTACCGTACAGTGCTCAGGAGCCATAGCATCCACAAAAAAAAAGAATAAAGAGGCTGCTGCATAAGGCTAGATCAATCATATCTTGTGTCTTTTATGGCAACTGGGGGTGGGCGTTGGGTCATCAAATGCGCTGCACGTGGGGTTCGCCGGAGCCTGCCTAATCGCTGATCGGTTTCATGCAGATGAGGTAAAGAAAAAAGCCACTTTTCCATAACTTCTCGTATTTTGTTTACTATACAAAGTGCGGTGCATCCAAAAATAAGCACCCCGCCCACGTCTCTGAGTGTTCTTGCATGCATTCTTCAGCTCCGTCTGGTCGCGTATTGAGCCAGCCTCACACACCAAAGCTCACTTAAACGCCACACCATGCAGTCATGCTCTGGATCGATGTAGCTATGCAAGATTGGGTGATTGGCCAAATCTCGAACTTGCAACGCTGAGGGGCGGACGCCAAACAGCCTCGTATTCCAGAACGATCTCGCATGAACTGATCATCGCATTTCACATGCAGCTACCACCAAAAGTATCGGCACGACTTATAGAGGCCTTAAATAACTACAGTGGCCCGATGCATCGGTTACACCATGCGATCATGCAACGACGGCTTGGCTTCGGGCGTTGTCTCAGCCTTGCGCGCAACCCTGCGTCGCCACCTGCGAGAAAAACAAAACCAAGTCAAGCGGCCAGATGGAAGGTAATTTTACCCGATTATCGGGCTCAACTTATTCAACGCACACCATCCCGGAATCGATTGTCAAGATCGTCATCAGAATCAGGCTGCTCGAGACTATAGCTCGCGTATAATGCATTACCGTTCTGGGCTTGAGAAACATTTTTGTGATTGCCAGCTGAGGTGCTCAGTCTGGCCATTCTTCCACGAATCCTCGGGTGCACATTGTGCAGGGACACCCCGCTCTCGAGCGACGTTGCACTCCATTTCAGAGCCAACCGTGTGATGCAACTGTGACAAGCCCCACGAGATAAAAATAAAACCCATCTGCAAATAGAATGAATTGTTAGAGCCACGGTCTGACACGCGTGCGATAAGTACCCATAGTACGCTAGCCATGTCAACAGCTCTTCGCGCATTATTGAAAGAACTGGAAATTGGTCTACATCCCACATTAGTAACTATCCGGACTATCAAATACAAGGGCTCTCTGCTTTGATCCAAAGGGAAATGTTTTGTGCTAATGTGCAATCGGTAGCGTCACACTTAATACTTGTTCACTCAGGGCTATGAGGGACAAGCAGAGAAATCTGAGTAAATAACAAAGTCCGATTGCATTTGCATGCTTCAGCCTCCACATTTTTGGTTCGTGTTGCATACCCAAAACACATTCACATGATGAGGCTGACTTGTATCTGTATAACAGTTACCGTGCGTCATCGCATCGCACGTGCCTCTGTAGTGGAGCCCTGGGCTCAGCGTACCCCACAGCCCCTGAGTGATTCTAAAAATTCCCAACCTCCTTTTGGCTAGACTACGATCAACCGACTTTCCGAAGCTTCATGTGGAGCTGCCATCATAGGTAGGCGTCCTGACAACATTACGATCATCGTGTGAGGCGTTCTATCGTAGGGTACGAGGTCAGTCTTGAAGCTGACTCGCAAGGCGGCAAGTCATGAGTTTCACCGGGCAGCTCGGCAAGTCTGACTAATGACTGGCTCTACGAGTCGAGGCGCTCACCGACTTGCCAAGCGGTATTCTTACGTTGGTGGACCAGTTATGTTGTGTCTTCACCCACGTGCATGCAACCGCTGCAGACGCACGTGGAACCTCGACAGTCATTCTGTGATTTTCTTTGGCTCTTATGATATTCACAGAAAATGTTCGCATTGAGTCGTACTTGGGGAGGGCAGGGAAGAACCAATGTCTTCAAAATAATTCAGTCACTGTAGATAGAATACTGCAAAAATGAATATATCTACTGCACAATCCATCATCCCCTGTCGCGATGTATGCCACTCAGAAAGGGCAGTTGTCAGGATCTTCGCACGAGTTTCTTCCCTTCGGGCATGGCTTTCCCCAGCCAGTCCTGGTATCGCAGCAGTCCGCATCCTGGAGGGGTCAGTCATTAGAACCATACCAAAGTGGAATAGCTGAACGACGAAGCCAAAGGACTGCCTTACACATTTGTCACTCGGGATTCCCATATTGACACAAAAGTTCTCCGACTCGAGACCGTTGCCACAACGTGGAGTTCCTTGCTGACGGTAGCAGGCATCTGAGCCTGATTCACCTCCCCAGCAGCAGTTCGGGTCAGTGCTGGTGACTTCCATCGTGCACTGTTTGAGGAGCTCTTGTCAGTGAAACTATCAAATGTGGCGGTGACAGCCACTGGCTGTCTTGCTTGGGGGACTTACAGCTGCAGATGCACTCGCGACGAAAACGAAGGCAGCGAAGGCGTTTGTGAACTTCATTTTTGGCTACGTGATGATTTTCAAAAGATAAAACGGATATACAGAAATTGGGAGATTGAACGTGGTTCGCTGATGTTCTTCGAAAAAGAAAGGCAGAAAATTATAACATTTATAGTTGCTCAAGACAACGTCAAGGCTTTTGTCTATTTGAATCAGGTCTTCGTATTGTTAGTCAAGCGGTAGGTATGTCTGCCTTGCGGTTAGACTATCCTAAGCTTCCGCGGCAATTAGCGGGCCGGCGTTGTAAGGGTCGGAAAGGGCTGCTGTTGGCGTGTGCGTCTTGAACTTCAGGCCTCCTACGCAGTAATGCTTTCCTCTCTGGGAAGCGGAGTAGATACGATCTACAGTTTTCCCCGCTCGGTTGAAGGCCCAACGCCTTTACCGGTTATTGCGCATTGCATGACCTGATGCGGCATTTCTGAATGCTGTTCAAGGGATGTCCTGCGTTAGCGCGACTTCGACGTAAGTCATCTTTTCTAGAGTATCCACGATGTTTTATTAGCTGTTTCACTTTTTCACGGTCAGCTGCCATACTCGACGTCGTGGGTGTGTCAAGAGTCGAGTCTTCCTCAGCTGCAGTAGTTGACTCGTCTACAATGCCCATGACTATGCAATGTCATTAGACAGATCACTGATAGATATAAATACAGCACGTTTATTGTTTCCCATCACACCATCGCCTTCATTTTCTTGGTCTTGAATAAACAAAACTTCTCCTTTTGCTATTCAGTACTACATTTACTGAGTTTACCTTGTAAAAATGCAATTCACGGCCCTCTTCGCCCTCTTCCTGCTTGGCACTGCCACAGCGTCCCCTACCGGCCTGGAAGCACGCCAAAAAGACGGTGACGTATGCTACTGAACCTCCAACCTCCTTTATCACGGACATCTGACAGACTGTAGTGCACCGAGGAATACAACTGCTGTTTTTCCTCCAAAGATGCATGCTTCAGACAGCTCGGAAGCTTCCTTGGAAGCTTCCCAGTTCCGGAGATCAATTGCCCTACCTACAAGTATTGCGATGAATATGGAATCACTCGCAAGCAATGTGTAAGTCATAACAAGCCTTTGTTCGATCGCCAAATACTAATCTGGTTTCAAGAATGCCGATTGCTGCGACATCAAGACCGGCTGGGGCCGTGGGTGTCCTGGGAAATAAAGCTCAAGTGCTGGCGGTACTGTGCGAATGGCGGCATGGGGTGGTAGCCTTGTGGATATGGCCGCTGATGATCGACGTTTTCACAAAAATTCCGATTACTCCTGTCAGCTGTATTACCTTTGGTGGTTAGGGACGCAGATGTACTATGTAGCACAGTGAAGTTGGAAGTAATGGAAGCAACACGAAATCACAGACCAAAGCTCTTAAAATAGATGGTTCAGAAAGTCAAGAGCATTTGAAATCAATTCCGGTGCCTTTAAATATGTTTGTACCCTTGGACTTTGCCCACGCTCAGCCAAGTCGAAGACGTTCTTTCCTGAGCAAGGGAAACTGGGCCCGTAACTTCGAGATTATTCGTCCAAAATGCTCATCATCCTGTAGAGGGATGTTTAAAGGCAAGTCGACTACTCCGAACCGTTCCGCCGCAGTATCACCCTTTTCAACTACCAAGCAATGAAGCGACAAACAGGGTTGTCCTACTGAGTCAGGCTCGAACCAGGGAGAATAGCCTGTAATGAGTGCCACCAAATCTCCTATCGCCCGCTTTCCGCTTTGTAAGTCTCCTTCCGAACATGCTGCATTCCTGACGCGGCACGTTCCAACATTTGGCAGTCGGACAACAGGGCCGACTCTGCTGTGCGAACGACTGTCCTGAGCCATGGAAACTTCCAGAGGATGAGTCCAGCCTTGGATATGGAGGAATTGAGAAGCTGGAATCGGCTTTCCAGATGCTTGTCGGGTAGCAAATTCTTCCAGGCTCAGCAAACCCTTGCCATCCTCCTTTTCCACTTCAATGCGCAGGGGGAGGGGTCTGCTGATGTCTTGCACAGCAAATGCAGGAACGCCTTCCCAACCGGCCCATGACCAAGACGGGAATTGGGTCCGTCGAATGGCCGAACGGTAAAACGCGAATTCGCCATCAGACTCCACGGTTCCATTCTGTGTCTTCCACATAAGAGGCAGGTGGATTCGAAAATGTCGTTCGAGCTTCACTGGGGAGTACGGAAGGCCCCAGAGATGGTACACAGGGTTTGAGCCATTTTCAAACATTGACAAGACGCCCAAAAGTCCATTCAAGGCATCAGATGAATAAGATAGTTGCCTTGTACAGTAGCTTTGAACGTGATCTATGACCTGGTTGATGTGGGGAAGGTGTGGGTCGAAAGAGAATGCGTTGTCCAAGTTGCATCCCATATCACCAAAATCAGTGGGACAGAAGGTATACTTCCACGCGGAAGCAGGCCATTCTTCCATCATTGAAGTTTGGCATTGCAGGAAAGCATGCTGATCCGTAAACACCAGGCGACGTTTGGAAAGGATGAATTCCTGAAAGGTCCAAGCGCGAGTCATCCAGACTGACCTGGCTAAAAGCTCTTGGGATGACGCGTGCAACGGCTGAAGCGCGTATTGGCCGATGCGAATGGATGTTTCTTTCTTTAGTTGTCGACGTGAAATTCCCGGTAGTCCATGGTTGGGTCCTTCTCCTGCGGCTGCAATGAATGTAACCTCGGCTTGACTGTAAATCAAACCCATCTGCTGGATTTGGGAATGTTTCTCGTTCGGGCTGTTCTGGTTGACGCAGTATCGATCTACCCACAGGAATCTGATTCCTAGGCCCAGAGCGGCAGTCATCGCATCTGAGATGGTCCGTGGAGAGTTCTGCAAGCCACCCACATGATTTGAGGAAGGGCCCCAAACGTAGCTGAGAGCAGCATACTTGCAGTGGTCAGGAGCACGCACAACAGTCTTTCTTCGACAGTCAATAACCCTGAGCCCAACCACTCTCTGCTGCTTTCGAACCTGAAGATTGCAGCAGGCATGGGTCCTCTTGCAAATCGCTATTTGCCTTTTGAAGACCGAAAGGTTGATGCGGTCGCGGTGCTGTGCTTCCTGGAACGGCTTTTCGAAAACCTCGCAGGACGCTTTGGGTTGTCGGACGCTCAAAAAGTCTTCCGTAATTCCGAGTACTCGCAAAGGTTCGTCTTCAGGGGACGGCTTCCCGTGATCTGTGGCCGCATAGAAATAGGCAACGTGGTTGGAAATTTGGTTCTCTTTGCGGATGCGCCGGGCATATCGCAGGAGTTGGCAGCAGGGACAGGGAGGGATCGTATCAGTTTCCCAATCTTCGACCAATAATTGCTTGAGCCAAACACCACAGGCGGGCCTTCTGATTTCCTCCAGTATGTGCTGGGGATACTCTTCAGTATTGCATCGCTGACAGAAGAGGGACTGATCAATTTGAGTTGCGGATGTTTGGGATGCAGAGCCGTGAGAGAGTTGAGGGGGTGGCATGAGCAATCCGCTTGGATTTGGTCTGGTGCGCTTTCGCGCCGCGTCAACACCATCTGGCACAAGATCTCTCTTCTGCCCGGGCCGTGTTCTGGACATGTCTCCTGTCAAGTGGATGTACTGACTTTTGAGAGAGCCCATTCACGAAGCCAGGTGTCAATTTGGAGGTGGAAAGCGTGTAGAACGTGCTATGAGCGTTCGCGACGAGATTTGAATCGATGTAGCCTTTTACCGCTAGTTATGGCTGAACATCTCGGTAATAAGACGGAAAAGGCTGATGATAATGGATGCCCTATTCGCCAGGCAGCAGCGTAGCCAGGGTGAGCTGCTGACAGCGCATCATCAGCGTCGCGTCGCCCCACTTTTAATCGAGGGTGGGGATGCTTACTGCGGGGCTTCTCGGTCTCGAAGGCCTTCATGCATTCTGTCAGTACGCAAGTAATTGAACGTAAGGTCTTGCATATGGCAAATTGCCAAGCTCCTACGTTGCAAGAATAGTTAGCTGCCGTGTGGGAATAGATCGTGGTGTGTGCGGCTTACCATGCCCCACTCTGTTGCATAATTCAGCGATCGTCACGCCACGACCCGACGGCAGATAGACTAATGGACGATCATGATGTTTTGCTGCAATCAGCTTTTCAAATCGAAGCGTTACGCAAATCTTCTAAGCCGGAGCTTAGTCGACTTGGTATCTGGTGAGTGCTGCTTGATCCACTGCATTCAAGATTTGAATACCGGCTTACTCCGTCCTATCAAGTTGGCTCTTCTCATTCTTCTGGAAACACTGAAAGCACGGACATAGGTCAAGGCTTGGTTCAGCGCACTAAGCGGTCGACAGCCCTTCTGACCCATTTTCTTCCCATACAGCTTCGAAGACGAAGAATACAGTAGACTTAGCATAGTCTCGGACTCCACGAAACTTGAACCGCTCGTCTGCCAATGCGAAGATTTCTCTCCACTCATCTTCGGTTCGCTCACTTCCATTGAAGCTGCTCAACATGGACATGTCGGTACTCCTTACGACAGCTTTGTTAGCAGGACTCTAAACGGTCTCGGAGAACTCACCGGATGAATTTGTTCTCCCAACGGGGCATGGTGTCGCATTTGGACAAACATCCCTCGTTGAGAATGACCCTTGCTCCCGGTTTCATAGCGGGGATAAGATTCTTGAGGAACCTGACGCAATACTGCTGGGGCCAATTGGGGAATACGTGACAGAAAAGGTAGACATCGGCCACAACAGGCTGGACGTCGTTCATATCGTAGCCCATAAAGGAAATCCGGGGGCCCAATGCTGGGTCAAGCATCTTCCTCCCTTGCTCCGCCGTGGTGGGCAAGTCCTGAACGATGAAGCGCAGTTCGGGGGCCATTTTAGAAATGGCGATGCTCACCTGGCCGTGCGACCCACCCACCTGAACCGTACCGGTCAGCCGTTTGATATACATGGTAGTAATGCGTGATACAGGGGGCGCTCAGCTTACGTCCACAACCGTTGCCTGTCCCAGACCCTTCCAATCAAATCCTTCGATCAAGGCGTCAAACTTGTTGATGCGCCCGCCCTTCTCCAGACGCGCGGCCATGGCGCCTCCAAAAACGCGCGCACGTTCCGGCCTTTCGCCCAGGTACTGATAAAGCGACTGCCCCGCGAACGCCAACCCGAAGCCCGTCTCGTTCGGTTCCTGGCTGCCCGGAAAAGCAGATAGTGCGTGCGCGGTCCGCAGTGAGGCGGGTCCATGCTCTTCGAGTACCATGTCAAGCCGATCGCGCACCCCCTCACCGGTGCGGAGTGCAAGCGACGCCCGGGTGTGTGCGGCGACACCGGGGCGTGGCTCGTGGAATACGTAGTACAGCGAGGCATGACGGATGAGACGCGCGATGAGTGCCTCTGGAAGGCCGGTGGTAGCTGCTATGGCGTCAAATGTAGTGCCGTCGGTGGTGTTGGGAATTGCGTCGGCGACCTTGAAGCGGATGATGATGTGAAGACTGGTGTTGTCGTTGAATTGCTGTTCGAGCGT
The DNA here is from genome assembly GCA_009829795.1 of Lasiodiplodia gonubiensis. Classification (NCBI taxonomy): domain Eukaryota; kingdom Fungi; phylum Ascomycota; class Dothideomycetes; order Botryosphaeriales; family Botryosphaeriaceae; genus Lasiodiplodia; species Lasiodiplodia gonubiensis. Next base: position 269,580 of record RHKH01000003.1, read on the forward strand.
TAGCGAGAGAACGCGCCATTGCGAGAGAGAGGAGAGACGCGCGCTCCATGCTTGCCATTTCAGATGTTCGACGGGGCCGACTGCCAGCGCCATGAGGTCTTGCGCTGCAGCATGTAGCCTAGCTTGTGAGGCTTTTAGCTGCTGGTTGTCCGAGGGAATTGGAAGGAAAGCCGGTCCATCGGCCGCGAATGACGGATTCGGAAGATTATTTTCTTCAATGTAGTCGGCGAGCCGCTTGGCCTCCACGGCAATAGTCTGCGCAAGGTTGGTTAACGAGGACATGTTGATTCAAGATCACGCCTGGCAAGCTATTTACTTCGACAACAATAAGAATAGTAGTCTCCCGCCCTTATTTATCAGAGATGCTTTTGTACGCAAAATATGCTTTGGTTCTGACTGTCCCTAGCGCCACGCTAATACTACTTGTGCTTCCAATCATAATAGTGGAACTTCACTGTGGAGCCGCTTGATTTCGCGACGGCATCCCCGGGGGCCGCCCCAGCCTCATCCATTGCGATCCTTCCCAGCCATAAGCTGGCTGATCAGCCCGGGCGATCCTGTCTCCGCCCACTACCACTGTGATGCTCAAAAGGACAGCTCCACGCTAAATCACATAGGCGGATAGCGGCAGTTCCAATTTCTTACGGGCTGACCGTACCACGGTTTGTATAAAACCTAATGCAGGAATATGCGAAGAACTGTCAGCTTGATTCAACGCCTAGCTACTTCCCCCGGACGCTAATAATTGCTTCATTCAACAGACTTGCTTATCATCACTTTAGCTTTCATGATGGCTGGCTTTTGTAAAGTACTAAGGCAAGGTGGATTATTTGGTATGTTTTGATTGGTAAAGTTCCGCGCCGTAGGAGTAAGTTATACCAAAAATAGCTAGTCGTAAGAGCCCCGTGGTGTGGGATCGACCGATCTATCATGTCACTGGTTGGACCTATCTTACGAGGCTCCGCTGGGATACGCTATGCCGATCATAGTTAGCATAGTACAGACCGTACCAATACCCAATTCCGGCCACGCATTTAAAAATGAACAGGCTATCCTTTTGCGAGATAGCACTCGCTACTGATCAAACTTCACTGACCGAGTGGCAGCCGTACTTTACGTGTTAGCTGGCCCCGATGATACTACGCACAGCAGACTGCCGTGATCCCCGGCGAAGTCATGAAAAGTTTGACAGCAGGTGTGGTCTTTTAATAAAGCATCATTTGTTTTATATTTTATATCTCACTGCAACGATAACGATGAAATTAAGAATTAAAGTATGGGTACGAGCCGCCGGATCAAGGCTTCTATTGTCGATTCAACGGACGAGTAGCCTGTACCTTCAGGATATGCTAAAATACGATAGGAAAAGGGGTAAGTGATGCTCCAAAACGGACAATGATGGAAATGCACTGATGGGACAGTCGCCAGACTAGAAGTAGGTGAAGGTGTGATTAAAGTTACGTTCGCAATTTCCATGAGGGCAACGTGATCTTCCGACTGGAGCAGACCGCAATCATGATTCATCGTCCCAGATTCAGAACTGTGAGTAGGAAAGGAACAGCCTATTACTGACGCGCATGCATTGGAAATAAGACGTATGTGTGGAAAGCGAAGTGGTGGATAGCTACCAGCGCACGCACTATCGAAGCCGGTTAAGAGGATGATAAGATATTTGATCAGTCTCAATAAAACACGCGTTGATTTCCACAAGAACGAATCAAAATACTATCTCACATAAAAGACCCGGCTGGCAATTGATACAGTGCACGTTGAAAAGTTAAACCCTTTGGTAAGAGACACCAAACTTCACAATCGCATCCATTCCATCTCGAGAGGTAGGGAAGAAATCACAACGCCAAAGGATTCAGGTGCTTTCTTTTTCTCGGACGCAGACTGCCTTTGACTTGAACAGTTGTTAGCATCTGTGACGTTTCCGAGCCGTGATGCTTCCTCTCGCGTAATCTTTCTACCGCAAATTCTGCCGATTACAAGTTCTGCCGACGCAAGAAGTTAGGCCACCTACTTGCACACGGTATCGGCTGAGTATTCTAGCGGCGGGAAGATTACCCACTGTGCAATGACGACGGTCAAAGCTGAGATGCGGAGATGATACTTGCGTGGCCGCCCATAGCGCCTTTCAGTGGGACACGTGTGTCAAGCGGTCTGCGCTTGGCCGATATAACTATGGTGGTATGCGGCAGTATTGTCTCAAACAAGACTAAGAAAGGCAAGTAGCACCTCGTACTCGTGACACGAAAACCGGTGCGGACTTTTAAAGACAATGGAGATGTCCATATGGTGAGTTCAGAACGCGCGTTTTGTTTGGAACCATGATAAACGGACCTTACGATATTGATTCTGGGGTGGCTATATAGGTTACCCGAGGGAATGAATCTAAGAATTTCGTAGCCTCGGATGGAAGAGGGATATGTTGCACTTTGGTTCTGTTGGAAAATATTCAAGCCGAGCTTTACATCACAGTGTGCCTGACTTTCCATCGACGAAGGCTTTCTTCATCCTCACCAAGAGCCGTGTAATGATCCATCTTGAACTTTTCTTCTTCATTCATTTCGTAAGAGGGTTGCCCATTTCCCTCTTCCTATCATTGGTCCACTTTCATATGCTAATATGACGTAGAAGCACATCCGAGCCAATTTTCATTACCATTCACCCGACTTTCGCTAGAGGAAATCCCGGGAAAAGTATTAGCCACGACTCTTGAACGTTGTGAGTCACAACAGAGGGGGAATGCGGAAAAATATATATTGCCCCGAAATTCTGCTCAAACCCAACAAAGCTTATTTCTCCAAATCACTTCCGTGGTGCTCAACGCCGCTCTTCTTATTGACGTATTCCTGAGGCATGGCAATCGGTCTGTTCTTTGCAAAGCGTGCTGTGGCTAGAACGGACGGGCTCTCGCGGAACATCATATCTATCTCTTCAAGATTCCTTCCCATCGTCTCGGGAAATAGGAAATACACAGAGATAGGAATGCAGAAGGCGACGGCGGCGTAGACAAGGTAGTATTTCCACCCAATGGTATCGAGAGCGATGGGCGTCACCATGACGACAACGAAGTTCCTTTTCGGAGATGAAGTCAGAGAGCGCTCGGTGTGGTAGGCGAGTGGGTAACTTACCAGAGCCAGTGATTCGCCGTTGAAATGGAAGACATGGCAACGCGTAGACGAATGGGCGCGACCTCGGTACAATAGAGGAAATTCCCGCCAAGAAAGCCAACCGGGACGAAGAAGTTGTAGAGATAGATGAAGAAGGCGGCCGCAATCTGAGCGGAGTGCTGCTCCATCGACGTGCAAATTGCCAAGCAGATCATGCAGATGGACATGCCGATGCCGCTGTAGATGAAAACCGCGCGGCGACCAAATCGGTCAATGCAGACAAAAGCAATGAAAGAGGAAAGAAACTTCCACGTGAGAGCGCCTGCGGAGAGCACCCGCGATAGCTCCCCGCTCATGCCCAAGTTCTGCTCAAACAAGATGGTAGTGTAGACCGAAATGAGGTTGGAGCCGGACATCTGCTGATAAAACTGAAGCATAATGCAGAGGCCGAAGCGATACAGGAGCTTATCCTCCCCCATGCTAAGCATGTCCTTGAGTGAAGCGCCGTTCGACTCCTCGAGTGAAAGTTCGATGCCGGTCAACTCGGCCTGGACCTCCATGGCGTCCTCGTCGCCATAACCTCTCAGCATAGTAATGGCAGCACGTGCCTCATCGATGCGACCCTGGCGAACAAGCCATCTCGGTGACTCGGGGAAGAGAAATACAGAGGCGATAAGGATGAGAGAGAAAGCAATAGCGATTGCGATGGGTGCACGCCACGTCACGGGGCCCTCCAGCTCGAAGAAACCGAGGTCGATCCAAGACTCGAGGGTGTAACCGAAACACATAAAAATACCGCAGACGATGACTTGTTGGCCCCGGTTCTTTGCTCCCGAAGTTTCGCTCTGCCATACCGGCACGGTGGCGCTCAACTGTCCAATACCCAGGCCGACGATGATGCGGCCGATGACGAGCTGGGCCAGTTGAAAAGCAGAGCATTCTAGAATCTCTCCCACAAGGGTGCAAATGCCTCCCGCCAGAACAACAGCGCGACGGCCAAACTTATCGCCTGTGTAGGAGCACGACAATGCGCCGAAAAGCGCACCGATAACGAATGTAGCAACCACCACACCTTGAATCGTCGAATGATAGCTCTTGTTGGGGCCGCTTACGGTGTCGATCTCGGGAAAGGTTTTCACCCAGTCGGGTTCGGTAAGAAGGCCTCCGAGACCAGCTTGATTGTAGCCGAAAAGGATGAAAGCTGGGGCTACGATCATGGCGACTTGGAGCTTCTCGAGGGGGCGGCCGGTTAGACCGAAAACACCTTTGGTGCCCATTTGGGGGGAATAACAACGGACAAGGTAATGAGGAGGAGACGAGATAAAGGCTTAGCAAGGCGAAATTCCAACAGCAGGAGGAGCGAGCTTTATAGCTTGACAGTGCAGGGTCCGGAAAGTGGTTCTCGGATTTCTTCAGCGGGGGATGTGAGGTCAACACAAGAGCTACAGGCCGAATGACTGACTCGGTATCGGCTCATTTGTTTGCCACTAAGCGGCGGGCAAAGTCAGGGCTGCGCTTCCCCCGCTCTTCTCTCTCGCTCACTCCATCACCCCGTTATGACCCATGTCTGAATGCATCTTGGTGATTGGATATTGCGGGCGCTCTGTGGGCCCTTTGAAGTGCTTCTCGCGTGAAACGCCGGGTGGGCTCCGCAAGCCTGCTAAGCTCGGACAAGCTCGACACAAGTGTAGACAAGCCTCCCATGGCCACCCGACGCCCGGGCACAACTACCGAAGTAGATCTGGTATCAGAGTTGCATATCCGAAGGAGGGGCTGACGCAATGTTGTAGAGATGCCTATCTCTTTGACGACCGTTTCACATGCGGGTCGAATTGAACTCCTCTGTTGCATCGTAATCCACAATCCGTAATGACGATCCCGGGGTAGTCATCATTCCAATTGCCAGTCTCTCCCGAGCGGTAAGAGGGATACTTCAGTTCATCCCTTTAGACATAGCTGAAGCTTAGGCCGCGTAAGATGCGGATGTGGGACGAAAATGGAGTGCAATACTATGCCTGCCCACGGGGTAACATGCGGAGGAAAAACAGTGGGCGGGCCTCCATCGATGGGAAATTGTGGGCCAAGTAAACGCGGTGGGTTGAGCCTGGCCTAATTTGAGGGCGGTTCCGCATGTTCCAAGCTTCACTGGTGCTCTTTGCGCTGCCTGTGTGTGGAGCCAGCGTAGGAAGTGCCCACTTACGTGTCTCAGAGCTACGCGGACTGCTCACCGCGACTTGTGGGCCTCGGTCGGCCGAGTCCAGCTCCAGCTTTGCAGGCACCCCTTCGTTCTAAGATTTACTACGGGGATGCAATAGAATCATCATTGGGACACCGCATGTACGCCATCATTTCCGACGCCATCTACGCATGGGCATGGGCTACTTTATCTTCCACGCAAGCCTCACCGCGTAAGTACGCAGATATACCATATCGGCCGGTTTTACGCATAGCCAAACACCCAGTATTGATTCCTAGATCGGCAAAGCTGCTCTGAAATGCGCCTGAATGCCGTTCCTTTCGCTTAAGTGTCGTTCGACCGGTGAAAGCTCATGGAACTGATCATCAAACCAGAGCGGTAGAGCCAATCAAGATTCTGGCGCTGACTGGTTGATGATGATGATAGTGGAACGTTGTGAGCTTCGCGAACAATCGACCTTCTGTATGCGACCCATCAAATGAGGTCCAATCTTTTCATTCTTACCGGCATAAAAGGCTCGACGTGATCTCAACGCAGAAGTGGCGAGGACGCATGTCCCACTGGCGAAGCATGGGGATCATTCCGCGGGCCACTTAAGAGTGAGGCGTCGCGTCCCTGGCCGGTAGATAGTTCAAGCGAGAACACTTACCTAATCTTGAAACGGGCGTCGCCCATTCAGCAGCATGATACAGGTCAACACGTTCGCATCAAAGTCTTCCCGGTACGGCCGCTTTCTTTCTTCTCTACTGCTGTACAACATTGCCGACAACAAGCTAAAGTGCCCGCAGGTCCGGCATCGATACACAGCCTGCTCAACTGATCATGCGCTCCCACGCAAGGGGGAGATATATGATACGCATAGCCATTGAAGCTTTTAAATGCTGAAGCCAGCCATCTGAGGTTGTCTCAACGTGAATCGTCATGCGAGATCCGTGTGCGTTGTCGTTGTGGGCTCGACTTGCCTAATTCGACCTAGAGTTATATCCTGTGGGTGAATTGACACTCGACAGCTTGAATGCACGAAATTAGTTCATTGGGCGCGAGAAGCTGATGGCATTGAAACTGAAATTGGTCTCAGAAATTAATTATGTACATGTGTTCCAGCTACAACTATCCAAAACGAGTATCTGTAGATTTGAGGTGTATATGTAATGAGTGGCCGGTGGGATCGACTGAGAGAAGCTTTGATAGATGCGATAAAATGTTATAACAAAGGGAAGTGGGTCCATCGAAGTCTCGTAATAGCAGATGTAATTAGGAGACGACCTTGAAAAGGACGTCCAATGGGCCGGCCGCACAACCAGCCTCGAACTGCGTGGTGGCGTTGACGCAAGTCCAGATCTCACGCGGTGTCTCAACACTTCCGTCACCGATGTTACTGGAGTAGAGATAGACGTCAGTAATTATAATCATCCGTAAGACTCGAAACAGGATACGTACTCTTTCCCCCAGGTCCACTCAATATCGAGCACAGAGTTGTCGTCGTTGAAGGAAAACCTGGCGTTCATGTCGCAGCCATAACGCTGCTGTGGCTGCACATCGGCCGCTTCGCAAGTCGCGGTCGTGTTGGTGTTGCGGTCCGTCACGAAAAAATGAACGGCATTCTTGGTTGTCCACCAAAGATTGTAAACCTCCATCGGCTGGACGTTGTCAGAGGCTTCGTCCGCAGGGATTTGCGGGGCCGGAGCGGCAAGTGAGCTAATGGCCAGGCCAAGGAAGGTGAGGAGGCTTGTGGAGCGCATTTTGGTAGAGAGTGTGGCTGGTGAACCTTTGAGAGCGTGTAACGACTGTTGATATTTTTGTCGATGGTTCTGGAGTGTCGTGTTGTGTCTATAGGCTTTTTATCAGGATTGCTTAGCGGAGAATCAGCCTTGTGAGCCTTACAAAGGCTGTGTTGCGGAATGCCTCGTATACAGTTGTTACCTATGCCTTGCTGATCTTGACGATCAGAACGTGGCTCATGCTTTCGTTCCTGGTTGCCTTACCCATTTCGATCCACAGATTTTGTTTCAAAGGTCGAACCACGCACGACTGCTACTAGAGAAGTACATAGTGTGAACGATTACAGTAGGTTGAATATAGAGGTTGGTGTTAAGCCTCATTGAGTATAGATTTTTACACTGCATCCCGCTTATGCTCGTTCTTGGGGTATTCAAATGGACGTCAAGCTATCAGCCAGCGTCATATGTTGCTTCGCCACACAATTCATAAAACATCAATGCACAAGTTTCGCCATTGATTACTATTTTACTGCGGGCGCACTTGACTGTACCCACCATACGAGGTGGTGGTGGGCTGTGCATAAGGCGGAATTCTGAAACTGAATCGCCGATTGGCCCATCTAGCTTAGTGCCCGCCGAAACGACACATCTGTTAGGTAGTGTTTCTGTGCTTTAAGCTCATGTATACCGCTTTGATACTGAGTCGCATGCGATGAGCCGTCGCCGACGCCCGGTATCTGCCCTCTCTGCGCTGGAAATTCATGTCAATTGACCACATTGAAAATCCGTCCTCATATCCTGGACAGCGCATAGAAAGATTGAAAAATCCCCACATGTATCTGTATGGACGTCCGTATCCTGGAAAGTCGAGTCGAGGTCTATGAGAGTAGACTTGGTTAAGACTTTGGCAGATTGGTTGACGGCTTGCCTTTGTCTATTAAACACCTTAAATTGTTCATCGTATGCGCAACTGCTGGCAGAACGGTTTTATTTTCTGCTCATGTTATGGGTGGCTGAAGCTATCGTCCGGAAGCGAATGTTTATTTATTAATTCAACATTTGCGTCCTGACGATAGCTTCAACTACCCACGTATGTAGTGCTGGGAATTTATAGGTACTAGCGACTTGAGTCACAAAGGGCTGGTATAATACAGCATCATAGGTGGCTGGTGGCAGGTCGGTGTCGTGAGCGGGGTAAGCTGAACCGTGCACAGTACATCATTTCTGCACCGTAGGACGTAGGACGTAGAAATTGTCAAAAATTAAGAGCCGAGAAACTCCGCGCTGTTGCCAAGAGCTGTAAATATCCGAGGTGGCTCTTGATCTGAGTCCAAGCAACTGGATTACATGGATTGATACTGAGCTACTGAAAGAAATCGGGTATTGCTAACATATAAATGCTCCATAAGTTCATGAACGTCCTTGAAGAAAGATAAATTTCCCGCATTTAATTCTGTGACTAACATGAAGCAGTCATTCGGACCGTTCTTTCGAGGATTTGGTGGTATATATTTACTGTGGAGAGAGGGTGAATAGTTGATCTGGTTGTTGGGAAGTGTGTAAGCTCGGATCGCTGTTCCACACACATGCACACAATGCCTCCAAATTTTTCTATAATCATAGTAGCAAGTAAGAATAGTTTCAGAAGAAACGTGGATTTCTTACGAGAACGTGGACCTGTACGATCAAAAGTCTCATTTGGCCGGTAAAGTGTAGGTTTAGTCCGAAGGCCGCCAAACAGGTCCCAACAGAAACCACTCGGCGTTCGGGTGTCCGATCAGTAATCTTGGTCAGTACAACGGCCGAAGTCTCATATTTTCACAGAGAGTTTCCTCCAGGATTGCCCTTCAGCCATACCGCTCGGAGTTGTTAGAAGGAGCATGTGAACGACACGAAGGGCAAAACCGCGGCAATTCGATAGTGTCATCCAGTCGCAGACATGAATTGCCAGCTATAAGTTAATCCAGCAGCAGTCATAATCACAAGAATCAAACACTGCACGGAATCTCAATTGCAAGAATGGCGCGCCGACCGGTTCACATTTCTCTCAAAATTGCCGTACCTTTGAGCGGGCTAATGATCCTATTCGCATCCATTGCCTTCACGGGCCACCGATTGGATTGGCCAGGAAAGCCGGCGTTTACGACCTTCCGACACAACGAGGTATGATGGCTCTCTCCAAACCGAGATTCCCTTCTCCCTGTGTCCAATCTGGACGCGCTTGGCAATTTCCCCCTACTAACCATAACGGTGCCTCCACAGATCGACGAGCATTTCCTCAACAACCGTCTCCGAACACTCTCCTCCCAGCCTCTCCCACGCTTCATCTACCACACCCTCCACGCGGGGCCGGCCGTCATCTGGTCCCTCGCGATGCCGTTCCAGCACGTCGACTCGCTGCGCGCCCGCTTCCCGGCGATGCACCGGCGCAACGGGTACATCGTGCTGGGGCTGTCGCTGCTGCTTTCACTCGGCGGCTTCTGGATGCTCAACCGCGACATGTCACACACGCACCGCGAGTTCTACCACGTGCACACGGTCGTCAAGGGCAAATACATCCCGCTGCTCGTCTGGCCGACGTTCGAGTCGTCACTGTGGTTCCTCGCGCCCGCCTACTTCTACAGCCTGTTCCGCACGGCCGAGACGGCGCGGGCGCGCGAATGGGCGCGGCACAGGAAATGGGCCGTTTTTCACACCATCGCCGCGTACACCATCACGCTGCAGCGGGTCAACGTGGTGGTGTGCGTGGTTGCGGGCTGGGCGATGCACCTGCTGGTGCCGGAAGAGGTGCGGCGGGAGGTGCTCGGGGTGCCGGTGACGCACGAGGCCAAGGCGCAGGCGGAGCTGGCGGCGTTCGCGTGGACGGCGTGGTATGGCGGGATTTTGGCGGGATTTTGGCGTTTGTCTGGATCCTGTATGAGTGGCGACCGGCTGCTTTGTTTGCCCGGCCGACGAGTGACACGGCAGACGGTTAAGGGAAATCGGAGGCAGGTAAGGTGGAGTAGATTGGACGTTCGGAAGCCAAGCCAAAGAGTGTTGGGAGCTCGGCCACGATTGCCAGCCTGGTCGCTCGCTCCCGATTTCCGTATGCGGTAATCATCGAGCTGTGGTGGTGATTGTTGAGTGATCCGTGCGTGCGGTTTCCATGTAGGCCGAATCTCCTCTGGCCAATAAGCATGGTGATTTTGTCAATACCTGCTGATCTCGACGGGTGCCGTCACGCCGCAATCACTACTTTATAGCCCATAACAAGAAGGATAAATCCAAAGTACCCCAAAGCGGAGAATGTTGATGGTGTCATTGGATGCATTCTTTGAATGATATATGGTGTATAGACATGAAAGCACAGTGATTCTTTACAATGCGCGCCATGATATAGTCAGCAGTAAATAAGCGAATAAAATTATGGTCTGGCTTTTCGATGTTGCTGCCGCAATCACGGAAATCATATGATTTGGAAACATGTAAAAGGTAGTGTAACAAAGGAATTGAAGGCATGTCACAAACATGATAGCAAGAAATAAATGAGTATGATAATCGTCGTCTATCTTCTTTTCCAACCGCCCTTACATACCAACATAACGTGCGTGTTGAATTGTACGCTTCGTTTTGGGATAGTCGGTCTACTCCCTGACTTCCCTGCTGGAGACTGTTTAGCGTATTGGAGGGGGAGATGGTTATTCCACTGGGACCAGCATGTTCGTCGCTGTCGATTGTACTATGGTGCCCGCCCTTGTGAAATCAATTGCCTCCAGCCCCTTCGTGGCTACCAGCATTGCTGTGTCTGCCCTCGTTGTGGCGCCCATGTGGATCCATGCTGCGTTTTGATTCTTCATAAGCTCCATTAGAGCTTTCGTAGTCTCCTGACGATCGCCTCTGGCGGCGCTCCCGAGCTTCATGGAATGCCGCTGTGATGGCGTGAAGGACGCTATGAAATGTCAATATGTCAGCCATGCAGGCCAGTCAAGCCATTAGGGTTGATGATGTTAAAAATGAAGAAGAGATCGAGGAACATACGTGCTAATTATTGCCAGGATGAATGTGCCCCAGGGAAGATTGCAGCTGTCATCCCTGCGTCCGGTTCTTCCGTTCCCTGTAGATGTCCTGTTGTTGTCTCCTGTATTGTAGCAATGGCGTGGCCCAGCGTTTCCTCCGTTGGGGCGTGTCAACACCGCAACAGCGATGAAGGCGCCGACGAAGAGTAGGTCGACGAGTACCCAAAGCCAGCGAAGGATTCTGGGACCACGGCCTCTGAGGAGGCATGATAGAAGCATGGAGATGAGAGTGTACAGCACGGCAGCCGCGAGAATGCCTTCGACCGCGCCGTAGGCGTGATTTACGCCATGGCGTCGTTTGATGGCGTTGACGAGGCGATATACTTTGGCGAGACGTTGTGAGAAGATGCCGAGAGAGATAATCGATGAAAGGAATTGAAGGACGCGTGTGAACCGGAGAAACCAGCGATAGAAGACAGAGTTCTTCAGTCCCTCTGGAACGCAGCGGGTAAGTAGTCCGGTTTGGCTGCCGTCGTTTCTTGTCATGTTGTAGGATTGCGAAGGATTTGGAGAAATTGGAATTGAGTTCCGGTAGCTGATTTGCCAGCTACTCTTAAGGAAACTCTCTCCACAAATTTCCTTTCGTCACTATGAGCGATACCTCGTAGGAAACAGGTTTTGTAGTTGATCATGATGCGTGCAACATTATATGGTAATGGAGACCCGAAAGATGTTAGCGGAGGCGAAACAGACGAACTATTATCCAATATCAACCATTAGGGCGGCAGTAATTGCATGGAAGTAATTCGTTCATGATGAATAGCCCAAGGGCGCACTGGTCCGTTCGTTCTGAAGGTGGAAGGCGTTGATCACGGACGGCTCGTTTGCCGCTCACGGCCCGCTGACGGCTCGCTACGTACACCGATTGGCGCACTAACTCGAGATCTGCTTACACCAGTATTAGCTCAACCACATCCCCTTGCTAGTCAGGCCGTTGCCGCACACGTTTCGCGAGGTCACCTGCCGGCTGCGTCAGGTCTTTATCGAGTACAGGCATCCCTACATGATACTTCCATACCTTTGCATCATTCTTCGCAGATGAGGACGCATTATCGGTGAGACTGGATTTCCTGGGACTGTATTCTATTGTGATTGCTAGGCATTTAACTCCGGTGTTACAGGAGGAACCATTTACTATGAGAAATGGGCGAGGAGAGAACATCATGGCAGGAAGGTCTCTGTGGTTTTGGTTTGCATAGCTTTATTTCCGGGGCTAAAATCCCGCATCTTCTACTCCAATGTCGTCTCGCCGTATAAGGCAATTGCAATACAGAAAAGTCCCTCTCGTCTACTAGCAGGGCATATTGTTCTAACGTTGAACAGTAAGAGTGTCGCCCCTGTCAGACCTCAGTGTAGTCAGGACCCGAAAGAGACAAAAAGCCAGTGTCGTAATTCTGACTCAGAAGAAAAAGCTCTTGCCTCTATTCTCAGGCCGTTCCGACACACCAGACCCAACACCCACCTCCCGCAGCCGGGCTTTCAACCGATTCGTCACAGCCTTGGGGTATTCGGGGGATGAATGCGCCGGCCCCTTCCCCTCGGCCGCCAGTTGATCAGTGAGAGCGTTGTCCGTCCTCAGGAAGGGCACAGGCAGGGCAGCCTCCGATCCACAGGCCTCTGCACATGCGCGAAATAGAGTCTGAAAAGCTTCTTCGTTGTAGCCGCCGCCGGTGATCACGGCGCGTGGAAGAACTGTGAAGTCGTTCGAGCCGACCTGGGTGTGGAGAGACGCCGATGGTGGTGGCGAGCCGGATATGATCTTGGGGACCTCTTTTGCAGCAGCAGCGAGATTGTGGCCGGCGTAAACCACTATAAGATTTGGGGTAAGTCAGAGGACCATTCTGGTTGCCTTTCGCAGATCAATGTGGAGTACGAAGACGTACCATCGTATTCGGGTAGCATGTGCGACCTCACCAGCGCAGCCACTGGCCGCATGGCACCGCAAAGGATAACGGGGATGGGAGGAGACATGGGAAAATTGTGGGCCAAATTCGTGTTTGGATTGAAACCCGTCAGAAAAGAGATATGGATGCTCAAAAATACTTTCAAGCGTTGGCGTTGCAAGCGACAGCACCGAATCATTACCCGCGTCGCTGGAAACCGGCACGGCCGTTCACGATGGTTGAACGCGAGTTAGTCAATCACTCGGACATTCCGAAAGCCGAGCTACCGATTTGAAGCTGACGTAATGCGACACCTGGCTCTGAGCGAGTGCGAGCGTTGATCCCCATGCACAGAGCCGCCGCATGTGGTCCAATTCGCCAGGTTCAACTTATATCACTGCTCTCTCCATATAAAAAATAACTTACAATTTGGAAGAACCGGAGGAGATCGCGTACATAGTTAGAATGCTATGCGGGAAAGAAGCTGGCTGGATTAATGGTGTTCATCTTTTGGCGTGCGGAGGTCTACAAGTGCATTGATGACGGGGCGTGTCCGAAATGAACGTCAGTGGTGCGGGATTGCAGTATTAGCCGGGTTCCCGCAAGTTTCAAAGCAGAGAACTACTCAATGGACCAGCGCCTTTACACATGGTACTTTCGCGCTAGTATCGACCGATTTCCTAGGTGCCAGAGGCCAATTCACGTTGGAGAACCAGATCTGAACATTCCATACTATTCCAGACCAACAACTTACTTCCGCGGAATCGGATTTGACCAATCAATGGACGGATTGTTGAATTGCACTATGCCGTAACTTATAGGAAGGGGCCAACAGCTAAACAACAACCTGCACCTCACATTTCCTACAAGGTATCTATCAAATACATGTACATGCTTTGTGATTCAGTCGATAACGAAGGGGAGGCATTTACTCTCCATTGAACCAGCTAGGGTGGCTCAGATTCCAATCACCAGCAGAGAACCGCGGTACACTCACCTCCCCATCTGCGTCAGTACCTATTTTCTCCTCTCTACAACACCGCTTCAACAGAAACAGACGACGACGAAGTCCCTTTAGTGAGGAGTACTCCACGAAAACAACGAACAGGGCCGAAATGCGATGTGTCAAGTTGACCCAAGTAACCAAAAATACCAATCCCCGAAGAAAGTGTGATTTTCTTGAAAACTTTAGCCAATCAGTTAATCAAGCTGTATAATGCATCAGCGTGTAGCATCTAGGGCAATGCCGAATAACATAAGCTAGCGCGCTCGGCCTCCCGAAGACGCGGCTTACCAACAATGATCTACACAAATGTGTTCGGTTAGCGCTCGGGCTCGGACCGACGCCAGTCGCGGGAGGACTGACGTTTGCGGCAAATTCAGCGCCAGATGAAGCAGTCGAAGTCTATGCTTTCTCGGTCTCAATATATAATCGGGCATCTGTTCATGCAAGTCACACACACAGTTCCTCCATGCCATCGCCTGAACATTCTTGACTTTTCAAGCCCGTTTAATTCACTTCACCATTATTTATCCTCCGCACCATCAAGTTTGATTCTATACCTACACGGTCTAAACGATGAGTCGTCCATTACTAGCCGTTGTGGCAGGCGTTGGGCCAGGTGCGGGTGCAGCCATAGCCCGAAAGTTTGCATCGCAGTATCCGGTCGTGTGCCTGGCTCGGAAACCAGACAGCTTCAACGACGTCGTCGCCGAAATCAACTCAACTGGCGGGAAAGCCCTCGGCATCGCAACAGATCTTTCCAGCTCGACCAGCCTCCAGGATGCTATGGCAACCATTGGCACGGAGTTTGGAGAAGGTTACGGCCTTTCGGTATACCTTGCCACTCGTCTCCATTCATGAACACGGCCGGATGAGCCTTTTTTCTCCAATACCAGAGCTAATACAGATATTGTAGGCCGCCATCTTCAATGCCGGTGGGAAATTCGTAAGGAAACCGTTCCTCGAGCTCAGTCAGGGTGAATTTGCCTCAAGCTGTGAGGTTCCTGGTAACGGGGCTTTTCTCTTCGCCCAGGCCACAATCCCTCTTCTGCTTGCCTCCGTCGCAAAGTCACAACATCCACCATCGCTCATATTCACTGGTGCGACCGCCGCCCTCAAGAGCTCCTCCCAGATGGCTGCTTTCGCCGCTGGCAAGTGGATCCAGAGGTCTCTAGCACAGTCTTTGGCCAAAGAGTTTGGACCACAGGGTATCCACGTGTCTCACACGATTGTAGATGGATTCGTGGACACACCTCAGGTCAGGGAACTTGTCAAGGACACGAATCCCGACGCGATGATCAGCCCTGCCGCTGTAAGCTATGTTTTATCCGTTTTTGTTTTCTTTCTGCTAACAATTCATCAGATCGCGGACGCTTATTGGTACCTGCACACGCAACCAAGAAGCTGCTTTACGTGGGAGTTGGATATAAGGCCTTATGTCGAAAAGTGGTAGCTTCGTAGTGTTGCAGATTCTAATCGCATTTGATCTCCATACTGTCTGATATTTTCCCGGTATTCTTATTAGCACAAGAAATAGAAATATGGATTTCAGAGCAATGCATAGTTAGCTATGATAGCTAAGGTCTGCTATGAGTCCACCAATACGTCGAATCGGGATCCAATGTGGGAGTCTTAATGCGAAAACCATATTATGCTGAGCGCTTCAGCCCGACCTCTTTCATTTAAGACTTCACCTGTTGAACGCCGTAAAAAGGTGAAAATGGAGCTCTCTAAATGCCGCTGGGACCGTCTTGGAGGTATTCCGCTCTAAATGCGCCGTGCGTACATCCTGCGCGCTACATGGTAATCTGATTTGTATAGACTGAGCGAGGAATTTGTACTTGATGATTGAAGAAAAAGGAGCTGAACTAACATACTGGCCAATATTCGGTTTGCATGAAGGGCAACGTGTTCAAGATGCGCCTGGAAAGGGATCCTGCATTAGCCTTGGGAGATACGTAACTAGTTTGTTCGCCCAGATAGCCGCATCCATCTTGCTGAAGGGCTGGAATTATTTGAAGACTCACTTGACTAACTATAATTGGTTGTATTTGGATTAGTGAGCAGAGTAAGGAAATGTGGATACGAGTCTTCACAAAGCGCCACCCCTCGATGTTTTCTGGGCCTTGATTGCTCACGAAACGGGTCGGGACGCGGGAACTGTAAACTCCGATGAGAATGGTCTTGACGAATCTCTCAAGAGATTTTGTCAGACAATATAAGGTGATTAGCCAAGGACTGAAATCAGTACGGTGTCATGCTTTTTTAAGTTCGACAGATTTCTAATTCTTTACTTCTAAGCTACTCGTCATGACTTACCGCATTCAGCATTTAGCTTTCTACTACGTCAATAATCGCTCTGCAATTATTAATGTAATCGTTTCGGAAGCCGGGAAACGCGAATAAATGCGTACAAGATTGCTTTCGTGTGCATCGGAACAACGGATCAAACTGTTCCGTGCTTACAAATGGGCTTTCGGTATCACTCTAAGAAGTCACTTCACGACATATTTGATGTCATACTCAGATACAAATATCGCGTTGCTAAAGCCAGCACTGCGCGATGACGTGGCAGATGATTAAAGGATTTATTCGTATCAGCATTCCATCTCGTTCAAACCTTAGAAATCCGCACGACATGACCACAAATCAAGACACAATGGCACTTCCAAATTCAACGCCCGATGAATTTCAACAGTACAACCGTTATGCGGTGAGGATGAACTTCTTCGTAAGTAACTTGGATATCTTTTGCAAATTGAATTATTGACTAGTGTTTCCAAGCATGATATGTTTCGGCGATCCTGGACGACCATGTACGATGCATGTGTTGCCAACAAACGACCAGCCGACATGTCTTTAACCCAGTTTCTGTGGTTCGGCTTGGACTTCTGTCAACATTTAGAGGGCCACCACAGCCTTGAAGAATCAAGATTCTTTCCAATCCTCGCAAGAAGAATGCCAGCATTCCGCAAAGAGCTCGAAATGTTGAGTCAACATAAGCAAATTCACACGGGTCTTGAGAAGCTTGCAAATTATCTTGAGGATTCCAAAGACGGGAGGCAGGACTTCAAAATGCAAGAAATGAAGGAGATAATGGACGGATTTGGAACTGTTCTGTGGGAACATCTGAATGACGAGGTAGAGCAGCTGGGAGCGGAGAACATGAGTAAATACTGGTCACTCGAGGAAATGAAGCAGCTTTTATAAAGTTGAGGCATTACCAATAGAAGGGGCCACGGCGATGCCTTTTATCTACAAGTCAAGCCCAAGTAGATCAACGCTCAAAATGGAAGTTCCGCGGCAAGGATAATGTACAGAAATCAGTTTCGAAATACTTTGAGCACATAGTTGACAAAGGGACCTGCTGTCGCGTGATCAATCAGGGATGCAAATGTAAAAGACCAATCTGCGTGTTGTACATTTCACTCCACTGTTTTCTTATAAAGAGCCCCCGACGTGCACAAAATAGCAGAGAGAGCCAGTGTCACGCAGCCTCCGAGACTGTGCTCGCTGTCTCTGCCAAGTCTCTCAAACTCAGCATCAACGTAACAATACGTCCTTTCACTTCTTTTAAAATATATTGAAAATACACGAAAGTGTCATCAGTACTCAGCTCCGCGCTGCGATCACAACCCGCTGCCAACATTTCTCATTGCTGGCTGTTTCCTTTCAATGTCAAAGCAATGACTGGCTCTTTGAAAACTACGGCCCATGATGGAGAGTCGGAGCCTCCCCTCAGAGGGTATTTAAACCTCTTCTTCTCACTCCCCTCACTAATACGCATCACTTAACTTCTCAGTGCCTGTTGCAAGCTTTCCCAAACCAACGACTTCCACAAGCGGGCTCACCGATCCAAATTTCCTCCCTACTGCACCTTCATTCTCCTTTGCAAGGAAGATTATATCGAATCATGACAGCCTTACACCCTCATGTGAACCAAGACATAGGTATGCTGGAGTGGATCTTTTACCAGAAGCTTACTGACAAGAGTGGCACAGTGGTCAAGTTTCTACCTCGGACTGAAAATAACGGCTGTCCAGTGAGGGATCTTGTAGGCCGCACCTTCGAGGAAGTTGGACTCCGAGAGTTGGTACTCGCGCCTGGGGCCACTTCGTGCTTTGAGCGCGTGGTCGAGGGTCAGCCAAACCAGCCAAGGAAAGACAACCTCTTAACTTTCAATCAAGTTGTTGGGCCCAACCATGCTGAAGTTACGACTGGACCATCGGACACAGTGAGAAAAATGCTTAGCTGAGATATTCGAGATCAAAAAGTGGCTGACGGCGGCCTTTGCAGAGTATCTGGCTGACGGATCTTGGTTCCGGCTTCGACACTTTCGTTGATCACAAAAAAGTGCGACTGGACCCACATACGAGTCAACAAGGAACTTATTGGGAGAAGCTTCCGGAGTTTGAGCCTGTAAAGGTTGAAACAGGGTCAGTCATCAAGCTCTCAGCTCCACAAATTGGGCCAAGCGGCTCGGTGTATCATGCACCCTTATGGGAGCTCATCGTAACGCCTGTGGACGAGCAGATGAAGGTGATGTGGGCAGCTGCCATCGCAGGATCTAAAACTCTTGTCTTACGGGGACGGAGGTCGAGGTTTACGAGCCCGGAGGCTTAAAACCTACAACTGTATCGCTCGGGGAAATTGGTGAGTGCTGACGAGCGGAAACCTGCGGTGTCTTCTGGATGGCCCATTTACTTTTTCAGGGTTTTTAATTTTCTGAGACTGCGGTCATATGCTTAACTTTGGCGGTGTACGGGTAGGATTTATAGGTTTGGTGAAATTGTTTATTATGGGAGGAGCTCTTGGATACCACTTATAGAATCATATATTATGTCACGGAAATGATGGACCAAATATTCATGTACAGAGTGCGCTGGCTGATTGCTGGATCTGAACTTCTTTGCCTACGATTGAAGCCACTAGAGAACACTTGTAAAGTAATGATTATTATACAAACTCCTGTCTCTACCGTAAAAGAAATGATAAATCGACATGATGCATGAGTTAATAAGAGTGATGAAGCATATTGCTATTACGGACTTTGAAGCGCCAATTTTTTCGCCTTTGTTGATGGTCTGTATATACCACAGCAGCTTTGAATGTTCTGCAGCGGCACTAACTCCCAGACCCCAGTACTCTGCTAGATGGGCCGATCTCTACCACTGCTGAAGCCTGTTGTTGAGGAATCTTGTTTGGATAATTGATATACACCGGTCAAAGTATTCTTTACCGTAATGTGTTTTAAAGTGTTGATGAATGGATTCCGAGAATTAGAATCTGTGAGCAGGACATCTATAAATCCCAGGAGCGGAAGGCACCAGCGCAGACTCGGACATTCTCAAAGAGCGACATTACTTCTCTATCTTAATCAAAGGCTAGGAAGCATATAGTCTCTAGCATAGCGCGCCTTTGAGATCGGGTCAACTAACTAGGCCCGGTGCTTGGAAAAAGTTCAGTCATCATGCCTTTGATCATATAGTTGTATCCGTAACCTGCAAGCTGTACGTATAGAACTGCATGTATATGTTGGCAATATTGTCACGTCTTCTTTTAGTTCTTTTATTCCATCATCAAAGGTGCATAAAGCGCTTTGATAGCTTGGAAGACGTAACACGCTGACCTTTCCTATACAGCAGGGGATTTTAAGTGTTTAAATTCTCTGCTACCTTGTTCACTGCAGTAAATCGGCTCTTCGACAGCATTCTCTGGGCGAGGGACATCTGCAACAGCTGCATTCTTGCTTGAAACTCGGCCTCCGCGAACAAAACTTCAACTTCACTGGACTCTTGCCTTTTGATTATCCCCACATTCGAAAATGTCTTTCGTAGTCCCCCAACAGACTGCATATAATCAAAGTAAGCCGCTGCGTGTTTCTGATCACCCAAATCGCTCACATTCGCGCATCAGGGATCAAACTTATTCCCATGCACCCTCGCGATGGCATGCCAGATTGTGATGACCTCGGTTTCAAGAACCCACATGTCTCACCTCGGGTGCTCATCCTCGGCCCGGGGACTACTAGAGACTTTAGCCTGCAAGACAGACTGAATGGTATCGAGCCTGCCACAAACAATCTCTGCACCTACAATGAGAACGTTTCTAATCGGCATGCCGAGGTTACTACTGGCCAAACTAAAACGGTCAGTACTCAGTGCTCCGATGAGCTGAGCTATTCAGTACTCGTATATACTGTTCTATACGGCAACTGACGACACCTTTTTGCAGACTATTTGGCTTACAGACCTCGGCTCACCCACCGGCACTTTTGTGGATCACATGGTTCCAGATCCTGAGCGCCTAGGCGAGCAAGGAGTCAAGTGGGAGCAGCTTCCGCCATGGCAGCCAGTTGAGCTCAAAGATGGAGCAAAAATTAGGCTTGGAAAGGACCCCTTGCCGGCGTTTGATGCTGATGTAGACACATCCCAAGGTGGCATGATCCTTCCGCCCCAGTGGACGCTCATCGTTGAACCCGTGGACCCGGACTACGAGAAGAGATGTCTCGAGGCTGCCAACATGCCTCTCACGCGGGCGCCAGTATCGAGGGATGCAAAGTCGAACGCAGGGGAAACCACAAGCCCCATGAGCCAGGGATTGATGTGAATGGCATCCATCTGCTTTCTTTATTCTTTTTTCCTGGTTTCCTTTTATGCTTGCAGGAGGTGACTGCAGCTTCCGGAATACGTACCTGGTAGCATGATTTACAGGCTCTGCGAGATTGTTTGTCCAGGAAATATTGGCCTCCCTCATGATTGATGTCTGCTTTTAAATGTATTCAGATTCAAATGGATCTATTAAGGGATTAACCCTATGCTATCTGACCAAACTATCTCTTTAAATGATCGTGGCTTCTCCGCGGGCTTTTTAAAAATAACACAGTTATAAAGTGATTTTATTTCTAACATTATATAAAAGCTTTAACCAGCATATCGGGCTTAAGAAATACTAACGAAGCTTCTATTTTATCTTCGATAAACTATACTAGAAGCCTTGGGAATGAAACTTTCTCATTTATATTTGTTAGTAGCATATATATAAGTTGTTGCTTCGGAAGTGCTCCAGTGGTAGGAGCTATTAGTATATAGCGCTAGATAATGCTTATTAGATAAGAATATACCTAGCGTACATTTACTTTCTATAGTTTTCTAGATGTGCCAGGTTGAAACACCTTAGTAGCGTACTTTAAGCTGTCAATAAATCTTTCTTTATATTGGAAGTGATGGACAGGGACAGCAATGATTAAACTATCTTTTAGGGAAGGAAACGTAGCGTATAAACGAGGACATCTCGGCACACGATTAGGTTATCTTGTAGAGACGCGCTGTTTCTCTTTCTTTCAGTCCGGGTCGACTGACCGGCCTTCGTTGCTTGTAATAAAAGCTTTCTCAGTCTCGTGTCTACATAACGCAACATATCGACGCCTTCAAAACACGTCAGCGAGCTCATATCTTTGATGATTCGTTTTGTTATTGCGTAGTTGTAAGCAATGCTGCACAAAGAGCATCGGTTAATGTAGAGTATGGCCGGCTGCCCTTTGCTCGACGTTGGAGAACTTAAAGTATTTAAGTCATCTTTCTGTTGCCTCAATCACTGGCGTCAATCAGCTTTACAGCATTCTCTGATTACAATAACATCTTCATACCCGGTCCACCGCTCTAAATCTAATGCTTTTGTACCTATCACCCTTGAAACACAGGCAGTGAGCAAACACAATGGTGCAACGGCTGAAACGAGTGGATACACTGCCACCAGTTCGTGAACGGCTGGGCGGTGGCCTGAGTAAGTTACAAGATATATATTGTCTCGATTACTCGCTTATAACATATTTTGGATGCAGGAGTCAAGCTTCTTGCTAGGGTTTACCGTGATGGCATGCCTGAATTCGACGAGAATGGCCAAAAGATTGAACACGTCTCACCCCGACAAGTCATTATCAACGCTTCGACTCACACGTTTCTGGGTCAGATAGAGCGCAACAACCGGGGAAATGTGATGCCTGACAATGACAATTTTCATACCTTTAGCAGGGCAGTCAGTGTCCGGCATTTGCGGTTTGACGTTGCCATGTCAGAAACGGTGGGTCCTTCGGTCCTTATCTACTGTGACCGCTCCTCAAACTTCAGTAACTGATAATATCTCATTTGCCCTAGACTGTTTTCCTAAAGGATCTGAACTCCGAACGTGGCACGTGGGTGAGCACCTGTGAGCCGCGAGGTGCAGATAACCTTGACGACCATGCGCCGCAGTATGAGGTGTTGAAGAAAGGTGTAACTTATGAGGTTCCTACAGGCTCGTTGATCCGGATTGGTGATAACTACCAGTCTGAAGGCTTTATTTGCCAGCCGCCTGAGTGGCTTCTTCAAGTCGAGCCTGATGATCAGGGATACGATGCCATGCTCCGCGAAGCTGCTGACAGGGCTCCACCACCTCCGCCACGTTAGGCGGAGAAAGAGGATGTACCCTCGCTCCCTCAGTCTCTAGGGGCAGACTAATGTTGATGATTGTCTATCGGGGCATCTTCTCTCTGTTTTATTTGTGGAATTCCACTCTGGTTCAATTCCTGGTATTGGTGTTCCGGAGTTGTATTGCATAAGGGCTGGATGAAATTGTTGCATAAGGGGATTTATACTTGAATGATCACTTGAGGATAACATTGGAATCAGAAATAGATATTCATCTCAACAGTTCTTCAACCCGTTTCAGTGATAGAGATTGCAGAAATCAGTATAACGCTTGTCGTACCATCATGAGAAAGATCTTACAATATCAGTAAAGTTCACCTCCCACCGGACCCTCGGCGTTTCCAGCCAGATTATATAAAATACAGCTAGAAATTTAACACGCCTTCTTTGTCCATATTGTATGGGATTAAGTGCAACGCCTCATTGCTGGAGACTGCGAATAGTGCTTGGATGGAGCAACTGCCATGATCTATTCCATACGATGTACCACTGAGAAGCTGAAGTCGAGGCCCTCCGGAAAGAATAGCTTTAGTACTTCGTCGCGCGCCCGCTTTCCGGACGTAAGCTCATATGCCGCTGCAAAAGGCTGCTCAGATGTTGAAGGAGACGTGATCAAAGGAACACTTCTTGGAGATTGTTTGCAGTACATGTCCAGCTTTGTTGTAGCTCGCGCACGGAATTGAAGTCTCACGGTATATTCGAAGGCATCATGCAAAGTATCTATGGTAACCCAAATAATGTACATTTTCGTGATGCTGCATTTCTTTACGCCCGTGAAATCTCGTTGGCTCGCCGGGCTGTAAGGCACCCGCGTGAGACTCCACTGTGCGACCTTGCATCCAAGTCCTGTGCGATAAGTAAGAGGAATTGGTTATTCACTTTCTTTCGAGCCAATCGGAGATGTTGGACTCCGTCGTAGATTCCCTATGTCACCCTCCAGTCCTTTGCATCCGGCAGTTGATCAATCGGCCCTAAAACGTCTCTAACTCAAGCTAACGCTGGCATGTGCGTGGAAATTTAAAATACTATTCGAAGGCTTATAAGAGCCCTTAACATTTTGCTTTATGATACAAACCCAAGTGCGTCACGAATTCACTCTGCTTGTGTGTCAGCGATGGCTTGGAGATCAGAAGAAAATTCTGGCGCATCACTCGATTTGGTTGAGGACTTCCAATTTCGCGGTTACCGAGAATGTTTAGATTCTCACAATACTTCGACAGGTATGCGTTCTTCTAAGAGGCCGCCGTAGATGTCACACAGGCGCGGCTTTTCGGGGGCATTTTTAAGTTCGTCTGGTGGGTAACATTTAGTTTCATGAAGACCAATTCAGGTGAGCGTCCGAGATATGATGCACAGGAAGAACTGTCCAGTTGGCGTAGGAGCAATGTTGGGTTGGAGGGGAAGTCATGCAGCGATATGGTTGACTGCAGGTATTTTGCAGCACGCCGACACCATTAATGACATGCGCTGCTCAGATAGGATCTGGCTAGTGGCCCCGATTTTGATCATTGTAGCATCTTTCTCACTTCTTAGTGCATAGAAGATCAATCTTTCCACTTTCTGACCTTAAGTAATCTGAATTAGGAATGTTTGAATTGAGGTATTCGGTAGCGTAGCTGACCCGGCTTCGATGCCGAACTTCAACATAATACTGATGATGGCTTTGCATGTAATTCTTCATGAAAGGTTCCCTGGGAAAGGCTTTGGATCCACTGTTTTGCATCAACTACTGAAGTGAGCGACCTCTTTATGTTTACAAAGCTTTATCTAATCGACAGTTAAATCAGAACAAGAAAACTGAGTTCTGAGTAGGTTCCTTCGCGTTAAAAGAGGATGATCACCGATCTAGAGATTTGATTGACGATTATTGCGGGACGGCAAGCTTTCGGCAACTGCAAAAAATTACCTCAGCGGCACGGTCTCACTTATTCACGTTGATTTGAAGGTCTGTTCAGAGCATTTTTGCTGCTTTAATGTGCACAGAATTCTCTGCGAAGTCTTTCTCCAAAACGCAAACTAATCATCGCATGTGGACGGCCTATCACTGGCCGAGTGAAGGGTATGCAGGACAGTATAGATCTTTTATGTAGTCTTAATCGAGCTTCCCTCAATTTAAAATCACCTTATACTTGTAGAAAATCCAACTGAGAATGGAGGAAGATAGTGTCGCTGGTGAATAGCCCAGCATCGCTGAGTAAAGGAGAGTCAGGCGATGCCTTCACTCAATGATTGCGGGGGTTCCCTCACTTGCTGGTCCCCAAGTATCTCGTTCCTTCCTCAACGAGACGCGATTTTCGCCTTTTCCCTCTTTAGGCTTAGGTCAGAAAATCCAGGGCGCCGTGTTTATGAGCTCTTCTTCCATCCTCTCGCCTTGTCCTCTTCTTCTTCTTCTCCAACATCGTCAAGTCCTGCTCGAAGCTCGCTCTCACGCTACCTTGAGCAACGCATTCTCCCCACTGGCAAGTCTTGGTAGGTGTCCATCAACCCTGTGCAGTTGTTGCCGCAGCTCACCTTTGGTGAAGGCGAGAACGCTCACCTCGTTCCATCCGCAGCTTCATGGTGATCAGCTAGTCATGAGTCGCCCACCGAACGACGGCTTTCAGCCACCGCCTTCCGGCGGACCAACCTCATCTGATCGTGGAGCCTTCGAAAGAAAATTCTTAGCTGGAGTTACTGCCGCGACGCCAAAGACTTTGAGGCTGCCTAGTCCTCACTCATCGAATGCGAACTCGGACCGGAACAGCTCGGTTGAGCGGCTTCATGCACCACACGCGGCGCCTGTCACTTCCATGCCATCGCTAACTTCATCTTCGGAGACATCCGCCAAAACCATCAGACTCAGCCCACCCTCACTTGCTTCTGAAAGGACAGCCTCTCAGGAAAACAAACGCAGTAAGTGCACGGATACTCTTCGACCGTAGCGCCATCGTTACTTATTTTCAACTCAGGATTCGACCTCATCAGCCACGAGGACTACGACGACATCAAGCCATACCGCTTTGCCAAAGTTCCGCCTTCAAAGAAAGAGGTTGATCATGCAAGTTTCAAGGAAGCCGAGCGGGCTGCGCGCAGTATTCCCGCGGAGATGATTTCTATCATCGATAACAGCTCGGTCAAACACAGTGACATTGATTTCATCAGGGACATGGCAGTAGCTGCCATGCTACCCAAAGCTCCGTCTGGGGTAAAACTTGGCCTGAAGGGTGAATCTGGTGCTGGTGAGATTAACACATCCCTCTTTGATACTGTACGCTAACTATCTTCAAGGGAAATCCAGCATCATCAACTCATTGCTTGGTGTTCCCAATCTTGCGCCGCAAGGCGACGCCGGTAAAGCTTGCACCGCAGTGGTTCATGAATACCACAAGCCGCGAGTCAATCAGCACAATACATGCGAAGCCGAAATTGTACTTTTCACCGCCGAAACCCGATCGAAGATCCTGAAAGAATGGGTCCAAGATGTATTCATCTTTGATCAACAGGGCGTGGAGCTGGGAGACGACTGTTATGACCAAGAGAGGGATGCTTTCCTGACGGCCATTGACGGGCTCTTTTCGCTCTTCTGCGATCGTGATGAATGTCAGGATCACGACTCAGTGAAGAAGTTCCTCTCCAGCTCGAAAAGCAAAGATGACAAGGAAATGACCTCGAAGTTGGCTATTTGGGCGGAGGAGTTGCTAAACAGCCTAGCAGTTGTCTCGAGAAAGATTTCCATCAGCGGAATCACTCCTCAGGACATACAGACTCAGATTAGCCGATATACTCGACATCAGAAGTTTAGGGACATGAACGGCCGCTTAATTCCCTCCATCTGGCCTTTCGTCGATGTCGTCAGGTATTCCTAACCACTGTCGTTTTTTGTTTTTCCTTTTCCTTATAGATATTCCCTTCCTATTACATCTTAAGATTGCATTATTAACATAATTTTAACAGGATTTTCTATAAACAGCCTATTCTCCTGAACAACTTAATTCTTGTCGATCTTCCAGGGACGCAGGATATAAACCAGACTCGTTCACGGGCATCTATGCGCTACCTGAGCGACGTTGACTACATCGGAATTGTTTCCAGGAGCGACCGTCTTCAGACTGACAACAACGTCCACAGGTATCTGCGTGAAGGATTCCTCAGCAAGCGTGGAGCCAGTACTTTGGTGATTGCGACCAACTCAGATGCAAGTTTAAACTACCTTTCCTCTCCCTCTGAACTCATTTTCTGACTTCGTGTAGTCCGTGAACATGAGCCCCACATCACTTGACGAAAAGATTGAGATGGCGGATGCTATCCATGCAATGAACTTGACGACTCTCCGAGAGAAGCTGCACGACACAACCGTAAAGCATCAGCAAATAACGTGTGATTTGAATCATCGTAGTATCCGCCAAGACCAAGGTCGCCGCCTCGCTCTGTTCGATCAGCAGCGCGAACTTCAGTAAGCTTTGCCTCTATTATGTGGTGTCTTTTCAAATGCGCTAACTTATTTTATCATGCAGGCTGCGAAAGGAATCTCTTGAGAATAGCCTTTTCGAATACTGCGTTGAGTTGCGAAACGAGGATACTTCCCAAACTATTCGTCGAAACTACTACAACGAGACGAACGACCCGGTTCCGCTGCCTGTGTTTTGCGTTTCCAATCTGATCTACGCGAAGTGCACAAACAACAATAACCAGCCTCCCATGATGAGCATCGAGAGCACCAATATCCCAGCACTACGAGCCTTTCTCTATGAGCTCCCGGCATTCAGGAAGTTCAAAGCGTTTGAACACCACCACGAAAACGTATTGCCGTCGCTCCTGAATAGTCTCGACATAACCTGTTCGCCGACCAAGGTTGATGGGCGTGAGGAACTCCATCAGATCCTCCTTTCAGCGCCAGCAACCGTGCCAAGGATCCTCAAGAATTCTTTCAAAAGGTTTTTTGATGAGGCTATCCTGCCTGGCATGGCCATCATCAAGACCAACAGAGCCTCTTACGCTACACACGCGACAAACAAGCTTACGACGTGGTCGAATTGGCCAATTCCGACCTTCAGGACATTTTGCATTCATAAGGGCAACTGGTGTACACCAAAGGTCGGAAGACACGACTGGAACGAAGAAATGTTGGAGCTACTCGTTTTAGACGTTGAGAAAGAGACAAAGGGCTGGGATGATGCCATGAGAGATTTTTCAAAGGACATTTCGGCCAAGTTGGGTGCAGAGATCACCGGACTAATCGCAAAGGCTCTAGGTATGGCAGACGTTTGACCATAATATTGCTGAGCTAATCAATTTCAGGTGGTCCCAATGGCTCATCGACAGCATCGATGAAATTGTTTGTTCTAGAGCTTCAAAGGCAGCAGCTGCTTCTTGAAGGAAGTTGCCAAGCGAGAGTGAAGAAGCTTCAGAGAGATCTCATCGCCATCAAAGAGAAGATTACCGATACTCAAGATATGGACCAGTCCTACTTTGTGAGAACCTTAGAAGAGACATACGAAGACTGCGGTTGGATTCTAGGTTCGTACCTCCGTCTTCGAGAAGACAGATGGCAGTATGATACTAACATATTTTACAGGCTCCGGTAGTCATTCATACCGTGTGGAGGGTCTGAAGAGCAAGATCTCCAAGAAATTCCTCGATCCCTTCTCGGAAATGTACTACCTGGCCTATAAAGACGCTTGGAAGGCCATCCAGCGACATGAGAAGAAGCTCACCCAAGAAGTTACCCACGTCTTCGAAAGTTTGAATCAGACTTTCGTCCATGGCTTCATGGCGGAAGGAGCAGATAAGCCTGAGGTGAAGGAGGTTCTGGAGACGCTCCGAGCCAAGATTCCACATTGGAGGGGAATTCTGACCGGGAAGATGACTCACCACCTGGAAATCTGCCGCGAATATGCAAAGAGCGGTTAGCTGGCTACCTTATCCACACACTTGCTCTCCTGGCGCCGCCATGCCACAGTATCTCCGACAGAATCCGGTTTCTTCCTATGCACATGACCACCAACGATCCGAAGAAAAGCGAGCACAAAGTACCTCTGAAAGAGAACACCACTCACATGAAAAGTTCTTGCTTTATCAAATTTGCACCCAGGTCTTCTTCATTATCAAAGCGCTAACGGACAAGGCCACCGAAAAAATTGTTACTCTCTCAAAATCCTTTCAACTCTCCCGAAATCTCTCCGTTGGATTCAAATGCACCTTGCATTGGCGGCTGACTCTATTTCCTCCTCCTGCATACTTTTCATTAGTTCGTCAAAAAAGCAAACCCCCATTTCCATAGATCATTCAAGGCGTAGGTATACAGGAAAATGCTGTAGAATGCTTTCTCACATTGTTTGCTTTCAATCCGCCTCCAAAGTCTCTGACAGCGAAAAACTCGAAAGTAGTCTGCATTGATGGAGGCGGCTACAGATATGATTAGCCGATTCCAAAGCAATACGATCCCTCATCAAGAAAACGATTATCTAAACTCTAGCAGCCGCGGCGAACCCCAATCCAGCACATTCTCCTAACGCCTGGCACATCACTCTCAAAAGAATATTTGATCCTACCTTCCGGCTCTCAAGCACATCTCCGATGACAGTCAATTGACAGGTCATCCCTCGGCCAGGTTGCTCCGCGTTGGAATCTTAAAACAATCTTCTAAACCTTCGAACTTCCATATTGACCATGTATCGGATACCGGTATTGAAGTAGTAAGTCACATGCTAGTCACGTGTTCAAGCTTCACTCTTTGTATATAAATATCCAGTCGTTATCCAGTAGTTCAGTAGTAAACTTACTTCTCTTTCTCCCACTCTCTACTCATCATTATTGCCTCTTCGGGCTGGTATCCAACAACCGGCCGACATGACCTCCTATGGAACTCGAAATATCGTCGTCAACTAACTCATCGCGCGCTAAGACGTGCCTACCGAGCTCATACTCCAACTCTGCCACCAATATCACCTTCATGGTATCATTTGTCGCATGTCCATGCTCTTTCACCGTGACTTCTCAAGGCATGTCTGAAACGGTCTGCACCAATTGGGGGAGAGGATGGGGCTCGCACAATAAGCTAATAAGCTCACATTCAGTATCACATGGGTGTTGTTGCAAACTAGTGTGACGCTCGCTCAATCCGGACCATTGGTAACATCAAACAACGTAAGCAAGAAACACCAGCCCTCACACCATGGCTATCTACCGCCAGTGAAGCTAGGTCGCTCACCCGTCGACCGCATTTCCAGAATCGTCAGTCATGCTCTCCCATGGGAACGGTCCGTCGAACTCGATACAGGTGAAGTAGCCAACATTGCGGTCGTCTTCGAAGAGAGGCCTGATTTCGTCTTGAACCCGTTCAAGCATCGCATCTAAGTCGGATATAACTTCTTGGCCATTCGCGCCATAATCGAGACCTTTCCTGATGCTTTTTTCCTTGGCATTATTCTCACAGCAGACGCTGGAAGTATGGAGAGGATCCCAGACGACGTCCACACCGGTTTTAAGTGCGTGATGGACGGTCTCTGCCTGGGTGATAAAGTCGAGTTCCAGCAGCGGCTTTGGGTCTTCCATGCGGTGAAGGGCTGCCAAAGCGTCATAGATCTCGGTACGCAGCGGGCTACCGAAAATGCACGGGATACGCTTGTCGAGATATTGGCGCATCATCGTAGCAGCGACTGCGCTCCGGAGGCTCGTTGCCGTGCAACAGCGCATCGCAGCCTCCCAGCACTTTTCGATGTTGTTCTCCAGCTCGATAACGCCCCGAGTAACCAGGCTTTTGAGATTGTCCGGTAGGAAATTACTGTCGCACTTGCGTTGACCAATAGTGTGGATTAAAGCCTCCGTAAAGACCGAGTCGTCGCGCAGGTAATATGCCGTATTAAGAAGAAGATCGGGGCTGTGGCGGAAGATCTGGGTGCGGAGGCTGACACGGAGCAAGGCGGTGATGAGGCCGTCTTTAATTGCGTTGATGCATCCGTACCTTCGGGCCAAAGTGACAACGCTGTAGAAAGAATCTGCCGTGTCGCACGAGATTGGCTTGTAATAAAAAAGACGGAATATGTCTTCGTTAGCAAGAAGAGCGCTGGCCAACGTCAAGGTGGTGTCACCCAAGCCGGTGTTGCTGGATTCGGATGCGGGAGTATTTGGCCCTCCACCATTGTCATCGGCAGTGACGGGCTCAACCATGTTTGAATTTTTGCCGTGGTTGAACACAAATCGATTTGGGAGTTTTTCGAACTTGGCAAAGTAGTCGCTCTTGTCGCGCAGCGTCTTAGAGTGCAGTTTCATCTCTAGACTGCCCACGCAAATGGCGACGTCGCCATCGTCGAAGAGCAGGAAATCGTTCGCGGCCTTGTACCTCTTTCGAGGGGGCTCAAGATCAGGAGTTGAATCTGCGCTGTGTTCGATGGGGTCCATGGCTGTCAATCGAGCTTTGGTGCAAGAGTGCGGTCGTGTATGAATCGTCGCGTCGAGAATGCTAGTGCCAGAGCGTAGACTGGACGTAAGACAATAGCGGATAGAGTAATGATGGTGACCGCGCGGGAGAGATAGTGTGAGACGACAAAGGTGGCTTTGCGCGAAGCTGTGAAGGTGAGGTGGCGGGGCCCAATAACCAAATGAGGCAGCAGCGAATATCGAACACCAGAGTCGGCGGGAAAGCCGCAGCGACTAGCGGTACCCACCAAATGCCCCGCTACGAACCTAATGCCAGCTTTCAGAATCTTGGATGGAGATTTTCACGTAGCTATCTATCGGAGAGCTCGCCTGTTGCTCCCTTAAGCGCCAAAATTACCCAGCAATCCGTCTCGCTACAAAATACAGAAAGAAAGAAGCCTCCTCGGCAGGCAACTCAGGCAGATTTCCGAGCGCGCGTGTAACCTCCAAAGCTCGCGGTTGCGCCCAGGTATGAGATTCACCCTCCATCTATGGAGCGAAGTCCGTGAAGGCATCCTGAGTGCCCAATTCGGCCAGAAGATCAGCCCACCACAACTCGAACTCTTCGGTCGCCGAATCAACAACAGCTTGCAAGCTGCGCAGAAGCCGATACGCTCCGAGTAGGCTACTAGTATTGCCCAGCTCCTCGCCCACAATCATAAACACCTTTCCGTCGCTGTTCATCTTGAGAAAGTATAGGTCCCACCGCTCCCAGTCGACGAAAACCATGGGAAGCGTAGGAAGCCCGATGTAGCTGGATGCAGTTCTCTCTTGATCCTTGGGACGCTCGCCAGAAGCCTTGGACCGTATGTGGCGGCGCACACGAACAAGGTGCTCCATGTAGGCAGCGCCCCATACGACCAACCTTGCTTTAGCGATGGCTCCGCCACTATCATTAGGGTTTACAACCGCAATGCTCACGCAGATGGGCTTGCGACGTAAGAGCTCTCCTTCGGTGGCGTGATTGGCGGACATGGGGAAACGTTTATCGATGCCCCTCAGGGCCTCGAGGATATTGGTCGGTTCTTTTAGCGTGATGACGTAGTCAGCAATCCCATGCATATGGATAAGTGTAGTTTTATCGATCAGATCACGGTGCCACTCGTAGGGCATGAACGGTGTGCTGTTGCTGTTCATTGTTAGCTCATGTACTGGTAGGTTGGTCTGACGAAACATACGTTTCCGTGAACCAATGTTTGCGCAATAGAACCAGCACAGGCAAGACCACTTGGAAGTTCCAGTCTGTACGATTAATTAGAGACTCCGCAGTGTATTCCCTTGATGTGCTGAATATCCTGAGGAGCCTCTCATACTCATGCCGGTCTTCGAAGGATATGGATTCGACGTCAGATGAGGTGAGACTCTCATACTCATTCTGGTCTTCCCGGGATGGGGATTCGACTTCAGCTGAGGTGTAGTTGTCCGAGCGAAACTGGTTCTTCGTTCTCCAATGAAGCTGATCTATGCAAGGCTATAGTGTGTCAGAAGCAAGAGAATCCGCATTTAACAATCTAAGGCAAAGCCGCATACCTTGACTGAGGCTGGAACTATTCCCTGGCCCTTCGATATATCGATGATCTTGTGTAGAAGTTTGTCCATCGTCTCGTCCATCATACCATACATCGTTTCGTCCGTCGGCTTGGCCACGCAGTCTGGAGGGAGGACGGTGCGGAATTGACAAAAGGAGAGATCAGGAAAGCCGCGAAATGGGAGGACATGGCGCTCAGAGTCAGTCGTAGAAGAGGGTTCGGAGGTAGACATTCGCGACAGCAGGGCTTGAGAGTCTGCTGCTCCGTGAGGATGTGGGTGTTGTGTTTCATTCGGGTCCATAGATGCGATGTCGTTGCTGACGCCAGAGGGACTGAGATCATTCAGCCATGAGCGCACCATGGCGGGGTCCATGGTGTCAGTGGCGAAGTGGATGAGGTTGAACGGTTGGAGTCAGAAATGTTTATTTGTCGCTGGTGCCAGAAATGGAAGCTGCGCCGTTCCTCCCGGCACACCCAAGCACCGCAGTCACACGGTGATTAGATCTCCCTTCCAGCTTTTCCAAACTTAAGACAGCACCGTCGCCGGCAGACACAGGCTGGATCAAGACACCAGACCCGACAGCCCTTTTTGCGCGCATCGATTATAGAGCGGCGTGACCGTGCGGGCGCTCCGCCGCAACACAGTCGTTTGGGATAAGTTTCCCGTGCAACGGTCACTGACGTCACTCCCTCTCCATCGCGCGGCGGCCTGCTGCCTGGCGTTGCGCACGGACTCCAGGCCAGGCACATAAACAAAATTTGCGCGACACTCTTCCGTTCCTCCTCAGCTCCCACTTGAAGTAAGTTTCAAGATCTCCCCCTTGCAATTCTCGATGCAGCTCCAGCTCGAGCTCGCGCTTCTTAGACGATGCTGATGGCTGACCTTTGAACAGATCATTCGCCGACCGAGCCGTCGCAGCCGTATCCAAGTGAATGTCATCCCTCTCCAGTTTTACCGCCTGCGTTTGCTTATCGCCGCTGAACAAGCAAGCCTGGCTGGCAGGTCGAGGCGACGGCTTCATTTGGTGTCATGTGCATCCGACCCGAGCCTTTCTCGACATTGGTGCCATGCCGGAAACTACCCAGCTGTTCTGCTAAGCTCTCAACCTGCGGCACACCGCCTCATAGGGTTAAGTCAATAGCTGGGCAACTCCGGTAGGTCAAAGCGCCCTGGAAACTACCCCTCCGGCTCTCAACCTGCGGCAAGAGTCCTCACAGGGTCGGACGGGCAACTCCAGTAGGACACCGATGTGGGAACCACAACCTGGCACTTGCAGCTCTGCGGGAAACTACTCGGCCATTCTGCGACAGCTCTCAACCTGCGGCACAGCGTCCTCATAGGGTTGGCTGAATGGCCGAGCAACTCCCGTACGCCAGTGGTGCTGGATTTCGGACTGGAAGACCCGCCCGGGACCGCTACAGCCATGGGCGCCTTGACTCTCAACCTGTGGCATTGCGCCTCACAGGGTCGGCACGATGGCTGGGCAACTCTGGTCGGTGATCTGCACCTCCGATGGCAAGGGCCGCGAGCGGCGAGCCAGTGCGCTCCATCGACAGCAATGCGTGGACATTCTGGCTTGGTAGCAACCCCCCGAGTTGCTGCTTGCTCCAGTACGAGTTTGAGGAAGGGTGGAACCTCTCGAGTCAGGGCTGCTCGACATCAAAAGCCTGGGTGGGTGGGATCACCGCTTCGGCGGGGGTTAACAAATCGAGTCAGGGCTGCTCAATACAAAAGCCCGGGCGGAATGGGATGTTGCTATTGCGGACGCCTTGGTTCTGATAGCACAAATACATTGCTTTCTGTTCAAGCTATTTTGTTTACTGTATAACTGTTCCTCGTCGTGAGAACGCGCACTCGGACAACAGTACCTTGGAATGGCGCGAAGTGGACATCGACCAGCCGTTGCACGCCCACCGTCTTTTCTTTCATTAGCGCGGTGCTCAACCGGCAGTAAACTACTATTGTGAAAACTCACCTTGGACTTTGAAGTTACTCTCCTCTTTCTGCTCCCCACCGTCTGGTTACTCGAGCATTTCCATTGCTTCCATGATTCACATCATGTCCAGATACTTGTAGACATTTCTTTCTTTCGCCCACCTTATTTCTTCTTGCCGTCTTGGCGGCTCTGGTAGAACCTGGAGACAGACATTGTGACTGAAGCGTGGCATTGAATTACAGGGAGGTATTCCAGCCGACGGCTAGCGTGGATCTATTTTTGCTCACGCCACGGGGTTCAGACACTCGTCCGGACGTGAATAAATGATCAATACTGCTTAAGCATATGCATGCGACGTCATATGAAGCAAGCACCAAGCCTATGGTCTCCGGTGCTGCCAGCATCGTTGACCGGCTCCCCAGCAAACGCCTCAAAAAGTTCGAGACGGAGGCTGCTATGACTGTTGCTTACCTAGCCAATTGAATGCGGCCACAGTGGCGATAGCGGCCACGCATGTGAAGGTGGGGAGGGACTTGCGGCTACTTCGCGGTTGCAAAAGAATTTTCGTTGGTGGCAGGACCGTCTCTCCGCCTGAGATCGGGGCAGACCCTCTTGCCAGACGGACTTCATTAGTAAGACAATGCCATACTAAATATTGTCATCTCTGCACCCTAAAACCGTAAATTCAACATCGGTGGGTCGTTGAAGCCATCGTCCGAATGTGAATGTTTAATTATTATTTATACATTTGTATCCGGACGATGGCTTAAACGACTGAATCATTGAAACCCAGAGCCGTCTCCAGATTCATCTTCCAGTATGTACGGAGAGTCCGGTCAGCGTCTTTCAGGCCGTAGCTTTGGGCTGATTCTGCCCGACAAGGTTTCATGGGACCTTACCGAGTCGCATCCTCAGTCCTCCGGGCGAATAACAGAGCTGAGTGGCGTCGAATTAGCGAAATATCCTGTGCCAGAAGCCCTGGGCTCCCCGATCTCCAATGCCGCGCCGGAAGATCGCCCTTGGCAAGAAAGCTTAAACGGGAGAAGCGATACTTTCCACGGTAGACGTAAGGATGACGGGCAGGACGGAGGCGTTACATAATGGGAATGACGCGGAAGAGAGGTGGCGAAGCCGAGGAGAGCGAATCAGAGAATTGGTTTAGTTTACGCTAGCCCGTAGCTGGGAGAATGGCGACTAAGATAGTCTAAGCTACGCGGATGCAACCGCTTGCGCTACCCCGCAGGCTAGCTAAGCATCGAACTACTTCTTAGCTCAAATCCTAGCTGAAATATCCCTCTGTTGTCTGACAGGCACTTCCTGTTTATTGTGACCTTCCCTGTTTGTTTAGATACTTATTTCACTTAGGTTCACTGGGAAAATGTTGCGTACATTGAGACATCCATGTTGACCAGCACGAATAGCAGGTACCAACACAGGAACGTTCTCAAGATGAAAACAGTCCCACTACATACGAGATGGATACACACTTGTGACAAGAATCAAAGCTGACACGAGAGTCATTTTTCGACTAGTGATGTAAGAAAAAGACATGCATTACGTCGACGCGGGAAGATTCAATGCGTCTTTTCTCAGAAGCTTAATATAGCACACAGTCATCCTCCTCAGCTTGACATCTGGGCTCCCTCGGCCACACCGTAAGGATGTTTGATTCCGCCTTCTGTAGGTTGAGGAGATTGGTTGCCGGTGGTGAATATGGTCGAGACTCTGGTTAAGCGGGGTAATCACTCGAACCACGATCCACAAGGTTGATGCCCCCCAATCATCATTGGTGAAGGACTGCAGTTGTCGGGCTCACGACCGGAGCGGGGGCCGAGGGCCAGCTCCCGCTTCATCCGAACTAAAGAACAAGCACAATATATATACATGCGCAGGTGCGCGGCAGAACACACAAGACACAGAACAGCAGCTTCATTAACTCAATAAAAGCTACACAACCTTGATCATTTTTCCAGCAGCCATGCGCTTCGACATCACAATTCTCGCCGCCACTCTGGCCCTCGCACCCATCGTTTCGGGGTACAGCTGCTACGATCAGGGTGGGAGCAAGTCATGCGATAGCAAGGATGACTTACACAAACATCGTGAGGATTATTGCGGTTCAGACAGGTGGAAGACCGGCGGCTCCTACAGCATGGGAAGATCAAAGATCAACGTGCGGGGCCGATACCATGACCAGAAGTCATGCTATGACAGGTTCCAGGGTGTCATTGACCAATGTTATGGCAAGAAGAATGGTGGCATGGTAAGTGGCCTGGCTTGTCCGTTGTATGCTGATGGCCTGATGGATTTTAATGCGTCCTCTATATTTAGGACGACTACAATTCTGGAGGAGATGATGCCGACTTGGATTGGGGCTGGTGCAATTGAACACATACTGTGTGCATGGTAGGGAGTAGCTTTACTGCTGGTCTCGAGTCAATTGGACGCCGAGTCTCGGGGACGGTTCATTGTCGATCATTGGCCTTTCTTGATTCATTCTCTCTAGACGAGGAGGCTTATATGCGAGGAATTGCTGTGCATTAGATACGCTCATTAGTCGTTTCGGAATTCAGTGGGACTACAGTAGAAGCGGGCAACGTATCGTATTCGATGCTGGCGTCTTATCGGTTGAACACACATGAAAGCACCATAGGCGACTCTCAAAAGAGCATACCATCAGGCGAGCCCAACATTCGCCCAACGAGGCTGGCCACTTGCATCAGGTGGTTTGCTTGTGGCTATTGCAGTGGATAATCTATGTGGGGTATATAAGTTAAACAGCGAGCTCTTCCCGTCACCGTAAAGGAAAAAACACTTAGCAGATTTGCAAGGGTTTCCTGGGAGGACCGCATGCATTAGGGTCCTAGGTTCGAGTCCGGAATGGGCCACCAGGTTTTTTGGCCTTTTGCTCTTTGTTTTGCTGCTATGCGAAGCTAACTGCCTAGAAAGGAAAGCGCGCGATCGATGGCTTTCTATGCGGGTCTGTCGGTCACTGTCACTTACTCTGGCCCATACCGAAATCCTTCCCGAACAGCTTATGCCATGGTATCGGCTTAACAACATGCTCCCCTCTGTCTTTGTCAAGATGCGCAGCGTTTTCATAGCCTTTGTGAATGCTATGCTGCAGGCTCCCTTCCACTGCACCGCCCCCTGCTCTGGGCTGTCGATAAACACGCCC
The DNA here is from genome assembly GCA_009829795.1 of Lasiodiplodia gonubiensis. Lineage (NCBI taxonomy): Eukaryota > Fungi > Ascomycota > Dothideomycetes > Botryosphaeriales > Botryosphaeriaceae > Lasiodiplodia > Lasiodiplodia gonubiensis. Next base: position 307,064 of record RHKH01000003.1, read on the forward strand.
GTGATGTGGCGCCTTCTCTGTGCTGCTCGCGCTGACGGAGATGGCCGCCAAAGTCGACAGCATGTTGAACCAGCTCCGCATCAGACCCGACGGCGCTACACTCGCCATAGCAGGTGCGTCATTCGATCTCTGGTCTCGCACATCCGCTGACCAAGCCATCTATCTTCTCGCAGCCGCCAGCACCATCGCCGTAGCCATGGCGAGCCCGCCACCACCCGCACGCTAGCGGTGTCGCCTTCACCATGCGCATGCACATCTGCTACAGCACCGTCCTCACCGCTACGCCATCCCGCACCCCAGCGCCGACGAGACCGTACACACCATCACCACAGTCAGCGGCGTGCCTTCCCGCAAAGTGGGCCGCGGCAAGTCTACAATCAATGGCGAGGCGTTGCCGGCGGGCGTGAAATCTACAGCATCCACAAGAGCGCTCGGTACCCCGAGCGGCCGCATTGATGCAAGACGGAGCGGCGGTTGTTATTTCGGAAGAAGAGGGGGCAAGTGTAAGCAGGACGGGCTACGGCGCATTCATGCGATGTGCAATCCGTTCGGAGTTGGGCGGCACACTTGTCTAGACGAGGGCATGGCTATTGCTGGTTGTGGCGATTTTGCTATTGGGTAGCTGAGGCTATCGTCTGGACGAGAATATCGAATGAAAAATTCCACATTCTTGTCCGGACGATAGCTTCAGATACCCACGTATGGAGTTTGATTTCAAGGAGGGGCCGGTCAAGCAGCACGGCGTTGTCGTTGGCAGCGGTGGTCCCATTATCCAGAGCCCTCGTCGGCACAATCTTGATGGGTGTCAGCTGTAACAATGGAGGCACTGTGACTTCAATGCAAGGTCTGATGTTGCGGTTCCTTCGGAAACCTGTTATTCAAGGGGAAGTCTCCGAGAACAAGTCAACAACACTTAGGAAATGATGCGATGGAGGCAGTTGCGCTGGACTAATCATCCGTGAAAGGAGTTTGTTTTACTTTCCGTGGCCCTTTCTCTCCTGCCTGTATGTCCTTCTTGTGCTCTTTACTTTGTATTCTCTTCTTCCACTCTCTTCCGTGTTGCTTCCAGAGCGGCTTCTTGACCGACATATTCCCTTGGCTCAACATTTGTTTCGCAGGCTCAACTCAACCACAGCAGATCAGGCTTGTTCATCGATCAACGAGAAGGCGCGTCGTGAGCCTGAGCGCGGACGAAAAAGTTGAGGGAAGGCAGGCAATGGAGTGGAGGACGCGGCAGCCGAGCGGAGCGAGAGACCCCACGGCGCAGCTGAGTGCGCTATTGTGGCCTTTGCATTTCGAAGGCCGCGCATTCTTCCACCGCGGACAGCTGATGAAGCCAGAATTCGGACGTGAATGTGGGGTTGAAAACGTTCCGCAGGGAGCTGAACAGCGGACTGGCGGGGCGCGGAAGGGCGGACCGGAAAACTTGGCTTAGTTAGGCTTAGTCTGACCCGAAAGATGACGCGATGTCGCGACCGCGCCGTCAGCCCAGGCGTGTCCACCTCCGCTTCCCAACCACGCCCTCCATCAACCGCCGCAACTACCACGCGTCTCTCCGTCGCACTTCCATCACCGTCGCCGCTTATCACTATCGCTACGCGTTCTTCGTCTCCCTCTAAACGTGCCTTCACACCACCGAACGTCCGGCCGAACACTCGCACTATATTCGCTGTTGCATTTGGGAACAATGTCAGACTGGGGAAGCCTTGACCACTTAGAGGAGGCGGTAGGACCATGTGAAGGCCTACCTGCCAAACGGACGTCGTACGCGCGGTTTCTTTTGGTAAAATACTGTGGTCTGTGAGCCGTGAGGCCGCTGCTGCGGGACTGCCGTTCTGCTCTGCCGAACGTTCCCTTCCTCTGCTGCGGCATCCCACTGAGGTTGAGCCTGGTCAGCCCGATGTCAGTGCTGATGGCTGGTATGGTTTCACTGTGGCAGACTCCAGGTCTTCATTGCTCCGCTCGGGTTGCTCGTGGATTCACGCCGAGTTTGCTCTGGCTTACGCGCTTCGTGTGCCTAATCGGCCTAGAGACTTAGCTTACCTCCGCTCAACTAAAGGCTGCTCGCGAACTTGTCTACTCTTCAAGGCCTGCGTTGGTGGGAGTCTGCTTCGTGCGGCTTACATGTGTTGTGAGAGAAAGGGTGCTCGTTTTGAAATTAATATGACAAGGACAGGAATAACTGGTCCGTTTATGACTAAGCCTCCAAGCTTTCTCAATGGGTTTGTGCTGGAGATTTCACAGAACCGAACATTCAACCTCGAAGAGTTTGTTAGACAAGTGGGTTGGCCCTTCCACTCCCAAGATCTTCCACCCAACCCTCCTTTCTATGATGACTGTTGCACAGGGAGAAGCTCGGAGCACCTGGCATTCAATCATCCCGGAAGTACTCGCCACTTCATTCCAGCCCCCACCCCTCGTCGTCATCGGCCCCCAAAAAGACTTCCAAGAGAGGACGCGGCATCATCTCGGCAACCCGGCACGCCGGATCGCTATGCATGAGGTGGTAGTTCGTATTTCAAGATGGCCCAGTTTCTGTTGTATGCCTTACGGAGCATTCCATGTCCTGTCGAGGGCTACACGACAGATTCCGGGAAATGGGCCCCCACGTCTACGACTACAACAAGGAAGTCCTCCGCTTCGACAACCTGAGCGACTGCGTTGTTCTCCGCCAGCTTCCGATCCAGCCGAGCACGGTGCAAATACGGCAGCAGATCAGGGCTCTTTACGGCTGGTCAGACAAGGACATTTCGGACGAGGCGTACCTGTACGACCATCGCCACCTGAAAGAAGTTTTATTGAAGGCAAAAACGGCTATTTTGACGGACGTGCGTGATGGACTTCAGATTCGCAAGGCTGGATCTTACGCGGTTGCGTTCTGTGTCGGGGACAGCTGCGAACGGGGTCGTGTAAGATACCCCCTGCTTCCCTGTGTGGATGATCTCGCTCGCTTTGTCAGTATGTACAGGGCTTTCAAGTGATGGACAAATTCATCTTGTAACTCAAGTATCTCCTTCGAATGGATGCTCTGACAGCATTGCAGCACTACTACCGTGTGCCCAAACCCCTGCTTGCAGGTGTAGCGACCCGCAATTCGGTAGAGGCTGCAGCGCCTCGCCTAATCCCTCAGTCACACCTTTCCTCAATGTGCCAAAATTAATCCACCCAGTCGATGCGAGTGATTGTAATGCCGAAGCAGCAAACAGGATAATTCTCTTCCTATGTGCGATCGGCGGTGGTAGCCTGGAGCTGCAAATGCAAGGCTCGTCCAACCTGCCCTGGCGTGCAGACTTACCAATCTGCGATCTGGAATACTCTCCAATGAGATCGTTTGAGGCCAGTGCAGGCCCAAAGGCCGGGACCCGAACCTGGATCCAGATAGCAGTTTACTGCAAACACAGCACGCATTAGCTACAGCCCCTGGCACTCTTCGTATTCACCTGTTCTCCTGGGTATTTGGCCCCCCCTCTGCCCTGATAATCTTTGCTCACTAATCCAATTGGCATGCAAGGGTCAAACCCTGCAATACCGTATCCGGCCAATCACCGATGCGCCCCACAGCTTAATTGTTAAAATTATCAAGCAGCGCTGGATGCGTCTCCCTACATCTGGGAAGGTTCAGCTGGGCAAACTGTCACACGGATATCTCCTTGCACCCATGCCCCGGCACTATTCTGGGTTCAACCTGCTACAGAGTGCTTAATCCGAACCTTGTATCTCCGCACCGAGCGTTGACAATGGTCTATTTTGGTGTTTCACGATAACGTTGAGCAACACTCCACCAGTAGGAGCACGGAGTTGTCGAACACTTTACCCCACAGTTGACGCATCGAGTGCTAATTGTGGCCCAAAGGCTGCGCATCATCGTCGGTGACCGTTCGCACCCTCACACGTGAATTTCGGGCCAACGATCGAAAAGGTATTGTGTAGCGTTGTTTCTTGCGCAAAACATTAAATTGAGAACGCCTGCACTGAGCGCCTCCATCTTCATCCGATTTCTGTTTCATCGCAAGATCAGTTCAAAATGAGTAACTTCTCCACGTCAGATCCCGCAGAGTACTACGGCATTCACACAGGTCCGTGGATCAACTGGTCAGATGGGCCAATCCTCGGAGGCACCATCACGCTCACACGGCGCGATGGTGGTTTCTTGATATCGCTCATCGCCCTGTTCGTTACGTGGACAGGAACCGCGTTCTGGAGAGCTTCTTGTTACTTCTTTCACCACTACTTTTCTTCCGAGGCTCCTCGGGATGGGATCTACCACCAGCGGCAGGCCGTCCTTCGCAACTCGGCCACCAGTGTGAGTGGATTCTGGTCCTTGGGACAGTTGGCGTGGGTCTGGCGCCGCAAAGCATCCGACACGCATCGCCGTATTCTACCACTGCTGGTATTTACCGCCACCTGCCTCTGTTGTTTCGCTGTTGCAGGCATCTTTTCTTCCAAGATCGCCACCTCGACCGGATCGCAGGTTCTTATCTCAAGTCCGTCCTGCGGCCACTTTGACGAGCTGCGAGAAACGAATCAATCGCTGTACACCTCGGTCTACGCGCCATACAGAGTTAAGAAGGACAAAGACTTCGCCAACTACGCCCAGAACTGCTACACGAATCTCTCCAGTTCCCAGGAGTGCCAAAGATACGTCCAACAACAGCTGCCATGGTCGGCCAACAGGAATGCGACTTGTCCATTTGGAGGAGATTTGTGCAAGAGCCAGTTCGGAAACCTGGCACTCGACTCTGGCTTCATCAACAGCAACGATCATCTCGGCCTGAACGAACCTCCAGAGCGGCAATTCAGATACAGATCCCTTCTCCAATGTGCGCCGATAAAGAGTGACGGATACAAGAATGAGTACATCCATTCATACGATGGTCAGGAAGTGCGGTACATGAGATATTACTACGGCGAGCTAAGACCGGGATACAACTACACGTATGAATACCCCGTGGGGTCGTATGAGCAAAAGCGAGATGAAAATGGCTCGAGTGCAAATTCAGACTACGTTCTCGGGTACGTCGCACCTTTATTCCGCACAGTACAGGAAACGCTTTTGATCTGACACGATCCACAGGATCAGGCAAGCGAAGTATGCAAACGGGGCCCCAACTTGGGACTCTCTATTTACGCCAATCCCCGAGCTCCGCCAAGTCGACGGCGATGTCACTTTGATGTTTCTGTCAGCCAACTACGTGCTATTCACTACAGAAACGGATGACCTTTGGTACTCGGCGCACCAAAATGTTGACCTCATTGGCTTCTCGACCCTGAGTGGAAGGGTGAGGATGTACTTCGCCGACGAACCCGCCTCCACCCTGGCATGCGTCTCCCAGTACCAACTCTGCACTTCAAAAGAATGTACGGAACTGGGCTCCTTGGCTGACACATTCACACGGGCAAAGAGCCTCCAAAAGGCGGAGAATTTCGACTGGTTTGCCTACGCGCTGTCAACGTCCATTGAGCGCATTGCGGGCGGCCTCGGAAACTCGGGATTGACGTCAAGATATGCACTTTGGGTCGGGGTGCAATCACCACTGCCGAGCAACCAATGGCAACTCGAAGTCGAACATTGGTTTACAATCTGGCTGGCCACCTTGCAGGGAAGCTTTGTGGTAGCTGCGACAGGTCCGTCTGATCCCGAGGTGATGCGGTGGGTCGAGACTCCGCAAAATGACTCGGAGAAAGATATTTGTCGAAATCAGGTAAGCAAGTTCCCTTGTCCGAGTAGTGCATATCGTATTTGTCGCTAACCACTCCGCGCTTAGAAAATCATCACCACTGCATACACCAACTTCAACACCTTCGGTCTCTACCTCACCCTCGTCGTCGGCGCTGTGATTATTGTCCTCTCCTATACCATCGAACCTGTGGCGCGCTGTTTGCAGAGGCGCCGTCATCTCGACACCTACTCGCGGCTCGAGTGGTGCGCGAACGAAACGTTGCAGCTCCAGCGCCTGGCGCACGAAGAGCTCGGAGCGGGCACGTGGCACGACGGGGCGGAAGCCGTCCCGTTCACTGATAACGGGCAGAAGCTGGCCACTCTGGACATCACCAACCGCGATCACCCGACCCTCAAAGCGCCGCCCGCGAATTTTGAGGAATTGCTTGCTCACCAAACCGCCGATGCTCAAAGTACACCTTCGAAGGAGGGTGAGGGATGTGACGAGATAGCTTCTGATAAGGCTAACTCTGACTACACTATTAGCGGAAAACTGCCTCACCACACATGCACAGCCGTGGAGGTTTCGGAAACCCCTCAGAATGCCGATAAGTCGGAGGAACACGGTGAAAAAGAGACGGACGAAGGTTCTAGCGTGGAAAGAGAACGGTCGATTTAATAAAGCCTCTGCAAAAAAGAGAAGGTACATGCAGACATGGTACTCGGAGCAAGCGGGCCTCGCTTAGAAGTCGTGTTAGTTGCACTGCAAAGAATTGAATTGCACATCATTGACACTCGAATTAGTTGCGTGATCATAAAAATACCCAGAACGAGCCTCTCTTGTGCCAAACCGGAGTACTGCACTTCATTCCGTAGACTCCGGTAAACAGATTTAGTTCCCCAATTTCAAGAGGCGTGGGAGGTCGAGAAGGTTGCGCAGAATGATTTCGCTACTAGCGAATGAATCCTTGGACCGAGAGCCTATTTACGGCGGTACGTCAGTCGAGACGGGAGGCATGAGCTGTTGTTGAAACAGTGTTTATTGACTGGTCTACTCGTAAGCAGCGTGGCGGCTGTCATGGCTCGTGCTTGCGGGATCGACGTAACCGACGGCTCGGCCCGGTTGTGCAGCTTGTAGGAATCTCAGCCTCAGCGTCACTCTCCTTTGCAAGGAAACAGAATGCATCGTCAGCCATATGCTCTTCTCAACGTTCATTCACAGAAGCGATATTCCGCGCGATTGATGCCTCGCTGCCCATGTCGTCACCCAATGCTTGGCCGAGATCTTGCCGGGTTTCGCTGATCCTTCGACACTCATCGATCCGATCTTATCGATCATCTTATCGATCACAGCGTTGATTTACTTCTGCTGCTCAGACCCCCCGCCTTGACACGTTGCAGAAGCCGAGAAGTCTACAATTTCACCGCCGCAGCCTGAACTATGGGACACTTGGTGTAAACTTCGCTCAGAAACTTTTCAAGCCTGGTGAAAAGCATCATATTCAGGCCGTCTACTGTTGACAACACCAATGCTGCGGCCCTGTTGAACATCTGCGCCTCTGCACGGTTTGCACTTCGCAACATGAACCAGCTCGAGAAACGTCAGCTGTGACTGTCGAGCCTCCAGGTATTCGGCATTTTGAATGTGAGAGAAGACGTGGATAATCACAACCCGAAAAGGTGGCGCCATGGCGAGACCAGCAGGACGCTTTCAGGTACACCACGGATAAGAGTTACTCACTGGGGCCTAACATTCAATAGCGTGAAAGACACTTACGGACGTTTGAAACCGCTGAGAATCCGGGAGAGGACGGATGGTGGAGCACGGAAACTCCTTGTTCAGTGGGGACTTGGCAGGTGCAAATTTTAAAGCTCAGGGCATGCATAAGGCCGTGTTTCGACGATTCACCAATCAAAAGCCGGTATATAGTAATACGAGCTACACCATACGGATTCGTGCATGACCCCGGGTTTACCGACACGGCCTAAGGGGGGCACAGTCTTAGCGCGTTCCGAGTAACGAGTAATAGGCTTGGCGGCCTTTCGGCCGTACTCCCGAACAAGCCGCCGGCAGTTTAGCTATCTTAACATGACATCTAGCAACAAGTCGAAGGAAAGTGCTGCTATTGATCCGAGCTGTCAATGCGGGAGAAAAGAGCTGAACATGCCGAGGCTGTTCAATTTCTATAAACCGGAGGTTTCTCCTGTCCCTCCGAAGTCCACACTTCACGAACTGTACATCAACAAAAAATCAAAATGCATCTTTCTTTCGGTCTGAGCGTCGGAGTTCTTCCGTTTGCTCTTGGTTTCTCCCACCTCGCTCACGAGGTTGACAGCCATGCGGCCCACACTTCCCACCAGAATCAGGACAGGTCCAGCGGGCTGAAGCCGAACCATTACACTTGGAGTGCCCCGGGCGAGAACGACGGTACAGCCAACTTTGTTCAAACATCGATGTTTATACTAATTGCTCCCCAGTCCGTGCCCCTTGCCCGGTTCTCAACACTCTTGCCAACCATGAGTTCCTCCCCCACAACGGCCGGAATATCACGCTTGACAAAGCCATCGATGCTCTCGGAAACGCCATGAACATCGCGCCGGCCTTGGCCACAACCTTCTTCAACGGCGGCCTGCGCACGAACCCAACCCCCAACGCCACCGTACGTATCTCCACTCTGAACATACCCACGACCCTACTAATCCCCGTCCAGTGGTTTGACTACGACATGCTGCACAAGCATAACGTCCTCGAGCACGACGGCAGCCTGTCCAGGCGCGACATGTATTTCGACACGTCCAACCGCTTCGACGTAGCCACCTTCGACAACTTCCTCAGTTATTTCGGCAACGCCACGGTGCTGGGAGTGAACGAAACTGCTGTCGCCCGCGCTAAGCATGCGTACGAGATGAGCAAGATCAACCCGGAATTCACCATCACTCAGACAAACCTCCCGATCATGGTGGGCGAGAGCGTGATGATGATGCTGGTGTGGGGAAGCGTGGAGCAACCGGGCGCGAACAGGGAGTTCTTTGAGTATTTCTTCAGTAAGTTTGTCTATTCTGCCAGACTGGGCTACATTTGCAAGCAAGAGTGCTAACTGGTTGCAGGGAATGAGCGCTTGCCGGTTGAGCTGGGCTGGGCACCTGGATCGACTGAGATCGGACTTGCTTCGGTGCAGTCGCTGAGTGCGGCAATGCTCAGTGCCAGCCCGAGCGACGTTCCTCTTCTCTTCTCTCCTTAGGATGTTTGGGAGGGATTGCAATTGCACATTCGATCAGTACATATTCCCTATCCATTAGGATTTTCAGGAGCATATCATGGGTCATGATGACACGGTGGATCGGTTCCCTTCCTCTTATCATGGTGTTGCTTTTATATCATAAAAGAAGCTTGTTTAGTAGCAAAGCTGAAGAAGCGTGGCACGCGTGTTGCAGTCACTATTTAGCTTGGAATCCGCTGGTTTTCCCGAATACTCCACCAAAAGTTTTAATTCAAAGCCAGCTATCTTCGGTGAGGATTACAAATCTCCTGGAACTTCAACCAAGGCTACCAACAGGACCATCGTTAAAAGAGTTCTCTTCGTGTTTTGTCTGCGGAGACCCAGAGTGCCACAATTGGCTTTTTGATATGTGTGTCCAGTCACTCACAGGCGCCTTTGAGAATTTGAAAACATTCAAATACAAAATAAATTGATAGCTAAAAACATAAACCTGTTCAATGCCTGAAAGAGATCCCTCTCACGAAGTGCCCTTCGCCTTCACCGCATACCTAGAGGTGTCATAAAGATGGGCGTAGACCATCGGGTACACATCCCTAGCACTGTTCACGCCCATCCAAGTGTCGAGATGGCCATAGCCCGGGAGAACCCTGCGCTCGTAATCGTCGGTACCAAAGCGGTCCCTGAGCATATCGTAGCTGGTATTGGTGCACTCCGGGTCATACACGACATTCTTACTACCACTGAGGAACAAGATCGGCAAGCCCTCCAGGCGGAGCAGGTTGGCCTCGGTGACGAGCGGGTTGAAATCGTTATCCAGCGCGCCGCCGTGGGCGCCCATGCGCATGAGGTGCGTCAGGGTCGTCATGTGGACGCCGTCGACGACGCCGGCCAGGCGGGCGTGGGTGGCGCGGTTGAGGTTGGCGTGCGACCACAGCCGGCCGAAGGCCAGCGAGCTGCGGTGGCAGACGGTGCTGTTGCACAGCTCGCGCCGCGCGCCGACGGGGTAGAAGCGCAGCGCCTGGTCGATCAGCCGCTGGAGCAGCGACGTCGACACCGACGACCACGACGTCACCGTCGGGAACCACGAGCCGGCGACGGCGCTGTAGATGCGCGGGAGCAGCGTGGTGGCGGACTTGAGGGTGTTGGCGAGGCCGAAGCGGTGGGCGAAGAAGACTTGGCTGGCGCAGAGGCCGCTGATGTGCGAGGGGTTGATGCTGCCGTCGAGGAGGCCGATGGACGTGGCGACCGCGCCGAGGCAGTGGCAGATGACGTAAATCTTGGTCCCCGTCGTGCTGTCGTAGTCCTTGTGGATGTGCTCGACTGCGGCCTTGACGTCGAGGCGGGCGTCGAACGCCGTGTAGCCCCGCTTTGCGGTTGGAGTGCGGCCCACTCGCAAGACGACAACGTACACGTCATGGCCCCTGGACAGGAAGTATTCGACTGCGTTTGTCTTGATGGTCGGCAGGGCGTAGATCTGCTCGTCGACGGATGCTCCAGGCACCATGAGGATGGGTCCTCGTAATGCACCTTGAGTCGGCTGCGCTCGCCAAACCTTCATCTCCACCTTCACCTTGTCCTTGGTAGTAAGGGTAATGGTCTCGGTCGGCTGGGGCTTCTTGGATTCTCCGCCATAGGGAGTCTCATGCGGGAAACTCAGCATTCTCAGAGGGCCCAGGAAGTAATCCGCCGTGTTCCTTGCGAAGTATCCGAGGAAGGCCGCGGTAGGTAGAATGCTTTGCATCAGGCTTCCTCCAGTCCTGCCGAAGCTGAGAAGCTCGGAAGCGAAGTTTCTCCACGAGATATACAGCATTCCTCGGCCGACGACCTTTTGTCCGTGTGTGATGGTGGTGTATAGTGTGGTTGTGGCCCGCCAGGTTTCCCGTACCGAAAAGGCCATGTTTGAGTCCACTTCCTTGTAGCCGTACAGGAAGAACTCTTTTCCCTCAGTGCTCAGCATGTTGAGCTTGTATACCAAGTTTGTCCTGTCCGAAACAGTGTCATCAGCAGTGAAGAACCCCACTTCACCACGGAGCACAAGTAAAGGATCCCTTGACAGCGCCGCGCAGGAAAATGTCCCAGTTGCCAGTGCAGCATGGTCCGGGTGTTGGATCACTACAAGTTCTTAGCCCAACGAGATGAGTCTTTTGAGGTGTGCACTTACAGTCGTTTACGTTGAATGCATCAACACTCAGATAGAACCGAGCCGCGCTGGACCTCCCTTTGGCCACTCGTTCCGCTGCCTGGAAATCACCAATGTCCTCACCAACATGAATGTGGCCTTCCATAATCTCTGTAAAGCGCACGCCGGCCCCGGTATTGTTGGATTGGATCACTCTGTCCGCTTCTTGGATATCAGCTGTCATGGGCAGAGCCGTTTTCGGTTCACCGAAAAGGTTCAAAGGACCATTTCGCGTCTCGTCAAAAACCCATTTGCGCCTCTTCGCGAGGATATCCATTGTTCTTTCGGCAAGAGCAGTGATAGTCGCGAAAGGGTTCACACCTAAAACGTCAGCGAATCGTCCTCGAAAAGGAATGCCTCAAGAAACATTACCCAAAGCTGTCGGTATAACGGCACCATCTACGCAGACAAGACCCTCGTGGGCTTCATTGCCGTAGTCGTCCTTGAGGATTTCTCCAAAGTGGTTGGTGGCGCCCGTGTTGCCCTCGCCGTTTCTGGCCATGATCAGTCCGCCCAGCGGGTGGACCGTGATCTCTTCGTTGCTGTCGAATGCTTGGTCACGGTGTTAGCTTGAAATCATTATGCTTAGACAGTGGGCTCTAGTCACCGGCGTAGAATGGAGAGTTGATCATAGTGCCCCGGATTGCGTCGGTTGCCTTAGCAAGGACGCTGTTCAGCTTCTTCACATGGTTGGTTCTGCCAACCCCAAAGAACTGGAGATACGGCTTGTCGTCAACGAGAGACAACATGGCTTCGTTACTGTCGTGAGACATGATCAGGTACGTCTGCGTTTGATTCACCGAGCTCCCCGTAGCATAGGGTCCCACGAGTCTGTTCTTGGTCCGCGATAACAGGTGGCGCAGTCGTTCGATAAATGCATACTGCGTGGGGTATATCCTGCCGGGACATGCTTCCAACATAGCCTGAAGGACTGGCGCCAATGCCGATGGAATGGCGCCTTCTTCAATGACGTGACCGTCCAGAACGTTTGGTGATGTTTTCGGGCCCCTGTTATCGATAACACCGGTGATAGTAGGACCGGGGGGCTGTTCAGATCGAGGATGCTCGCTACCAACGCCATTGACAGTCTCGTCTGTGTTGTAACCTGCGGTTGACAGTTAGTGATAGTAGCATCTCTGATGTAATCCTACTAACCAAAAGCCAGGATGTCCCCGTTTCCCGACATTTTCCGCCCGACGAATGAAGAGGTTTTGAGTCCATGAGCCTTCGAGCGCAGCATTATTCCTGTGCTTCCAATCGTCCCAGCACCAAGGACACAGAGTTCTTTCTACAGAATCAATTAGTGTATTTTCCCCAAACAAGGAGAGTGGACTTACTGCGCGCACCCACATCAGCTCATTGTGAAATGCGTTCTTGAATGCTTTGCGTTCATCACCGTGCCAAGCATAGTAGACAATATACCCTTGCCCAGATGGATCCGGCAGAATGTAACGCACTTCACACTCGCAAAATATTTCCGCGCCGTGGTTCCAGGCGTCAGGAATGTAGTTCATGAGAACAGAGTTCTTGGACCCGTCGTTGACGCCCGTACAATCTTGACCGGAGCCGGTTGATGCCTTCATCTCGACACCAGCATTGTTGAATCCGTTGGTGAAGAATGTGGTCTGAGGCACACGGCGGAAGTTCTCCTTTTGCCCGAGGGCTATGGCCTGTTTCTCCAGGACGGAAAGCTTGTTCAGATGCGGGTAGGACTCGGGATATTCGGCTGGCTGAAGCATCTCCTTGGCAAGTTGGTAGTACCTGTCGAGCTCTTTCGGCTGGCGGCGGATTTCATCAGGCCAGCTGCCCAATTGGAGAGTCCTTTCATCGCACTCCAGGAAGACGTTGGCATTGAGTAATGACGTTCCTCCAAGGCCTGAAAAGTAAAAAGAAAGAAGGCGCATCAGCATGAAATTTCCCTAACGGCATGTTTAAAGAATGATCTTACCATTAGCCACAAAGGCATTCTGACCTTCACCAAGGATCAGATGGTACATGCCCGTGTCGCCGCCGAGAGCAACGTCAATCAGTGGACCGCTATCTCTGCCTGCGTTGCCTGATACATGGACTTCGGGTAAGGCTTCAACCAAGTTGCTGGGATATTCTCCGGCTAAACTCGTGGTTAGCGCATCCCCTCTACACTAGATAGAGTTTCTCTCTAGCACTCACGCCATTTTTCCTTTCCCAGCTCCAGGATTGCCACGCTCTTTCCAGCTCTTGAAGCCCTGCTGGCCGCAACACCTCCACCATAGCCAGATCCGATCACGACAACGTCATACTCGTGCCTGATGAGCGGCACCGGCCTGCTGAGTCTGGGAAATTTTGGTGGCCTGACCGGCTGCTCACGGCCTACAAAGAAAGAGGTATCTCCGCCCGTTAAACGATCTTTCAAAGTCTGCGACCCAATCGGCTGCCGCTTGGTTTTGCGGTCCTTGAGCTTTGCCTTCTTCAAATCGATTCCAGTGGGGTAGCCATCTTGCTCTCCGGTATGATTGAGGGCTTGGACAGCGCCGCCGTTAAAGTCATCCTCTGCTGGTGGTGACGAACGTCCTTTTTTGTCAAAGAAGGTGACACTCGGCATATTCACATAATACAAATGCGATTTCGTGACGGGTAACGGGTTTTCGAAATAGGCTGCTGGGAAGAGATTGCTTCATATATACCCAGAGGACACCGACATGCTCAAGTGAAACCCCTTCGTTTAATTGTCGTAAGTACCATGATCCATCCATCTTGGATCAACACGTGAAAATTCTGCGACGGAAGTCTCAGCTGAAGTGCGCAAACATCGGTTGACGCGCTGAACATCCGCATTCGTCTAGGTTTCATTTCGCAGCATGTGAGAACCGAGAAGCGCATCGAGCCAAGACCCCTCAAAGTTTTAGCGCGGGGCTCTGCATTTCTTTGTTTGAGGGTGATCTTGGCTGGGTGCAACCTGGTCACCCGAACCTAAAATCGATCGGTTGATGAATGCACCCTGGCTTCGGTGGCTTCAGTTGTAAACCCGTGAACTATGAAAAGAAAAGAGTATGCGTTGAATAATTCTTCTGAAATTAGTCCTAAACATTGACTACCGCGCCAGAAAGTCAATGAGGGTATTCGGAAGGATGATCGGACGCACTTCTACTTTCGCTCATGTATGGTTAATTAAAACTATCGTCTGGACGACATTATCAAAATACTTTGGCAGAAGTCCTCGATTACAAAAGCTAAACCAACCCTTTTTAATCTGTACTTTTCCGGACTACAGCATGCAGCATATATTGCTCTGGCTTGACAGTATCAAACTCGACGCACATCTGCCCACGCCCTTCTCCCTCGGCAAAAGATAGACGTCCAATCTCCAGCGTCTCATACTTGTTGTATTTGTCTCTGCCAACGCAGACAGAGCGTTGAAAGTGCTGCCCTAACGCACGGCGCCCCAGCTGATGGTGTCCCAGCCGTTGGCGCCTCAACCGATGGCGCCATTGAAGACAGGGTTCACAGCCTCAAGCGTCAAGTCGCGCACACGAGCAGCTCCCTCGGGTAATCGAGGCAGTGCTCCAAACATTCCTTTTCCTCCTCGTGCGGCTTGCTTCTGGCTATTAGCACCATGTTGTGCTCTTCGCTGTTACGTGTCGTGCTGGGGGCAGGAGTCGGGTTACGGGTCAGCTTCTCGCTACTCAGCTCTAGCCTGTACCATCACAGCGAGCGTTGAAATTTTGGGACCGCGCGGGGAAATCTCATCATCCCTAGAACTGTAGCTCGTGAAACGCTGGGTTCCCGAGCACCTCCGTCGTTGAATTTCCGTCTGATCGTAGATGCAGAGACCGGCACACGAGAAGTGATGCATGCCGGTGCAAAAATAGATGGTCCACCGCGCAGCTGGGGTTATCATCTGTGTCTTGAAGGAATACTCGAGGCCTTGTCGACAGGTGGGAGTAAATGTGGAGTAGCATCACTGATGCGTTGAAAGATCGAACACCAACGGCCAAATTTAGCATCCATTACATTCAATGCATGTAGTGGGTGCTGTAGTTGCGTCACGGAACTGCGCCAACCAGTAGCACTCTGCAATTCTGAAACCTATACAATATTCACCACCATGTACCGGGGTTGGTATTAGTGAGATTGCTCTTTTACTAAGCTAAGCTGTGCAGCCTGAAAAAGGCGACGCGTATGTGGCTTATGCCGTTGATTATTACCGGAAGTGAAAACTCCTACTTCTCGGCCCCCACGTAGCCTTTTGATCCGCGGGGATTGCGCATATCATCCATCTCCCCAACAACTGTCTGACAGCGCTTATCCCAATAGATAACTAGATCATACGGGAAGGACGGATGCGGCCCGATGCGCAGCATACCGGCATAAGGATCCTATACTACGCCACATACGGATTTTCTATTAACTCAATCCGGCAAACACCAGGGTTGCCCCTCCATTCCTATTGATATGCGCACTGCAGCTGCAAATCCATTCGCAGCGCACATTTAATTGACCGCTGAACCCTTCTTCAATTAAGGTCAACCAATGGAGCAATGCACCGCCCATCATGTCCGGTCACCGACGGCGCGCTCCGAGCGAGTAAAGATGCCTAATCCATTCACATAAGCTTTCCTTTACCATGCCTCATTCTCCATACACTGACGTCTGTCTGCGTCATATCATAATGTTGGCGTAGCACCCAGTCGTAATATCGTAAATGATATCCCGGTCGTGCCACGTATGTGCCATGTTCCGGGAGAAGTAAATGCGGGCTTATCTCATACCCCGTAGTAGGAAGTGTGTACAGTGCTCCTTCGGAGTTAGGCAACATGCAATAGCTCCTTACTGAATACATTCCTTCGCGGTTTCTTACGTGAGGTGTCTAAGAATGATCGAGCAATGTGTTGCGCATCTCATCCTATATGCCTAGGCTCACGTTGCACTGGTCGTGAAGTCGTTCCAATGACCCCATTCAACGTGTTGAACGTTCGGAGTAAGACGGACCTGGGATCATGAGGCGGAGTATGTGAGTCGGACATGGACTGTAACATGACAGGTTGAACCTTAGCAATGGACACAAGGTAGTTGCGAAATACGAAGCCGTTGCTTGTGAGCTTTTCGAGATATAAATACACAAATTTCTCCTCATTGAAAGGGAACAAAGCATCTTCAACCCCTTGCCACAACACACTTGTGAGCCACCTCCTACTCCTGTGAGAAAAGCGCTAAGACAAGGCAGCCAGCTATTTTTCATCTACGACAATGAAGTTCTCCATTGCCCTCGGCGCTCTCGTTGGCTTTCTCGCTACAGGAGCTGCCGCCAATCCTATTGCGAACCCGAACGCCGTCGAAGCACAGCCTGAGGATTGCGCGTCATGTGAATTCCACCTCGGCGATTAGGGCTACGGAGATCTGGATGACATTATCGGGCCGAAGGGATTACGGAAGGAGGGGCGAATTCACGGAACTATAGAAAGAGGGTTAAAGATGTTGAGCCGGAAGGGGATTATGGCCGCAAGAGAAACGCCAAAATGGAACAAATCGGCACTACTATCTTTAAAAATGCCATTGTTCCAAAGCCTAGCAGCGTAGGCGTGTCGTCTGACTGTTTTGATCTGCTGTCTTCCACCCTGCTGTTCTAGTCTATGTTACAAGCAACACTGTGACCACCAGAGTTCGTCTTCTCATACTTCTTCTATATATCGGTACAGGGGGTTATTGCAGCCGACAGCTACCGTAAGTCTTCCTTTCGCTCACACAATGGGTAGTTGAAGCTATCGTCCGGACGTGATTGTATAATTATTAATTCTACATTTACATCCGGACGATAGCCTCAACCACCCACTTGTTCTTCCATCAACATATCCAAGTCTGTGATTTCTGCGAACAGTTTGTCAATACCATCTTGATAGTCCGGCCAGTTCGGAGTGTCGATAATGTCCATCCAGCTCCACAAGCCCTGCTCGCAAGTTCCTTCAGCGTCATCGTAATCGAAAAATGGTTGTTCAGAGCCTTCAGCGCCGGTATGTGCAGCAGTAGCCTGGTCGATATCACCGACCGTATTCGGCCCGTCCGCTCCCAGTGTTGGCGAGGAGATGGTAGAGCCTTGTCGCGTCTGCATTGCCGCCGGGGCATTAGTTAAGCTTGAAGCATTCGCTGAAGCTAGCTCTTCCTTGCCTCTCTGGTTTTCCTCGACGAAAGCTACCAGCCGTTCGATGCGGCTGAACAAGTCCTTCCCCAGTGTCAAAAAGCGTGCGGCGGTAGCGATGCGCAGGGAGACCATTTCGAAGATAGAAAGGGCTGTGGGGAAAAGACGGCGTGCCGTACCCGACATGCGACAGAGGGGGTACGAGACGACGAAGCCGGCCATGGTCAGCAGTGCATTCCATAGTGACTGGTAAATGTCGCACCACCCGTGGAGCATGTCGCTAAGTCGGAAAGTTTCGACGATTGTGGCGGTGAGCGCCAGCGCGTGCGCAACGGCGTCAGTGGCATGCTTGTCGACCCATGGACTCCTAATTGAGCTGATGGACTTGAAGGGAAACGAGATGAATGACCGGAGAAGTCCCATTAGGCTGTTGTGGTAGTAAGCCTTTAAAAGGATGTGCTGCAGCGAGCATTTTTCATCGCCAACGGAAACCTGGTCTTGCGTCTCCTCAAACCTTGCTATAGTGGCATATGGGTCTAGTTCAAGGTCTGAAAAGAAACCTGTTTGCGGTATCGAAGCTTCCCATTCGAGAATTTGCCCCAATTGATCTGTAAGGGTTCGGGCACGTGCTTCATTGAAGTTCAAGCTGTCGGCCCCATCAAACTCGCGTTGACGAGCATGGGTAGTAGTCGCAGAGAGCACGGCAGCAGTGAGCTTGACAGAATAATCATAGAAGCTCAAGTCGCCGTGGGTGTCGGTGGGGAAGCGACATGACGACATGTCGGAAGGGTGAAATGCGGCTGGGCGGGCCAGCAAGGACGAGCATTTCAGATCCAGCTGGACAAGGCTCCACCACAGCCGGCAGTGAAGCTTACCAGCGCTATCCGGTTGTGGACGGTGGAGGTCGAGAGAGGATGCAATGCGTACGGTGGAGCCGAGTAGATTGTAGGCAGCCTTCAGCTGGCCGGCATTGATCAAGTAAAGAGCCATGAACACGTGGCACTGGACTTCTGCTAGGGAAGGCTCGAGAGAAGCCCCAGCTAGCAAGCTTCTGCAGCGCGTAATCATCTCATAACCAGCCAGCGACGCATCTGGACAAGCATCGATGCCGGGGATAGCCAAGTCAAGTACACGGGCGGCAAGACCGGAGCAGGCGGCATATTGAATGGACAGGGCAAGGATAGCGCAAAGTAGTGGCGGCGGGTCATCATCTCTGCAATGAGCTCGAACCTGGTCAAGGTCGACGATAGGAACCGTAGGATGCAGGCGGCGGGCGTAGAGGCGGAGTAGGGCGGAGCGCTGGGCGGAGGTCAAGTTCAAAATCGAAGCCGAGGCGCTATACTGCGGGAGCGCATGGCTCTCGAGCACCTGGCCAGGGACGAGGGTGGAGATGGATGCAAAGTAATGATCGATTTTGGCAGCAAATGCGGTAGCCGAGTCGGGATCAGCGCCGGGCACGGAAGCTGCGATGGACGTGGGAGCAGAGGCTGAGGGCGGCACGGGGGTTGCCGAAACATCTGAGCCTGGGTAACTGATTCCTATCAGCATTTGAGCTCGTTACGTAGGTATCTGAAGCTACGGCCCGGACGCAAATGTAGAATTGTTAAATGTACATCGACGTCCAGACGGTAGCTTCGAGACGGGTGCCCTTGTTCGCGAAGATAATGGCGAGAGATCATTTCTTTTGGCACCTACGTAGGCGGTGGAGCTGAAGACTCCGGAGCAAGGTCCAGAGTTGAGGACTCGGCTGAGCATGGCTGATTATTCTGGTGACGTGGACGCGAATAAAGGCAGCGGCGGCGCTGGGAGCGGCAGCGGGTGCAGGGTTGCAGGCCGTCGCAGCGCACGCGAAACAGGCGACAGTGCTCGCAGGCGTGCTTGACGCGACATCGCCCCGATTTGGCTGCGCTGGGCGTCGAGACAAAAGTGTGGAACATTGGAAACTTGAGCGGGTCGGACGCGGGCGACTGCCCTCAGATGTACTCCCCACCTTCTGCCCGACGATTTCTAAGCCTACGCCCACCCGCCGCTGACTCGCGCCCGTGCACCGTCACGTCATGCATTTCTCTCATGTCTACTTTTTGTCCTCGATCAGCATCGCGACCACTCATATATACAGATAGAAGTACAAAATTAACCCCGTTAGTTTGTGGTGACAAAACCAGATGGGGAGCGTGAATTTTATTTTCGCTCATTGTCAGGCACGAGAGTGTGATTCATAGATATAATCAAGAATGAATTCAAATCCGGATGTGTTGAATGAGTGACCTGAGCTACAACAATATTACCGAAAACTACAGACTTGTGACATCCCTATCTGGAACAGCTATTTCATTAGCTCCCCTTACTCCGCGATATAAGTTCCGCTTTCAAAGGCCTCCGCGTAGGCGTCGCCCGCTACCGTTGACTGACTCAAAGTCTCCCCTTCATCGCTGTTGTCGAGCAGCCACGCAACCATGTTTCCAAACACGACCTCCCCGGCATCGTTCAGGTGCGTTCTGTCAGTGCCGTCCAGGTTGTACGTCTGGGAGTCGTCTTCTCCAATCTCGTTGCAGTAGTCCGTCGAGGCTCTATTGAGATCAATTGAGAGTACACCCTTCTCCTCGGCGACTTCAAGAGCTGCGGCGGCCACCTCCGCGAGATTTTCGATGACTGTTCCGTTCTCGAAAGCGCGGCGGGTCAACGAAGAGACAAGAATCTGATGTTATTTCCGTTAGCATGAGGTTTTCCAAGGACAAGGACAAATTATGACGGCGGTGACTAACAGGGTTTCCGCCCGCTTCAAGGACCTCGTCGACGAATACTCCGAGGTTTGTGGAGAACTCCTCGGTGGTAATGTTGGAGCTTGCCTTCTGATCATTGTGGCCAAACTGCAAGCATGGATTAGTCTGGAGCCTTGGAAAAGTGATACTGAAACTTGCCTGGATGGTCACCCAGGGAGTGTAGTCTCCATTCGCTGTGACATTCTTCACTGCTTCAATGGTCGAGTTCCAGTAGCCCCCATTGCGAAAGCTCACGGTGGTGGCTCCGCTCTTGGCAAAGTTGGTACCCCACGCTCCGTTGGTGAGGGTTGTGGTAAGGAAACCATCGCCCCATCCACCACTCGGGGCAGTCGTGCTATCGCCCGCGAGGAAAAAGGCTGCTGGAAGATCCGCACGAGGGAAGTTGCGGAAAAAGCTTCCGGGGAAACCGTGGATAAGAGTGAGCAAGGGAAGCGGAAGCACGAGGTTTGAAACGCGGACCATCTTGGAGGTTTTGTGATCAGTGAATTGAGGTGTAGGCAGTTGACTGGGCGTCTTAGTTAATGGCACAAGCAGATACGTCTCCTTTTAAGCTTCGAAGTTCAAGCTTAGTGCTTCGAGTGAAGTTGATGGCGAATAAGCCAAGCCGGGAAAGCCGACACCGAGACGTCAAATTTGGCCCGTGTCCCCGCGAACCTTAGCTCATACAGATCCAAAAGAGAGAGAAACCCATCTGTCCGGAAGACACGTTGAAGCAATTTTGGTGTTTTGCGTCATTGGTAGTCTCATTCAGGAACTGGAGTTCGGGGTAACAGGTACCGATTTGTGGGGAAGGCTAACTACCAAAAAGGCAGGTGGAGAACAAACTCGCGCTTCCACGCCGTGAGCGGCTAGAGGCTATACATAAGGACGAATGGCGATTACTATATTTGGTGTCGAGCTTCGAGCATTAGGATACAATCGAGCGTTGATTACGACAACCGGATATACATTGCCTTATTGGTAACACCGGGCAAATGGTAGAACAGGTAAATCGCAGCTTCACCAGCCATTTTTATACAGATCCACCAATAATACGTGATGGACGAACGGCTTCATCAATTTACTGGTGGCACAGTATTGGAGTATGCCCGTTACTCCTCAAACTACTGCGCGTCCTTCTAACGTGCTCCAGAGACTTGTCCAAAATGAGTATTGATCAGTTGGAACGGGCTGGTGGTGAAGAGTGCGGAGATCGGGATCGGGATCAAGCAGGCGTCCGAGTACTATGGGCGGTTTGAATCTGTGATAGTGTTCATTCTCTTGTATTGGGGGATTGAGTTATCTGATCTTTTTTTTCTCCCGCAGCCATCGTTGGAAAATCTGCGGTTGTGGGTTCGGGCTGTATTTTTTGTTTTGTCGGTCGCCACAGCTCAGCCCTACGAGACTGCAATATCGTGTTCGTCACTGATGAGTTGCCTTGAGGTGTTTATGAGTCGCGGTAACTGTAAACGCTCCATTGCCGAGCTTCCCGACGCTTCCCCGGAGCTTGAGACCTGCATCACTTAGCGCATTGGACCAGCCACGTAAGGCCATGGCTGTGCATACACCTAGGTTTCAGGCCTCCTGAATTGCCAAATAAGCTCTGAGGCTTTGATCCGCGTTGTCCAACTTCCTGATTCGATCCGCCTTGCCATCATAGGCCCAAGTATGCATCAGATCTACTACCCAATCAGGTTAGTCAAATTGCTAGGGGCTGTAGCATCTCTTGGTTTAGGCAACACACCATTGGCCCACTGCCTTGCTGCAGAAATAGACACGACGCTTGCCCGCGCCTAAAACAGCACCCCGCAACTGCATTACACGGGATTGTAGAGGCGTCAATCAAGCATGGTAACAATGGCATCCTTGCCCTACGCACACCCGACGCCTCCGTAAGTTTTCGCTGTACATCGAGTCAATTGTGGAAGTGTTGATCGTACAGCATATAGATAAAGGCTAGCCCCTCAAATGTGGTGTGACACGAACTAAGTTGTGGCGCCTCTCTATACATCATGCCAGTGACACTTGTGGCGAGCGAAGGGCCAAACCCCATGGTATGTATTGCGCCTCATTAATTAGCCACAGCCTACTGATATTCGAAGACATGGCCTCTTTCGTGGCGTATCGCCATCCTTCTCAATGTCAGCTTTTACAACATGATGGGCAATGTTTTCAGCGCAGGAGTCTCTCCGTTATTCGGGCAAATTGCACAAGACCTCCGTTGCACATCTACCGAAGTATCTCGCCTACCGGGTTACGCGATGTTAATGCTAGGAGTAGGAGTATGCTTCCGCTTCCCTATCTTCACACAAAGATCATCTGTTAATAGAGACTCTTTTCACAGAACCTTTACGCACTACCTGCAGCTGAATACATCGGCAAGCGAAACATAACCCTTTTCTCGATGGTCATCCTCTTCCTCAGCAACGTCTGGGCGGCAAACGTGCAATCCTTTAGTTCGCTGGTGGGCTCGCGCTTTATCGGCGGACTGGGCGGCGGCGTGATCGAAGCGCTGGGGCCGCAGATCGTTGCAGAGTGTTTCCCGAACCGGCAGCTGGGACAGGCCATGGTCGTTTACGTCGGCTTTCTGGCAGCAGGGTCCTCGCTCGGGCCCATCGCGGCAGGCACGATCGCGACGCGACTACACAGCTGGCGGTGGTTCTTCAACATCAGCGCAGTCGGCGTCGGCGCAAATCTCGTGAGCAGCCTCCTCATGTTTCCCGAGACGACGTACCCGCTGCACAACGACATCGCCTCCTCGGCCGATAGCACTAGCAACATGATCGACACCAGCTCAGAGGACGTCGAGCTGCGCGCCCTCCGCGTCAAGACACCCTCCCCACGCTCCACCTCTCCGACCTTGGTGGACGACGACACCGCAGACGGCGACAGCAGCCGGCTCCACATCATCCAACAGCCACTCCTCCGCATCTGGACGGCGCGCAGCTTCTTCCTCTTCATCTCCCACGGGCGGCCCCGCCACGGCATCCTCGCCTTCCTGCCCTCGTCCGCCCCGCTCCTCCTCGCCCCGCCCGTCCTCGTCACGACGCTCCTCTTCGGCATGACGATCGGGTGGACGGTGCTGTGCAGCATCGTCGTCGCCGCGCAGTACTCGGCTCCGCCATGGGCCTTCGACGCGGAGCAGATCGGCTTCCTGAACTGGGGGCCCTTGGTCGGGCTGGTGCTGGGGATACCGGTGGGTGGTGCTGTGGCGGACGTGCTGTACGCGGCCCTCGCGCGCAAGAAGGGCCCGGGCGCGAACACCAGCGACCCGCGCGACCGCCTGCCCGCGGTGCTTCCCGGCGCGTTGATCAGCCCGGCCGGGTGGCTGGTCATGGGGTTCGCGCTGCGCGACGGGTGGTCGTGGGGGGCGACGAGCGCGGGCTGGGGCATGTCGGCGTTCGGGCTGACGGCCTCGGCCAACGTGATGCTGACGTACGTCGTCGACTGCTTTCCGGGGAAGGCGGGCCAGATCGGCGTGCTGGTCAACGGGATGAAGAACTTCTTCGCGTTCGGCGTGAGCTATGGGAGCTTGGCGTGGTACGAGAGCGCCGGTCCGGTCAGCCAGTTCGCGACCATGGCGGGCCTGGCGTGGGCGGTTTACCTGGCTGTGCCGGTGCTGTACTTCTGAGGGAGTAAGCGGAGTGATCGGGTGTGGTGAGATTTCGATTTCGATGATAGATCCTAGACTGTCACACTGCACCAGTTTTGTAAGACTAGTTTCTCTTAGCATCATGAGCATGCATTCCCAAGACAATTAGAAAATACACATAGGATCTACATAGTCACTCTGTTGTTGATGATGAAGACTGCGTAGCAGCCTAGCCCGTCGTCATGCGCCTGCCGTAACTACCACCAACCACCAGACATCCCTACGCCAGACATCTACTCCCCACCATACAACCTCGACCCGGCCCTCACCCCCATCACCACGCCCGCCGCCTCCAGCCCCCCCACCAACGCCGCCAGCATCCCATCGCACCCCCTCGCCGCCTGCACCATGGCCACCACCGGCAACCACTCGGTCCGCCCCGTCACCTCGCTCGCGTACGCTACCTCGCCCACCGGCAGCGCCACCTCGGGCGCGCCCGCGAAACCCGCGATCGTCCAGTCCGCAAAGCCCAGCGGCGGCGTCGCGCTCGGCTCGACGTACTCGTCCCGGTAGCTCGGCGTGCCCGACTCCCGCAGGTACACGTACAGGCCCTCGGAGCACGCTGTGTCAGTGGAACGTAGGATGCTGCTGTTCCACCAAGTGCGGAAGGACGTCATGTTGCGCACCGCGGCGGCGTACTCGGTGGTGTGCGTGCGGCCCCAGGCCCACCGCGTGCGCGGGTTGGGGTTGACGAAGGGAAGCGCGCCGTTGTGGCGGGCGGCGTGGGCGGAGAAGAGCGGGGCGCCGAGCAGGGTGTACTGGTCGACGGCGGTGAGGACGGCGTAGGTGCGGTTGAGGAGCTGGTCGAGGGAGACGGTTGTGTTGTTGTCGTTGCTGCGGCCCCAGCGCTCGCGTACGTCGACGACGGCGGTGCGGGTTGCATTGAGGAAGCGCGCGAGCTGGCCGACGAAGCTGTCGAAGAGGGCGAGGGCCTCGGGGACGGAGCCGTCGGTCGAGTCGCTCGATATGTATATGCTGCGCGGATACGCTGAGGAGTTGTTGGAGGTGGCATCGTCGACGCCGTACCAGTGCCGCGTGACGTTGGACCAGAGCGCGGCGCTGCGGGTGAACAGACCGGCCGTGTCCAGGTGTGGCGACAAGGGGAGCACGCCGTCCATGGATACAGTCCCGGTAGATGGCCGGTTTCCGAACACACCGTTCACGCGAGCCGGACTGCGCATTGAGCCACCTGTGTCGCTGCCGACGGCCATGTCCAGCCAGTCGTAGGCCGCAACCGCCACCGCCGATCCTGTGGACGAGCCGGAGGGGAGCTGGTATCCGTCGCCGCGGGGATTGAATGGGCAATGGACATCCACCCAGTCTGCCGTCGGGCGGTCTCCGTTGGCAAACTGTGCCGTGCCCGTCTTGCCGACCAGAATGGCGCCTTGGTCGATCAGCCGCTGCACGGATGGGGCCGTGGTGTTCTGGATGCCGTACGTCTCGTAGTACGCCCGGCTCCCGCCGCTGGTCGGGAGGCCTTTCACGTGGAAAATGTCCTTCACCGCGAATCGGAGGCCGGCCAGAGGTTGGGAGGTGGATGGGGTGAAGTAAAGTCTTGACGGCACCGCGATGCTTCTGGTCATCAAGTCTCCGGTAGTTGCAGGTAAAGAGAGATACCCGTCCCGCTCATCGCTGATGACGGGCTGGGTAAACGCTACATGATCATCCCGATACAGCCTGAAAGCCTTAAAGATGTTCCCAGTAGCTGCGGAGACGAAGTAAGGGCCATTCGGGATGGTAGCGCTCAGTGCAGCCGACACCGCGCCGGTGGTGTTCGTGCCTTTGGCCATGAACAGCTTGGTCCCGAGGGTTCCCTGCGAAAATGAGGCACAGGCACCGAGCGCCTCTGTTGAAATCTCGCTGGCCTCATTCTGTGAGATGTAGACGGCTTGGAGGAAGCCATCCTGGAAAACGTCGTCCTCACGTCTGAAATTGGAAAGTGTCGAGTTGAATTCTTCCACGGATCGAGGCAATCCAGCCTCAGCATAGATCACCGTAAGTGGAAACAGGTCCTCATCCGGGAAACTATCCCTGAGAACATGGGGCGAAGGTGATGAGAATTGCGCAACGGAGACTCCGCTAATATAATAAGGAATGTTGTTCAGGGTTGTGATTTTACCATTATCACTTAAGCTCGCCGCAGCATGGCCAAGGATTGCGAAGATAAAAATGAAACATGTAGAGGCAAAGACGCTCGGTAAAGGGCTGATGTGCAGCATGGCTGCTGGTTCGTTGCAAGGGACCTTTCCTTTGGCATGACGGCATCATCACGTTGGTTAAATCCAGTGGAACGTTTATTGGAAAATCTATCGCAGACCTTGAAACCGTGATGGATCTTCAAACAACGACTCAGTAGGAGTCTCTGGCCCGCGCGATTTTTCAAGCTGTGGAGAATGCTCCCAGACACCTTGATGTCCTGGCAGGGAACGTCGCCGATCTTGCGAGATAAGAGCCATCAGGGTGCCGCAGATTCCCCGTCTTTTCCATATTCCCTGACGCTTTCGAAACCTAAGATTGGTGCTCAACGGCCTCGGCACCCACTATTCGCCAATACTCGGTAGCCAAGCTCGCGTATCCATTTCTCCAATATCTCTCCTCTCATCGGATGTGGGGCTCAACTGTCAGCGTCAGACTGTGCAGATGACGTACGAGAGAAAGTAGACTCTCACGAATAGTATGCCTTACTTGCTATTGTAGTGAGCTAGAAGAGATGCCTCATGCTAGATTTCCCCTACTGTACTGGATATTCATCGTCAGACTAGGTGGAGGACGAGCCTAAGTCCCCTTGCCTTTCGTGTTAACACGTAGATGGAGCGCTAGTAATTCAGACAATGCGTAAGATAGAAAGCTTTGCATTAGTTGCAGCTCAATTCGTGCGGTGTATTTACATCCACATGCGTACGGCACGGGGCCCGTAGCTTCCCTTTTAAAAGAAGACAGCAACGAAAAAGGGCTCGACAATCTGTATGAGATGCTGAAGATAGCAATAATTTAGCAATATACTCGGGAGTGCATTTCCAGCTACTTCACAAATTGGTTCCGATCTTGCTATATACAGGACACATCCGCCTCATCCTCAATGTGCCGCACAGAAGCAGGCTCGCAGACCTTCGGACTCCTTCACCAAGACCTCGAGGCTTGCTGCGCTTCAATGTAGGGTGCCCGGACTTAGAGTGGATACACGAACTTCAAGTCCTGGCGGTCCGTCTGGTCGAGATCATCGTCGTGGATTTCGATGACCTGACTACCCGTGTCGAACACCTCGTTATCAGAATCTTTGTTGATCTCCTCGAGCAGCCGCCGGCGTCGGTTGTTCTCGCGCACCAGATAGAAGCGAATGATCAGACACATGGCCGGCGAAATGAACCAGAAGGCCGTCATGAACGCCCACGGCAGCCGATACCGGGGCTTGTATTGTTCTTGCCAGAACCTGGAGAGCACGGAGTCTGTCAGATGTTGTCCTGTCCATTGGGAAAGTTGCGATTGCGGAACTTACTCGGGCGAAATCATGTTCGCGACAGACGCAGCGACGACGCAGCTCGACATGACAAAGAGCTTTTTGGTATATCCAGTCGTCGTCGTCCCGGCCCAGGAGAGGCCCAGGAGATACGAAGGCTTGAATGTGGAGATCTGGGTCCCAACTACTAGGGCAATCTTATTCGACCATGGAGATGCGAGCTACGTGGAGGGGCAAACGTTAAATGACAAGATCCTAAAATTGACTGGCTTGGTTGTTTCTTACCTCGATGATGCCACCAACGAAACAGGGGATGTAGGAGATAGCACACGTGTACCCAGTGCCGAGGCGCGTGCTGTACAACATCCATGCGGATACAAGAATCAGAAACGAGCCGATCAGAGGCTTCGCTATATTGAAGAGGGCACTCTCCGCAGCTGTGAAGCCAAATCCGACAACAATCAATGGCAGCTGCTGTGAAGTGTTGTTTGGAAGTTCGTTGAAGAACATGTGGAAGCTAACACCTGTTGGTAAGACTCGACCATGAAAAGGTGAGGAGGGCAAAAAACTCACATGAATAGCCAGCTTTTCAAATCAGTGCAGCATTCGCGCACCTGCGACCATTTGAAGGTTGAGTTTGAGATGCCAGCACGTTCCCGGCGAATCATGGCGATCGTGTGGACCTTTTCTTCGATTGATAACCACTTCGCATCCACCGGAGAATTCGGCAGGAACAGCACAAGTGGAATGAAAACGGCCATGGTGATGACGACGCAAATAATGTGCAGCCACTTCCATGATGAGATGCCTCCAACTAGAACCCCTACGTTATCGTCCTTGATGAGCTTATAGGCGACCATAGTCAGGAGCACGTTCGCAAAGCTTCCAGAAGCCCACCACAATAGCTGCACCCATGGGCTCTTCCGCGGAGGAAAGAAAGCCTGGTGCACCACAGTAGTACTGGGCACAATTTGGGATTCCGTCTGGAATTCGGTGGTATTAGCGCGGACTTCAAGGTTAATGTGATCGGGACATAACTGACTATTCCCAGCAAGAACCGCAGGCCGAGGAGCTCCTTCCCTGTCTTGACTAGCGGGTGCATCCCCAGTAGCAGAGCCCATAGGAATAAAGAAGCAGTTATGAAATGTTTCTGGCCAATCCGTTGCGAGATTACCGCTCCTGGCCAGAGGGCAATGAGGTAGCCAGTGTAGAAAACCACGAAAAGGTTATTGTACTCCGCTTTCGTCATGTTGACATCTTTGAAGATGCCCATGGTGCTGGCTTGGGAAAGAGTCGACTTGTCCAGGTGTATGCAGAAGGCGATCCACCACGTTTGCGCCAGAAGAAACCAGAAGTTCCTACGAACAACTGAGGCTTCGATTTCCGGTGTAAGTGGCCCTACGCTGTTCTTGTTAAGATTGAAAAAAACAGTGGTGTCGTCGATTTCTCCAGAGGAGACGGCATGCTGGCTGGTCGCCGGTCGAGCCTCGGCTTCTTTCTCATTCTCCTGGGGTGCTCCGGGCTCATCGTGTATTCCCCTTGAGGTAGTATCATTAGCATACTAACCTCACTTCATCGAATGATGTATTGCAGAATTTGGGGGGCCATACTTATTCGACAACATGATCTGAGACGCGAGTCCGCTGCGAACCCGAGGTGAACAGCAAGCAGAGAAATCCTCAAGGCTTTCCAATCAACCCAGGGAGACTTTAATCAAAAGTACCCCGACAATACAGATGAATTTCTGATCACTGACGACCATGAAAACTTCTCAATTTATTTCTTGTTGGATGCAACGGTAGTCCTCCAATTAGTAAATGCTCCAATTTGCGTGAAAGCACGGCGAACCGCCACAGACCGAGAATGCCTTGGCAGTACCTTGGCAGCTCCTCCAATGCATCCTTGGCAGGATTTCCACGATGTCTTGTTGCTCCGGAGTGAGATGCAGCCTACGCTGAATGCTTGGCCCGCTGCACGCTTATTCCTATCAGGCATACTGGTGCGGCGATTAAGCAAAATTTTCACGTCTCAAATCCCGAGCCAAGTCACCGTTCGGTATGCTTTTCTACAAGCGGCAGGTTGCCAAGAATGTCTAACGCCGTGCCCACGTAATCCAGTACAGCATGGTGTCGAAGCCCTCGCGGCGTCTTGTCTCCTCTAAGCCGAAGGCTTTGCAAGGCTTGTCATTATGGCCCGCCTGGGCGGCGTCTTGACTGAACCGAGAAGGTGTCTATATTTCGATTTCCGAATGATGTTGGGGGCAATCATAAGCCCGTTCCTTCTGGAAAGACGCTGGTGGAGCACTACTGCCGGATTACAGCGCGAACATGACAGCTCTTGCTACTCTACGAAGGTGTTGGCAGCAAGTTGATGGTGTAAAGGGCCATCAGCGCACGAGCTAAAATAGAAACCAAAGGCAATTTGATGCTAAGTATTCCATAGCTCCTGGATAAGTGACACTATGTCATACCAAACTTCTCCAAAGACCGCCCCCGGGTGGCGGTTTTCATTGAGGCCATGAGGGGCACATCCATCTACTGTGTGAGATTGCAAGATCCGCCACTGACTTGTTTTTCCGTTGCAATATTACGAGGTCCGTTGGGCCCTTCTTCGAGGCCGTTCCCTCTCGGGGCGTCGTTCCGCCACCGCCAAAAATGCCGCATGTACGAGGAACTCTTGTCTCCATTCTCAAAGATGTCCGCGGCATGCTGCATGCGAGCGCGAGCCGCATTAGCCAATCGAAAGCTTCGGTTTGCCGTTTGAGTAAGATTAACTCACCTCTCCGAGGACCGGCAGGAATTTGGCGCCATGGCCACTGCCACCCGTACATACGAAAACCGATCCATCGGCGTAGGTGGGCACGTAATCGATCTGCCGTGGCCAGGTTTCAGCAGGGATGCATGCTCAGCGCCACCACCAACGGGAGAACTCACCACAAAGGAATTATCTAGCGAGTCGGTGTACCAGCACAGCTTTGTCGAGTAGAATGGGGTGTCCTTGAATTCGGGAAGGAAAATGGAGACGAAAGTCCTGATCGCGGCTACAGCTGGTGGTGGAATCGTCAACGACTCGGCCGGTGGGAGCGGCACAGACCACTGTTTCTCCTGGGTGAAAGGAGTGCCTGCTGGGGCTCGCTGAAAATTTGTGAACTGGGGGGCGGGGGCGTGTTAGCGCACGTCATGAGGCGAAGCAACGAATTTTGAGCACCTTGATGCCGCGGTAGCCGATCTTGACAAGGCCGTCCGGGGTCCGAGGGAAAACGTAGACGCTGCCCGTGTCCTTTCCGTTGCTGTTGCGCGGCGTGCTCTTCCATGTCATGACTGGGAATTTCTCAGGCGAATACTTATCCCACAGGTAGGTGTCGTCCCTATCTATCTTGAACGTCGCAATACTACCTCCGGATGATTCGAGGTGATACGACAGATCAGGGAGCAGCTGCGTGGAGAAGGACCCGGCTGTAAGACCATATTAAAGAGGGCTGGAAGTAGGGTGTTTGGACCATACAAACCGGCAATAATCACCACATCCGCTTTGTGACTTACACCATCCCGAGTCTTCAGTCCAACCGCCCGCTTCTGCACTGGCGATGTCAGGCTCGTCTCCTCCACAAGTGAGTCGAAGGCTCCTTCGTGACTCCCGAACTTGAACTCTACTCCCTTGGCCGCGGCTACCTTTTGGAAGTGAGCACAAGCCTCGCTGCACTTCGTGAACCCCGCAAGCGAATCAAGCACCGCTTCGTAGGTTGCGTGCGCAGGCGCATCCGGAATTTCAAACTGAAGCAGCTTCGACGCCCATCCCAAGCTCGTTGCACGCTCACGATCTGCCGGGTTACTCTCCACAAATTGCGTGTCGCGCAGGCCGGTGCGTTCCATATTCGCCAGCGTTTCCCTTTCCAAGGCTCCCAGCTCCTCGGTCGGCTGCACGCGAAGCATACCGCAATTGACGAAAAGGTCTTCGCTGTCTCCATGTGAGGCTTTCTCGTGCCTAAGCGTTTCGTTCAGCAACTGCCATGCTTCGCGGCTTTCCAGAGCGAGTCGCTGGTAGTGTAGCTTCGTCCCGTACGACGCTCGGAACTTGGGGGATCCAGTTCTGTCAGGTGGAAACAATAATGGAGTTGCAGTGGGAAACGCACAATCTTGTTTTCGTCTACCGATGCCGCTTGGATAGAAGCGTCAACCCCGGGCTGATAGCCAGTTTCATCGTATCTGTGTTGGTCGAAAACTGTAACCTTGTAGCCTAACATTTTGTCAGGCAGCGGGCTTCCAAGACATACATTGCCCGTTTGCTACGCACCTTTTTGCTTCAGTGCAACAGCCAAAGAAAGGCCGAAGATACCCGCTTTTCGTTGCGTGAGCGATAACGATTTAGGCAAGGACAGCAGCGTGAGTCCACGTACCGCCCACAATAGCTACTGACTTGGGTTCTCCCATTGCAACGATCTGGCGGGTGTTGAGATGCCTTGAATGACAGTTATCAGCAAAACTTCCGAGCGGTAGCTTTTACTAAATGTCTCACAAGCATGATTCATATATGCGCATAACGGAGGGGTCGATGACGTAATACCCGGGACTTCAAGGTACACGACTCCGCCATGGAAGGCAATGATGTGATGCAGACGATGGCGGCAAATAAGAAAGTGAGGAGATAACCACGACAATCATTTCCAAACTACAGGCCAATGAACTAGTAGAACGCTGACTTCTCTGCTTCAGGAGGGAAGGGTGTTACAGGGATAGGTATAAGGTAGAACCAAATTAAACAACCGTTTGCTTTAAGCTGATTAGGAAGCTTAATGAATATGATTGGCTAGTGCTAATTTCGTCTTTCCAACAACGCGTTACTGACGGTTCGAATGTTGCTGTAGCTGAAGGATCTGCATATGGTACTCATCATGAACAGGACGTAAATAACCCCTATTTTCTTTTGCGGATGAAGAACAGCCATGTAACGAAGAAAACGACGGCAAAGTTGAACAGGATGAAGCCGATGAATATGCCGACGTTATCCGCACGGTGGGAGTACTCAAACTGGTATTGCCGAATCTACACAAGGTCAGAAACATCCCTTCACTGTGAACAGGACAAAGCACTTACATATTGATCACCATCCAAGAACGGACAGTACTCACAACGTCCCGTCGCCGAAGAATCCAGAAGATAACCGGTCGAGTTCTCGGCAGCAAAGTAGTCAGCGGCGTAATCAGCGCAACTGCTTGGCCCCTCCGGCGGAGTGAAGAAGACGCTCGTCTCGCCCGGCGCGCACTCGACAGTCTGGCCGTGCACAGCGTTGGCGGCCATGGCCTCGACGAAGTAGAAGAGCGGGGAGACGGTGTAGATCCAGCGCCAGCCGCGCGGGGTCAGCGGCGGGGGACTCAGCGGGCCGTTGAAGGTGTTGACGATGAGGAAGACGAAGCCGGTGGCCGCCTGCGCGCCCTGGGCCGTGGGGAAGCATGCTGCCGTCGCCTGCGCGACGCCCGTGACGAACACGGCGTACAGCTCGTACATCAGGAAGGCGTAGGCGGCGCGGCCCGCGTCGTACGGGAAGCCGACTGAATAATGCCACAGGCACCAGTACGCGGCGCTGGTGACGAGCGCCCACGGCAGCTCGGCGGCGGCGGCGGCGACGACGAAGACGGGCCAGCGGTACGTGTTGCTGCGGTGCTCGCGCGCGAGGAACTGGTCGCGCAGGCGCGTGAAGCGCGGCTCGACGGCCAGCGCGACGACGGGGCCGGTGATGATGCTGACGAAGATGGAGAACATCTTGCTGCGCGTGTCGGTCATGGAGGCGCCCAGCTGCAGGTACGTCAGGCCGTTCACCAGCGCCATCCAGACGTTGAGCTGGAGCTTGCCCAGCACGTAGTCCGGGTCGCGCCAGTAGTCGGTGAAGGCTCGCTGCGTCACGACGCGGAGCTGCTCCCACGTCGTCGCTGCGTACCGCTCCGGTTCATCGTCTGCATTGGCGCAGCTGCTGCTTCCCGTACTTGGGCCCACGGATACTTCGCCGTCGTCATCCGCACCACCACCCTTCAGTTTCCGCCGAAGCCGCTCGTGCTCCGGCGACTCCCGCCACAGCCGGGCCCAGTCGACGTCGGGGTTGA
This sequence comes from Lasiodiplodia gonubiensis, assembly GCA_009829795.1. Taxonomy (NCBI): domain Eukaryota; kingdom Fungi; phylum Ascomycota; class Dothideomycetes; order Botryosphaeriales; family Botryosphaeriaceae; genus Lasiodiplodia; species Lasiodiplodia gonubiensis. Next base: position 340,203 of record RHKH01000003.1, read on the forward strand.
CCGACTCGGCCAGGAAGTAATCCGCCGGGTTCTCGCACGGCTCGCACCGCCGCCGCGCGTGGCGGGCGAAGTACTCCAACACTATCCCACAATCCTCGCCCAGCGGGCCCGCATACGCCGTGCGCCCTCCCGGCACCAGCAGCAGCAGCTCGTCGAACGCCCGCATCAGCCGCGCCGCCGGCTGGTGGATCGTGCACAGCACCGTCATTCCGCCATCCGCCAGCTTGCGCAGCAGCCGCACGACCGCCAGCGCCGCGTCGCCGTCCAGCCCGCTCGTCGGCTCGTCGCAGAAGAGCAGCACGTCGGGCCGGGCCGCCAGTTCGACGGCGATGCTGATGCGCTTGCGGCGCTCGAGGCTGAGGCCGGCGCCGGGCGCGCCGATCAGCGCGTCGGCCACGTCGTGCATTTCGAGCAGGTCGAGGAGGTGTTCGACGTAGGCGTCCTTGGCAGCGCGCCGGATCGAGGCGGGTTGGCGCAGGTATGCGACGAGCTGCAGCGCTTCGCGCACCGTGCTGGACGACAGGTGCACGTCTTGCTGGTGCACGAAGCCGGTGCGGCGCTTGAAGGAGCGCGGGACGGCGCCGCCCGAGAGGAACATGCTGCCGGTGAGGATGCCGAGGTTGGCGCGTTGCGAGACGGCGTTGAGGAGGGTGGTCTGGAGGGGGGTGTTAGTGGCAGGGAGAGAGAGAGATGTAGAGGAAGACGAACCTTGCCGGCACCGGACATGCCCATTAGGGCCGTCATGGAACCGGGGGTGAGGTGGCCTGCTTGAATGTGAGCAATCTCTTTCAAGTCTCTGTGGAGTGTCTCGTTGACGGACCGGACACATTGTCCAAGAGTCGCTTCGTCCCGTCCGCTGTCTTGACGTCGATGCATAAGTTCTTCCAAGAAAACGTCTGCTTCGTACTTACTATTTCCACATGGTGAGGTTGCGGAAATGTCGAAGTGTCTTGTGCAGAGCTACTGAGACCGTCGTATTCTTTCTCGCCGTCGCTGGAACCGGATTGCTGGTTTTCGACGTCAGAGACAGGCCGCGGGACTGCCACCTCACCGCTAAAGAAGACGGTAGCGAGTTTCCCTGCTGGCATTCTAAACCTCTCCATTCCAATCCTGAGTATGCCATTACAGATTAGCTTTGGCAATTGTTTTGATATTACAGTGGTCAGGAGGAACTGACATGACAGTAGCAGAGAAGACCAAGAAGAACCCCAGCATAATACCGATGTTGCGCCAGAGGTGGTGCCTGTGGAAGTCGTAGAAAGCGCCCAGGTAGGCCTCGCCTTCCAGGAATGAGGCCCCAGACTCGAAGCCCTGGACGGCGCAGGTTTGATACCGGCTGTCATTGTAGCTCCCTCCAACCGGAACTGTATCGAGCTGACTGCACTGGTACTGGGCCCCAACAATTTCATTAACCATGACACCTTCGAAGCTGTAGTATATGGGCTGTGACTTGTTAGCCGTTGCTGCCACATCATCAACGCGAAAGAGACACTTACATTCAAGTATCGGATCCATCCCAGCCACACTTTCATGCCCGGCGGTGTGATGTAGAAGCCAGTGTAGACAATCAGAACATTCACCAGCAAGCCGACCGGCAGAATTGCACGTGTCGGCGAGACAGTAAAGACAGCAATCGTGCGGAACATGACGCCGAGGGACATGATTGCGCAATACAGGACGAGAAACCAGGTGAAGAACCTACCGGCACTCCGCTGAAAGTTGGCGAGGAAATAGATGGGCAGGCTGTACAGGACAATGGCGACCTTCCAAGGCATGTCCGCCAGAACCTGGCCAATAGCGTACGCGGCCGGTCGATACAGCATCAGTCCCTCATGCCGCAGTAGGATGGGCCGCTGAGCAAACGTGTTGCCAAACTCGGCGTAGGCCTGCAGCACCATGACCAGAACGTTGAAGAAGAGCGCAGCCGCTCTTGTATACAGACCGCGCGTTACGGCCTGCTGGTCCCAGTACAGCGTCCCCAGCATCAGCGCCTGCACCACCAGCCCCGCAGCCTCGGCGACCCACGGGCCCCGATCCGCCAGCTGCACGCGGTGCTGTCGCATCATGCACTGGTACACTTGCTGCCAGAAGGGCAGCGCGTACCCGATCTTGCCGCTCCTCTTCAGAGCCTCCGGCATTGCGAACGTCTCGTCCATCAGCGCCGACCAGTGCTTGCTCCTTTTGAACGCGTCTTTAAAATCTTCGGGTGTGACGGGAGGAGGCGGCCCGGCGAAACCTTGGCGGATCGTCCGGCTGCGGTGGTCTCCGGACATGGTGGTGAGGAAGTCGGTGAGACTCATGCGCGGATCGCAGTAGAAGCCAAGGTCCTCGAAGTACTGCTTCGATTCGCTCAAGGGGCCGAAGTAGATTTCTCGGCCTTGATTGATGATGAGGGCTTTGTCGAACAGCTGCGCCATGGCGTCGCTGGCTTGGTAGACACTCATGATGGTGGCAGCACCGCGCTGATTCGTGTAGCTGCGCATCGTTTGCACAAGCTTCAGGGCTGTACTGGAGTCTAGGCCTCGGGTTGGATTGTCCAGACACATGACACTGTATATCCTGTGAGTGGCAGAAGTTCCACGCTCGCGGCCTTAGCGAAATGCTCACCCAGATCTGGTACTGACTGCTTCAGCTACTGTCACCCGGTGACGTTGTCCTCCGCTAACTCCACGCTTGTAGTCATCGCCAACGCTTATGTTCTGGACGTGCGAGAGACCGAAGAGATCGAGAAGGCTATCTAATGTCCTTTTCACGGCCTGCGACCGGTTTGGCAATGTCTGTGAAGTACGTGCGTTCACTGAAAATCTGCATTATCGAATCAGAGTCGTTCTTGTTCTCGTTTTGGATAATAAGCTCCTCACCGAAGAGTCGTGGCCACGGGGAGAGATGAAAAGTGGATATCATCCTCGCCTGCAGCGCGACGCCCAGTCAGCACTTTTAATTCCTGACTTTATGGGCTCTCATCACTAACTGGAGAAGGCGAACTCGCCGGGGAAGTCCTTCATCCTGACTGCGTCGTCACTGCCGATCAGGACTTCACCTTCAGTGGCATGATACTCCTGCCGCATATTGGCCACCGTCTTCAAGAATGTTGTGCATCCGCTACCGGGCTTGCCCAATACGAGCAGCATCTCACCGCCTCGAACTGTTCCCGTGAGATTGTGGATGAGCTTGCGAGTTGCGACGGGCGGTGGAGATAGCCATTGAGCTGGGTTGAAGGTTTGCAAAAGGCGTAGTGCGGCATTCGTTACGGTAGGGGTCTTTTGCGCCTGTATATTTATGTTTAGCAAAGAATGAATCAAAGAGTGAGTGGATGCCCATCTACACTTACCCCAAGACCCGCGCCGATAACATTGAGATTGCGGAACCGGACGTCCAAGGATCCTTGCGAGTGCGGTGCTGGCGTGCCTTCGAGAAACAATGACACCTGCTTGTCGATCTGCTTTTGAATCTCATCGCTGGCTCTGTCATCTGTGGCTTTCTCATCATCCCCCTTAGTTGTCTTCAGCATCGTTAGTTTCTCTATGGGGCTCGTTACTCCGTTTATGTTTCCTTCTCAATCGTCCTGGATAGATTTTTAATGCAATGGACATAATATCATGAGGTACCTGGCTTTATAACAGTGCTTAAGAAGCTGAAGCTGACAAATTCGACCCGTTATTTCTAAGACGTAGGTTGAGGACATGATGGAAGGACATGTTGCTCAGTCGATGACCCTTCGACTAAATTGCCGAAAGGAGAACGACTCCTTCTGGAAGCAGCTTTACTACTTTCGGAAAGAACACGAATTGTGTCTCGAAAATCTCACGTAAACCATGGGACCGGGATGTATTCGTACAGAGTAGACTCCTATTCGCACTTGCAAGGGAAATATTTTGTTTCGCTCAAAATTCTTGAGTTAGCGATATCCAGACTTCTGATTACTTGAAGCCGCGCTGCTTTCATTGGAGGGGAGTCTATATATTCCAATGATAGGTTGCTCGGGACTGAAAAGCTTTAGCGGTATTATATGTGATCTCAGATAGGGAGGGGCTTGTTCATGATAACAATATGCGGTGGATTTTACGCGATCTGCGGCAATGACATTAAGGTTTCCTGGTTTACAAAACCCTTGATGAAGACAACCCATCTTAATTTTGAATCCCTGTACTAAGAGCAGTGAATTGCTTCGGTAAGGAAGAAATCTTATGCTAGCAATCTGCTTCAGACTTTTCCTGTGAGGATGGGAAGATGCGCGGTGCTCAGCCAAGGCTGTACCATACGCCCGGTTGCGGCTAGAAAGACCGCCGCTAACCCGAAGGAGAGGTCTTCCTTTTGGCAATGTTCCCCTTCCATTAGACGCACTACCCAGCATGGTTTAGTCAAACAATGACTGGCTTCACGAATGCGTATTGAATTTTTGCATTGGAGACAGGAGTACGGCTGGATATTCGAATTTCATGATGCGTTTCTCTTTAGGCCATGGCATGAATTTAGTGTTGTTCCCGGACTGATCGTCCGTAACCGAGGTACCTGTGCTTCTCGCTACTTTACCGTGTTGGGTACAAAAGTGGGGTCGCGCTCGTGTAAAGTTTAGCCATCTCCTTTTGCCCCTGGACTTTTTTCGAGAACATCTTGAATTGAGTTCTCGATCGGAGGATGTAATTTCGGCCCTAACGGCGACAAATCCTGCTTACTATGTCTGCGTATGATATTTCCGGCCTATGATCGTGTGCGACGCCGACTGACAAAGCGTACGAATCAGTTTCAGCTACCAACTGCTTCGGGCCGCCATCAGGCAGTACTCAAAGGACCGCACGTTACGGCTCATCCGCAAAACACCACAACATGTAATCACAGCATCTCCAACGGACGGGCGCGAGTGCCCTCTCCATGTTGCTTGTCAGGCGCTTGATCCCGACATTGTCGAAGCCCTGCTGGAAAAAGGAGCCGATGCCAACGTCCGGACCGCGGACGGAGAGACTCCGCTCCACTTTGCACTTTCATACCTGGAATCGGGAAGAGAGATCTACAAGGCCTCCCGCTTCAAGATTGTCACCTTGCTACTGGCTGCCGGCGCTCGTGTTGCGGCGGTTGACGAAGACAGAAACACTGCGTTGCACCTGGCAATCCTTCATGGCTACATTGACTGCGCCAGATTGATGTTAATACACAACGACTCTGCACTCGCCATCCCGAACAAGAGGGGTGAGATTCCGCTGTTCGTATCCGCGAAGGGCCAGTTTTCAGCCGAGTGTCCCATGGATATGGCTGAGTTCCTCAGCCGATGGCATATTCTCAACCGGCCGCTGCACCGCGCGGTTGCAAGCGGAAGCGTACTGCCTGTTTACGAAGCATTAGACTCTGGTGAAAGCATCTCGGCGCGAAGCATGCTCGGAGACGCACCAATCCACTTGGCAGCTGTACGTGGTGACGTTGGAATGGTCAGATACCTACTATCGAAAGGCGCCTTCGCAGGCCAGGCGGGTTACCTTGGTCAGACTGCTTTGCATCGCGCAGTAGCAGCTTGCGGCCAGCCCAACAGCACGCACGGGCTGGACTCACCTACACAAAAGTACTGGACCGAACCAGAGATTGCTTTGTTCCGATCTGTCTGCGAGTATCAGCAACACAAAAGAGACAGTATACCGGATCCTTCTCGGTGCCTCGAAGTGGCCCAAGCATTGCTGGACACGGGCTTGAGTCCGACCATACCAGACGCACTACTACGGACCCCTCTCCACCTGGCTGCTGCTACCGGTGATGAAGCCTTGGTACAGTTGCTCTTGGCGTACGGTGCAGATCCGAACGTGCCAGATCTGGATCTCAGGACTCCACTTTGGTACGCAGCAGCATCCGGCAACATTGATCTGATGATGATCCTCTCCCAACACGGCGCAAGTCTACACCTCCAGCCAGAGTACTTCCGGGACGTAGGACATCTGGCGGTGCAGTGCGGCCGGAGATGCGTGTCTGCCGATATGCTGAACAAATCCGACGAACAAGGAAGGACGCCGCTGATCCACGCGGTGCAGACCGGAGCGTTGGCGCCGGTGGAACACCTCGCACAGGCCGGTGCGTATCTGGGACAGCTCGGGAAAGGCTGGTCGCCTCTCGTTCAAGCTTGCGACAAGCGGCACTGGGGAGTGGCCAAGCTGCTGCTCGACCGCGGCGCGGATGTTCGAGAGTACGAGCACGAACCGAAGACATCGAACGCTATGGCGTTGCATCTGGCAGCGAGAGGCGGCTCCTGCGATACCATCCGGGACATCCTGCACGCAGAAGCGAAGACTGAGGAGCAACCAGATTTCCCGAAGGTGGAGCGCGCGCCCGCACATTCTCGGCGCCCCTCTATGCAGTCGATCAAGTCCGTTATGACGCCAGACTTCCTGAAGGTGGAGCGCGCACCCGCGCATTCTCGGCGCCCCTCTGTGTCGTCATTCAAGTCCGTTATGACGGTGCAATCGAGCTGGTCGGGGGTGGCGAAGGTCTTGAGTCCGACAGGTCAGAAGATTGGCTTCTATAAGTGGACGCCATTGCATTATGCAGCAAGTATGGGGCATACAAACGCTGTCAACACATTGCTCGGGATTATGGAAAGAATGGAAATCATCTCACGAGATATTGATGGATTTACTGCTATGGAACTGGCTAAGGAAGCAGGTTATGAGGGAATTTTCCAGCTTATAGAGGAGCGCTTATCTTGAAGCCGGTGGGGACTTGGATAGAATGGCGGTTACTGTACGTATTAATGATCTAAATGTTCTACTTATGAGTCAACTCCTATCAGCAGGTGGACACATTGATATCGGGTTATGATGGTACGTATCCTTGGTGATATTCCGGTATTGAGTCAGAGACATCTTGAGGTCAAGAGAATCTCGATCTGCTCTTTCCTTGAGCACCCGCACAGGTTTCCTATACAAGGATTGTATGATCTTAATATGTATCTCGACCAATGATTTACCATGATCCGAGATAGGCCGGCCGAGGTAAAACCTCGGATAAATTGCAATCATTGATCTACTCTGGAACCACTCACATCCTGCCGGCCACGAAAATCTTGAAAGTTCCTCTAAAGACAAAAAGGCAGGGCTCCTCGTGGTAGGAATGCAAGAGATATACGACCATCAACTCCCACGGCTTTGGCAAGTAGTACATACAAACGTTCAAGAGCTTCCAGTAGCCGAAATGCAAGCCGGTAAACGCGTAAGCCCGCATGCTGGGCACACTGAATGAGGCTGTGCTAGGAGTATTCCCTGGCGTATGCAGATACGTGGACCTCCCAGGGCCCGTGGAAGATAATCAGTCGAGAAAATGATCTCATCGATGGCGGTAAGAGAAGCACCTTCCTATCTCCGATAGAAAGTACTCACTCAGGAGAGAGCTTACCAATCATTGAGTGACCGTCAATAGCTGGGATCAATCTCTGAGACCATTTCATATCTGGCAAGTCGCATGTCAATAAGCATGCAGGTACACCTGAGGGTGCTCTACTATGATATCATGCTTGGTCGAAGCGTACTTCACAGCTCTGACCGCTACTGTTTCCTATCTACCACTGTGAGAGTACACAGTACAGACACACATGCTTGATTGACAAGGAGTAATGTAGTGTAACTGACCTGACGAGCCAGCCCAAAGAGATTAATTGTATGAAATACTAAAAGAGATACATTCTCTTGACACGGAGTAGACATGCATACTTGTGTTTAAATTCAAGCGTCCCGACGCACTGGAGGCGAAACCATAGTGCTCGAGCCACCCGGACACAGCCTCGTTCTATCAAGGAAATGGATGATAAGAGGCTTCTTGTAATCGGCAAGGCATATTGCATGGACCAGGTATAAAGGAAGGCACTCGCTTTCCCAGCTCCGATAAACAGTTCATCGCACTCGTTCCGAGCGGACCAATTTGTTCCAACTCATCTATTCCAAAGCCATGGCTGTCAAGAACACGATGCGTGCGGTCCTCTGGGAAGGCAACCCTTACCACATGACCGTTGCCAACATACCTGTCCCCACGATCCAAGCTGGAACGGATGCCATTGTCAAGGTCAGTGCTTCCGCAATCTGCGGCACTGATTTGCATACGTACCATGGGGTCTATGGCAGTCCGAACGTACCTTGGACTATGGGACACGAGGCCATTGGATACATATCCGAAATAGGCGAGGCTGTCTCTTCTCTTACCATTGAGGACTACGTGATTATCCCTGATCAAGCATCCCCTGGACACCTTGAGATGGAGCCCGCAATGGGTCTGGCCTTTGGTCTAGGGGCATCCTACGGCCTCAACGATGGATGCCAGGGTAAGCGTCCCCAGCAAACTTTCTTGTATGACTTAAAGCTCACTGTCCAAGCCGAATACGTCCGTGTGCCCTTTGCCGACGACAGTCTCATCCCGGTCCCCACCCCCGCCAACTCCACCGTCAACGCCACCACCGAGATCGACTACCTCCTCATCTCAGACATCTTCGCAACCGGCTGGGCGGCAATCGACTTCACCGGCTTCCAGCCCGGCGACACGGTCGCCATCTTCGGCGCCGGCCCCGTCGGCCTCCTCGCGGCCTACTCGGCCATCCTGCGCGGCGCATCAACCGTCTACTCCATCGACCACGTGCAGCAGCGCCTCGACCTCGCCGCGTCGATCGGCGCCGTCCCCATCAACTTCGCCGAGACGGACCCGGTGCGGGAGATCCTGCGGCGCGAGCCCGACGGCGTGCGGCGGGCGGCCGACTGCGTGGGCGCCGAGGCCCTCAACGCGGATCTCGACAGGGACCAGGACGTCGTCACGCACCAGATGGTCGCCGTCACGGGCCTGCGTGGAGGCATCGGCCAGGTCGGCGTGGCGACCGCGACGGCCGACAGTGCCGGCACGCCGCTGGGACACGAGCTGTCGGCGAACATCTCCTTCCCCTTGTCTGACTTTTTCGATAAGAGCTTGACTTTTCAGGCCGGCGCCGTGGATCCGAAGTTGTTGGCGCCGCAGTTGGTGGAGCTCGTTGCGGCTGGGAAGGCGAGCCCGAGTTTTATCGTGAGCAGTATTATTGGGATTGATGAGGCGCCGGAGTACTATGGCCGGTTCGACCGCAAGGAGGATTCGAAGGTCATCATTCGTTTTCCGTAGAAGGTTTTCTCGGCCGGTGGCTTCGCGATTAGTCCGGATACAATACTGCACAAGTCTTGTTGGGATAGTTTCGTAAACACAGAGCCTAAGAACTCATACTTTGGTTGATGAAATACGCGGAATAATGCGCGACTACGGTCTTGTGGGTATATGCATGTTATATTTGAGCCTGAGTTCGTAAAGGTCTCGTATTCCCCCCACCTCCGCAATCCAACCACGGACGTCGCACTCTCCCACCCCCGCAACATCACACCAATACCGCCGACCTTACAACCGCGGAACGAACCGAGCCACGGCCCTTGAGAACAAGCTACTTTTCACACTATTTGCGAAGCATTATTGGAGCCATCATTCGAATGCAAATAGCTTGCACTCGGATGATGGCTTCAATTACCCATCACATGAGCGAAAATCAGACTCACTCTAGCCTTATCTCCCTTCGTTGATCGTGAGTCCGAAGCATCTTGGAGTCAAGAAAATCTCGATCTACTATTTCCTTGAGCACCCGAAAGCCGCGCAACTTGGGACGCTGACACGTTCAGCGGGGCTGAGTAGAGAACTAAGCTGATGCATGCACTGAGCCTCCCACTGACAGACTAAAAGGAATTGCCACGCAATAAAAACCCGTGAAGCAACCAGGAACGCCCTATTCCTTATCCAACACGATACCAGTCACATTTCGTCGCCTCGTGCGGCTGAGCCTTTCAAAGGATAAGCGGCATTAGTCCCCCACTACGATCAAGTGGCGCAACTGTGCCGGGTCCCGATGCTTACGCTGCGTTCTTATATTTCTTCTGCCTGCCAAGAGCACATTGCGTGAGCCTTACTCTTGGCAGAATAAGGCTGACAATTCTATCCGACTGAAAAAAAAAAAACGATTATAAAAGCCCAGTAGCCTGTGTTTCAGTGGTAGCTGGTCCATCTTTGCGACAACCAATTGCTGCCCCACAGAATGGGTTCCACACCAGCCGTCTTTTGCTCGCGAGGCGAGGGTCGCTACTATGTGTGTGAAACAGGCTCAAAGTTTGTGGGGTGCTGCGAGAGAAATCCTTGTGATACGGGATGTGCGGATGAACACCTGCTGCCATCTTACTTCACCGCTTCGACCTACGCAAGTGCGCCCGACCTCAATTGTGATTCTGGACATTTCTATTCCTGCCTATCGGCTGATGGGAACGGTTTTTCTGGATGCTGCAGGGTGAACGCATGCCGGGCTGGCTCGGGATGTCCGTCCGAGCATATGGCTAGTGCGTCTTTGAACGACGATCCCAGAGTGGCAGCCTATTACTTGAACATAACCGGCACATCGAGACCTCGACTACCAAACTCCACGGATCATTCGGAGACAAATGGATGGTACGTAGGAGATGGGACAACCACCCTACGTTCGATACCAGCCATCTCGGGTGCAGCCTTTGCTGTCCTGATGTTAAGCGTTGCGGTAGCAGTAGCTCCGGTTGTCCCTTATGTATCTCAGCTCCTCCGTTCGAGAAGAATGGCACTCAGTTCGACAACGTCCGAAAAGTAAAGTCCCTCTTTACTTGATACCGTGTCAATAAATGATAAGCTAATAAGAAAAGCATTCCTTTCAACTCGGAGGACTCAACGGAATCTGCAATTGAGACACTCGATCATACTCGTCAATCAAGCCAAAGCGCGATTTTACCGAAACCTTTCTATGAACGGAGGCAACTGCTACCTCTCGCAAGCATCCTTGGACCAGCCGTTGTCGTCATCGTTCTAGTTGGCTTCCTGGGATTTATCTGGTTCGGCAACGAAAGAATCCCTACCTGGAACAATCTAGTGGCTGCAGAGCGGGTCACTCAGTCGATATCCATCACAACGCTTCTCATTCGTCTCATGGTTGATACTCAGGCCAGCATCTCTGCAGCCATGATTGCCGCGCTTATGCTTGAAAGCAGCAAAGGAGGAAGACTATCGGACGTAGCGAAGCTTTCAATCCTCCGTTACCGGGCCAGCCCATGGGCCGTCATGAAGCCGATTGTCCGAGGATTCAATCACAAGACCAAGGGGTTTTTGGATCTACGCTTTCCTGTTCTCTTGCTCTCTCTACTCCTAACAAGCGTCGGCCTACAGTTCAGCTCAACCATCTTACTTTCGGATTTACAGCTCCAGGCTTTGCCAGGCTTTGTTCACAAAAAGAATTTTCCTTTGGACTTTGTATACGATTGCATACCATCTATGGAAGACTGCATAGACCTTTGGTTCAACCAAATACCGCGGGGGACCGGATGGACCATAAATCCTTCCTCATACCCACCTTTCGGGGAGTACATTGAACCTGTGGACAACCAAAAAACCGACCAGGATGATACTGGGGTTGTTCTGAGAGCCCTGCTACCTATGGCGGATGCAGAGTCTAGACAAACTCTTCGCAACCATACCGGTCCAGCTCTGGTTCTTGATGCCCGCGTAAGCTGTCAGGCCCCCAAACTTGACAACTTTACTCTCAGTGCCTCGTTTTACGGGAATATTTCAGGGGTCGTCAGCAACAGCATAGAGACCGCGAGATTGCAGACAATTACACCTACAAGTTTTCTGTGCACCTTTGCCGGTCCCAGCCAGGTTTCGGTATGTCAGCTTGGCGCTGGCCTCGGTTTCCACTATATTGGGTCATTGAAGAGTGAACTTCGGAACAGCTCAAATTTTGGCACTGCTTTTTTGGTACTCGAACCTGCTGGAAGCCTTGAGCATGGGAGCTTCAGCACGTATGGCCTTGATGCCCAGAACGCAACCACATCGAAACGGGGTGCATGGACCGAGGTCTCAAATCCATCTGCTGACTTCACCCTCTCAACCTCTCTATGCTTTGCCCCCTGGGATGCGGCTCGCCTCGATGTCAACATGTACAGCTCACAGAATCGCACCGAGCCCTCACCGCGTTGGGCTGCGCCGGCCACCACCGCCGAGTACGGCAGCTTCAATATGGACCCTCTATTGCATCAACTCGGGATGCATCCCAAGTCGGCGAACGAGACCATGCGAATAACACCAGAGGGACGCGGCATCCTAAACATGGATAAACCACTTCGCGCGGGCTCCAACTCCAGCCCTTCTGCAGATTCTCTGCCCCAGAACCAACGACCCTTTGTCCAGGCGGACATATCTGGCGCTGGAGGCGGCTCGTCCGGAATCAGCGTCCCGTTGGCCGGCAACTGGACGGCATTCCTCTCCGGCCACACGCTCGACACACTGCTCGGAAACTTCACGTACACGCCGCAGAATGTCTTGGCCGCCGAGCCCGCCATCTCTAGCCTGTTCAACGGCGCGTTTCGCGCTACTAACGGTTCCGCCGCTCGCTCTCTCGGAGCCGTCATCACGGTGCTGTCGGCTACTGCGTACTATGGACAGCTTCCCGCGTTCGACTTCGTACCCGAGCAGGGCGTGGAGCAAATCTACTTCCGCACCGTGCTGACGCCTGTCCGTGCGGGAGGGCTTACTGCTCTCGTGTGGTTGCTTGCGGCCCATACCATGATTGTGAGCGTCGTCATGATCATTCATGAGGGCAAAGTGATGGCATCGCTGCTGGGTGAGGCGTGGTCCTGTATCGCCCAACTGCAGGGCGTCGTGGCTGGCATTCTCGGCAAGGATGACGATAGCGAAAGAGTTATGGGGGAGACAAGCGTAGGCACGGTGGGGAGCATGACGGATGAGGGAGTGGAAAAGGAGTTGGAGATGCAGGGAAGGAGTGAGGTGAGGGCGAGGATTGTCAGGTCGAAGGATGGCGAGGGAAAACTTATGTGGGTAGTCGAGGAGGTCAGGTAGCAGTTGTTGTAGTTTGGGGATTGAGCATTGGCTAAATTGCTTGAGCGTGGGCGTCACGGATCGCTCTGCTTCCCTTCAGGTACAAGTGTTACGTTCCATCGAATTAATTTTGACAGAATTGATGCATAGGAGCACTGAAGGGAAGGTTTTACCTTGAAGCTCTTGCACATTCGTTGATACTTGTGATTATCCACTGTGATTATTCATTTGTGTGATAGCATTACTCGTCTACTCATTGAAACCGGCTTCTAGTTAAACCGCATGGCCGTCCTGTACAAACATTACGCTTACTACCCCAAGAGAACAGCAGCAACGGCAGTGAGGAATAGGAGTAGCTTCCCTCTCCCCAGAGCACTTGCGCTTGATTCGTCGCCCCCATCCGAGGTCGCCGTTGCGGCGGCGCTCCCTCCGCTCGAGGTGCGACGACTAGTTGAGCTCGTCGTCGTCGAAGCGGCGCCACTGCTAGTCCTTGTAGTGGCAGACGTCCGTCCGGAGAAGCTCTCCGTCGTAGTCCCATTCACGACGATGCCGTCGGTCCCCGCGCTGATGACTTCGCCGTCAGTCGTAATCGCCGCTCCGCCCACCGTCAGCGTCTTATCTCCGACAACGATGATGCCCGTGCTGCCCTCAGGCCTGACGGCCGTCACGGTCTCGGAGCCGATGGTCAGCACAGCCTCTGTCGTGCCCGAAGCGCCGCCGGCGGCTGTCGAACCACCGGCAAGAGTGAGCGTCTGGCCGCCGGCAGTGATGACAGAGCCCGCCGTCCCGCCAACCGTCTGCGATGTGCCGTCCACGACGACGACACCGGAAGACGCCAGACTGATGGTGTGCCCGTCAACCGTGGTAGCGGACCCGCCGACGCTGAGCACGACGCTGCCCGACGTCGCCGTCGCCCCAGCACCGGCAACCGCAGAGAACGATGCCGTCGAACCGCCCACCACGACGCCGTCCGACCCGACACTCACCACCTGCCCGCCGCCCAGCGTCACCGCACTCCCACCCGCCGTCAGCGTCGTCGCCGCCGCGGTACCTCCTCCACCAACAACGACAACCCCCTGCCCATCATCAACAGCCGTCACCGTCTGCCCACCCACCGTCACCACCGCCACCGACGACGACTCGGGCGATGATGGCACCTCTCCGTACGCCTGCGTCACCGTCGTGGCCGCCGCCCCGCCCGCGCCCGTGCTGTCGACGACCACGACGCCTGCCGTGCCGACGCTGACGACCTGGCCGCCGGCAAGTGTCGTGGCAGGCTGGCCGGCGCTGACGACGACTGTCGATCCCCCAGCGGTCCCTGCTGCGGCAGCACCCGTCAGGGTCAGGTCTTGGCCGGGCAGGGCGGTGTACGGCGTGCCGTCGAGAGTGACGACGGCGGCCGAGTTCGCTGCGGCGCCGGCGACGGCGGATGCGGCTGCAGCCGCTACAGAAGCAGCGGTAGAGGAGGGAGGGAGGGCGATGGTCACGACGGTTGGGAGGTCATCGTCGGTGTTTGTAGGGTCGTTGTCGTCGTCGGATGGGTTGGAATTGTTGGTCTCGCCGGGAGCTGCTGCCGTGCTTGCCGGGTCGGAGCTCCCAGGGTCTGCTGCACTGCTGGCAGGATCCGAAGAACCGGGATCCGAAGAACCGGGGTCAGAAGAGTCCGGATCAGAAGAGTCCGGGTCAGAGGAACCTGGGTCAGAAGAGTCTGGGTCGGAGTCGTCCCCTGAATCGGAGTTGCCGGGGTCAGAGTTATTACCGGGATCAGAATCCGTAGGATCAGAGTCCCCAGGGTCGGAGCTCCCGGGATCAGAATCCACAGGCGAAGAGTCATCAGTAGGATCAGAATCGTCGTTCCCCGGGTCCGAGTCGTCGTCGTTGTCGTCGTCGCCCGGGTCAGAGGTTCCTGGATCTGGACTGGCAGTGCTTGATGGCGGGTCCACCGTGGGATCGCCTCCGCCGCTGCTGCTGGGGTCCGCAGCGTCGTCACTCTGAGTCTGCGAAGGCTGCTGCGTTTGCTGCGGGCTGCTGGTGGCCGTCGGTTCCAGTACACTCTCCGGTGCCGTGGTGGCTGGATTTGTGTTCGTCGGCAGCGGGTCGGCCACCGTCTGGCTGGGCTCGGCGGCCGCGCTGGTGGGCTTGGTCGTCGGATCCGCCTGGGTCGTCGTGGCCGACGGGTCGATGAGAGCGCCGGCCGTGGTCAGAGCGATGGGCGGGTCGTGCATGGCGTAGGTGCCGAAAAACTGGCTCAGCGGGCTGCAGTTGGCCCACGCCGACTGCAGGTCCTGGATCTGGGTGCGGTACAGGATGTTGGGCTTGTAGTCGTCGTGGATGGTCGACGACGCGCAGTCGTTGTTGAGGTAGTACGGGTTGTCGCTGCACGAGTTGGGCCACCAGTACGCGCTGCTGGGCACCAGCGGGATCTCGTAGCCCGAGACGGTCGTTTTGGCCAGGTTGGCGAAGTCGAAGGTCCTGGACAGTTGCGCCGAGCGGCTGTTGGGAAGGCTGAAAAGTTCACCGGGAGGCACGGGGACCCAGATGGACGACATGTCTTGACCGCAGGACTTCGCATCGTACCCGAGGTCATCGCGGGCATACATGGTGGTGAAGAAAAGATAGGCAGTAGGCGAGGTCATGGTGTAGGTGCCCACGGTTGCCGTGACCACTTCGCGTTTGTCGACTTGCCAGGGATCGGTACGAGTGGCATTGGGGCCGCAGATGCGATCATCCGTCCATTGCTCCGGGAAGTAGTACAATTCCACATATTCACTTCCCCAAAGATGGCAGGTCTCGTCGCAAGAGTGGGGATTCTTACAGTTGGGTGCCCAGTAGTCCGGATCCTGATAGAAATATCCAGCATCCGTGGCCGTGTGCGCTTGGGACCAGCTTGATCTGTCCACACTCCACAATGACCACAGTGATGAGCAGTCTTGTGAGTTTTGAGTACACGTTGGCAGAGCGGAACCCGTCTTGTCATACGACGTTCTTGTGACAAGCTCCACGGTTTGTGAACTTTCCAGGAAATACTCGACGAAAGGGCCACCGCGAGGGATACCATCACAGAGTGTTATTGTTGGCGTGTCGTTGGTGCCACGGTACGCCGAAGTCAGGCCGCCTACCCAGAGGGAGGAAGGGGTCTCATATTCTTTTCCGTAGGTCGAACTCCAATTGTTCCATGCCACATCGCAGCTGCTGAGCGAGATGAAGGTTTGGACAGGAACGTCGGTCGGAAGCCACGAAATGGAATTGTTGGCCAGCGAAATGGTGACAGTCGCGTTTCTGGATAAAGTCTTTGTGACGGTACTGGGCTCAGGAGTAGCGGCTGCTGAGATGTTCATTTGACTGGACGGCGTCTGCGCCGGAATGTCAGACGATGTCAGAGCAGGAACATCCGATGAAGTCAGAGCAGCGACGTCCGACGATGACTGGATCAAGATGTCGGGCGAGTGCTCAGCACTGCTGCTTGTGGTGTTTGCCCACTGAGCGTCTGTTCTAATATGTCAGTCCTGTGTTGCGACATTGAGTGCTGTACTGACGGGCAACTGGCACTGCTGCAGCGCAGGCAACACATTGCAAGAGGGACCTCATTGTGGCATGGAGAGCTGCTGCTGCGTTATCTCCGGCAGGAGCGAACACGACTTTGTAAAGGATTTTGCTGGCCCCCACAGAGCGGCGGACAACGTTTTCCCGTCATGAGAGAACGCACGAGACTCTTGTATACAGACGCGTCTGCCCAATAGTCTACATCAATGCTTGTTACTGGATTTGGCACGTTCCTGCTTCGCCAAGCTGTCAGCTCCGGGGCTAGAAGGAGTGCCATTGCTGCCTTGTGGAGGAAAAGCTTTTCTGCGAGACAAAACAAGTAGATTGAGTGTTTATTTGTGGGACGATAAGCCCTGCGCTAGTCTTGTCGTGTAACGGCTCGCTTTGCACTGCTCAAACAGGCCGCACTCCGGCACCACTCATGTACCCTTGTATACCAACACGCCAACAAACAATACCCCGCAGCCAACGGTATCAGCCGCGAACCAAGGGGGAAAATCCCATGTGGCGCCATACCCGCAGGTCTTCTTTGTTCTACAAAAGATAAGACACGACAAATGGTACCTTGCAGCCCAGCTACGGACCTCCGAGACCGATCGGACCGCACCGCCGTTCGGGATTAAGCGGCTCTCTCGCTCGGAACTTGATCCGTAGGTACCCTCAACACCTCCGGCCCGTCCACAGATCCGCACTCTCGCTCCTCGCCCACTTCGATTTCTTCAACACCTTCCAGCTCGCCGCCAATGCGATGAAAATGGCGACGGTCACGTAATTCATGACGAACGTCTCGGCGTCCCACGGCGCAAACGCCGTCCAGCCCTGGAAGAAGACGAAAAAAACGGACAACCCCAGCCCGAACCACGGCGTGAAGCTTTGCCCCCACTGCGCACGGAACGGCAGATCCTCCAGCGGCACGCCCTGGGCGCGCATCGCCCGCCGCAGCCGGATCTGGCACGCGCAGACGGCCGCCCACGTGATGAAGGTCGACACGCCGGTGATGCTGATGATCCACGTGTAGATCGCGCCGGCGCCGCCCGACGACAGATTGAGCAGCGAGAGGAAGCCCGTCGCGTTGGTGACGACGAGCGCCGGCACGGGCACGCCGCGCGCGTTGGTCCAGCGGAAGAGCGCGGGCGCCTGGTGCTGCTGCGCCAGCCCGACCAGCGTGCGCGAGCCCACGTACAGCGCGCCGTTGACGGCGGAGAGGATGGTGACGAGGATGACGGCGTTGACGACGTGCGCGCCCGCCGTGGCGCCGACGCGGGTGAAGGCGATGACGAAGGGGCTGCGCGCCGTCTTGCTGCTGCCGGCCGAGAGGAGGTTGGGGTCGTTGGAGGGCACCGTGATGGTCAGGAAGAAGATGCCGCCGACGAAGATGATGAGGATGCGGTAGAAGACGGTGCGGATGGCTTTGGGGATGTCGCGCGCCGGGTTGGCCGACTCGCCCGCCGTCAGTCCGACCATTTCCGTGCCGCTGTATTGCAGTGCCGCGAAGACGAATGTCTTGAAGACGCCCTTCGCGCCGTCTTCTGCGAATGCACCCGGGTCTTTGTAGAACTTGAAGCCGATCTTCTCGCCTCCGATGGCGCCGCTGGATATGAGGGTGGCGCAGAGGAAGAATGCCGCGATGAATAGTAGCTTGGCAGCGGAAAGCCAGAATTCTGCCTCGCCGAATGTGTAGACGCCGAGGAAAGTGAATGACAGGAAAACGAACCTCATGTGTGTCATTTTCGTGTCATCTCAGAAGCCAGAGGGCAGACTCACCAGAATACAAGCACCCAGCCCCATGTTGGCATTGCTGACTGTCAGAATCCGAGTATCAGGCCCAGATTATCTGAATGTGTAAGCCATCAATCCATGGCTGGCTTATCTGCTGGTCACGGCTTACTGTATTCGGCCATGAGGATTCCAGCCCACAAAACCCAATAGTTCCAACCCAGCGCAAAGCCAAATGCCGGGTCGATGAAGCGAGCGGTGTAATCGGTGAACGATCCTGTGGGATATGGTAAGAGTCTCGCTTGCTGAAATGGGATCGATGCAGTACTAACCTGGGGTTGACAAGAACGCCGCCAGTTCTCCAAGGCATTGCATGACGGCCCAAAGAAGAGCACCAACCGTCGCGAAGCAGATAAGCAGGCCTGCAGGGCCGGCAGTGGACAGGCCTGTTCCCATTCCTACGAAGTAACCTGGCCCAATGACGCCTCCGATGGCAAGCATCATCTACAATCCAGCAGTGAGACATTAGCAAGCCTCCTCGCCAAACAACGTCCAGGTCAGGGGTTAGAGCTCACGAGATGCCTCTGCGCCAGGTCCCTCTTCAATCCGGTCTCCTCCCTAGCCGAGTTTGCAGGCTTGACTGAGCCCTCTTCGACATCGAGGTGCACAATCTCCCCCTGTTTGACTGACTGCACCGGCTCGAGCTTGTTGTCTGCATCGTTGGAATTGGTCTTCTTGTCAGAAGGCATTGTCAGGCGTGATAAAAGCACAGGAGTAACTGAAACGGATGATAGATAAAGCTGGAGAGAAGAGTTCGAAGACACAGTTCTCTATTTCAGCGGGTGAGATAGAGCACCCACGTGATTTCAGTCTGAACCGAACTGCCCAGTGATACGTTATCGTATTGATGACAGCGGCCTATCTAGCCCTTGTCGCCCCAAGCTCGATCAAGAAAAGCGTGAGCCGTGTCAAGCTTCCCCAGGCCGAGTCAGATAGACTAGGCTACATGTGCTGCTTGTTATTGTGGAGGATCGGCATACAGGGATATCGAATGTAGTTCTATCGAGGATACACTTGGGTATTGTCTCTAAGCTAGGGCGGCAGTCACCGGGCGCATGCCTCCTCATTCATCATAATATTCCAGACTCATCTTTTCTACCAGACACAAAGGATTCATAGAGTTCACAGGCGCTATTAATAGCAGATGGAATTGATTTGATAACCGCGAAATAATATTGAGCTAATTATCTATCTATCCATTTCCCAGCCTATGGGTAATAATGGTAATGGTAATGATGATGGTGGACGTGGTGGTGTACATGCACAGTGGAAGATTCCCGCGAGTGGAGACTGCGGCCAGGACCAACAGGTTCCCCGGGCAAAGTACCGTTGACGCCAGTGTCAATGTCTGACCCTGATGATTGGGGGCTAAAGCCTTCAGGTGATGACGTGGGCGTAGCAGAATCATTGTAACCGGCATTATGCATGGCCGAAGCTAACGAATCGGTTGTCGCAATGCTGGCAAATTGTGCGTTGCCGCGTTCCGCCGGAGTGACCATTGGAAGCGCAGGTGTCTGATCATGATTCAGACCTGCTTGACTAGTTGAGTGCTCCGTGCCAGCAACCAAGCCCCAGGCGTCACTTATCCGGTGCTCGTCTACATCCCCGATCCCTGAGAACGGGATTGAAATGTCATTATTCTGGCGGCCGCTAAGGGAAAGCCCGGGCAACGCTGACTGGTATCCTGCGTCGGATAATTGCATGGCATCAAACTCTGCTATATCGAGGTTGAAGTCTGATCCATCCAGAAACGTTTCCAAAGCCTGGATGTCAAGTGGTGGTATTGTCCCCGTGCCGTGCACGTGCGAAGCAGAGCGCGAGTGCCGATGAGGCACAGTGGGAGTTGCACCGACATCGTTTTCGTTATCGGGCATCATGAACTGAGGTAATGCATTGAAAACAGACCCAGATTCGACGTTACACTCTGATGACTGAATTTTGCTTTTGGAGAGCGCCCGCCATCGGTTGCGGCAGGTCAGAGGAGGGCGTCCGGGAAGACCGGCTGAGATAATCGACCAGCTATGACCAAGTTCTTGAACCTTGGTGCGGAGGTAGGCGTCTTCCTCTGGTGTCCACTTTTGTAGACGCCGATTTACCGATGGGGCAAGGATCTCGGTGTACCTCTTTGCGCACTGGTCATCTTTTCGGCCAGGGAGGAGAAGAGCTGCGAGAGCAAATTAGATTGTAGATAACAAAGCTATGCAGCACGCCACCCACAAATCTGTTTCCATGCGGGGCCAAGGCGCGAGAACTCTCGTTGCAGAATGCGGTCTTCCTCCTTGGTCCAACGTCCTTTGCGCAGGGATGGGTCAAGCGAGTGGAACCAGCGCTTACGACAATCCTACACGCTAGTCAGGCACAAGGTTCAAGTCTGAAAAGACAGTTACAGCTTACCTTTGCTGTTCGACCAGGCAAACAATTTGCGATGTCGTGCCATCGGCCTTCGCGGCCCCTCTTGTCGCCGTACCTCCGGATCAGGTCGGTCAGCACCCCGTCCTCTTGACTGGTCCATCGTCGTCGCGCCATGTTCACCGTAAGGCTATAGAGCGGGGGAGAAATGCAGAGAACGCAGTCCTTTCCCGAACCCCGCACGACTGAGATGAGGTTGGAAAAAGGCCGAGTCATGCCGGGGTTTCCGGTCACGTGTTTGACTCGGCCCGCAGCTGATGCCTGTTTCGGCACCCGTTGGATCGGATGTCCCCCACTGTTGACCGAGATCTGGACAGCGCAGATGATACTCAGCTCGGCTCCCTCAACTCGGCTCGATTCGGGATACGATCTTAAAAGCGTGTCCGCTTGGCTGTCAAGATGATGCATCTTCAACTCATTCATTGGACATTCTCCTTGTCCCGTTCAACATGTCGGTTGGCACTCCTCATCCCTTTGATCCAGCAACCGCTGAAGAGATCGCATCTGCGGCGGATGCGGTCAAGGCCCTCTTCAATGGCATCCCACTGCATTTCAAGGCGGCGGGCATTGACGAACCTCCGAAACAAGCAATGCTCGAGTTCCTCGATGCCGAGCATTCAGGGCGGCCACTCCCGCTTGTGCCGAGGTGCATCTTTATCATGTGGTACATCAAAGGCACACCGCGTCTCTTCGAAGGCATAGTTGATGTGACCCACGGAAAAGTGGTGTACCACAAGGAACTTCCACGGGACTTCCATGGACCAGTTGACAGACAGGAGCTGGGTCAGGCAGCCGAAGTCGTCATGGCTGATGAGGGAGTCCAGCGAGAAATCAAGAGGCTGAATCTGGACAACACCACGGTGGTTCTTGACCCTTGGGATTACGGAGTTGATGGCTACGAGACGCAAGAGAGGCACACTCAGGTATCTATACTTTCCAATGTCATATTTCTGAGGTTAACACTTCTCTTAGGTGTTCATGTATATGCGAAACCCCAGGAACAACGATCCGGACTCAAACCACTACTCCTTCCCGCTTGACTTCATGGTCATAGTCGACCTATGTGCCATGAAAGTGAAGCGCATCGTGCGGCTTCCTCTTGGGTCGGACGCTACCACTACTCCCCTGGGTTCCAACGTTCCGCATCCGCAGGTTGATCCGGTTGAGCCCGAGTATGCCCATCATCTGCAAAAGGTGCCTCCCAGAACGACCTTGAAGCCGTATCAAGTCGTGCAACCTGAGGGCGCTTCTTTCACTGTGGCTGGTAACTTAATTGAGTGGGAGAAATGGCGGTTCCGCGTCGGGTTCAACTGGCGTGAAGGTGAGAGGCATCGACAGCTCCGTGAGGATGCCCCTATTGATGCTGCACAGGCATGACCCTACACGATTTGTCCTTTGACGGCAAGAGCAACTTTTACCGCCTATCTCTGTCCGAGATGTTTGTGCCATATGGCGATCCCCGCAATCCCATCTATCGCAAGGGTGCCTTCGACCTGGGCAACGTGGGAGCTGGTGTTACCGCCAACAATCTTCAGCGTGAGTGCTCATCTGCTTAGCAATCAGTCTCATCACTGACCCAAAGCCAGTTGGATGTGACTGTCTCGGCATGATAAAGTACCTTGACGGCTGTGTCATCAGTCCCGACGGCACGCCGGCCCCGCGTCCCAATGCAATCTGTATCCACGAGGTCGACAACGGCATCCAATGGAAGCACACGAATCACCGGACGGGCCGTGCCGTCGTCGTACGCAAGCGGCAGCTGGTGCTGCAGACGATCATCACCGTAGCCAACTACGAGTACATCTTCGCCTGGTACTTCGACCAGTCGGGCGAACTGACCTTCGAAACCCGCGCAACCGGCATCCTCTCCACCCAACCCATCGCCAAGGACGTCAAAGTGCCGTGGGGCACGCGCGTGGCCGACGGCGTCATGGCGCCGTACCACCAGCACCTGTTCAACCTGCGCATCGACCCGGCCGTCTGCGGGCAGCGCAACAGCTTCACCATGACGGACTCGGTAGCAATGCCATGGGACTCGCAGCTCAACCCGCTCGGCACGGGCTACGTGACGCAGGAGACGGTGGTCGAGCGCGGCGGGCCCGTCGACGACGACGTGGGGCGCGGCCGCGTCTTCAAGATCCTCAACGAGGCCGTCACGAATCCCGTCTCGCTGACGCCCGTCGGCTACAAGCTGGTGCCGCACCGCTCGCAGATGCTGCTCGCCCATCCGGGCACCTGGCACGCGCGCCGTAGCGAGTTCGCCACCCATCCCGTCTGGGTCACGCCGTACGCCGACCGCCAGCTCTTCCCCGCCGGCGACTACACCAACCAGGGCCTCGGCGGCTACGGCATCGCGTCCTGGCTGGACCCGGAGTCGCCGTACAATCGCGAGCGTCCTCGAGATAATTCGGCGCCGGGCCGCCCCGTGGTGCGGGATGCCGATATCGTCGTCTGGCACACCTACGGGCTGACGCACAACCCACGTGTGGAAGACTTCCCTGTCATGCCGGCGGAGATTGTGCAGATCCATCTCAAGCCGTACAATTTCTGCCAGTTCAATCCGACTAATGACGTGCCGCCGTCGACGCAGGACAAGAATCAAAGTCAGGAGTACAAGGGCCCGGAGGAGGAGCAGGAGCTTGCTGCACGGGGAAAGGTGTGCTGTCAGAGCAATTTGTAGAGCTTGAAAGAAAATGGCAGGTAGGGTGATGTATAGGAGCATGATAATTGACAGTCTAAAGTCGAGTTGTCAAAACTCGCCTCCATTTGCGTCGAAAACCCCAAATGCGACCCTTTTTCGTTACGTTTGAAGTTGCCTTATTTGATCTAGTGTACGATAGTAAATTACTAGTAGAAGGCGGCGTTGGGCAGCCCATGCGCTAGCAAGAGGCTGGATCGCTTGATTGGGGGCGAAGGGCCGATTGCATGGTGTTGATATAAGCAGCCGCCTGCCGCCTGCCTACCACCACAACAACGACCGCGCGGATCTACTAGCTGTTGGTACATAAGCCGTTCCTACCGATTACAAGTGAGAAATATATGGAGAAGCAAGAGAAATAGCGATCTTTTATGAGTTATGTGCTCAACACAAGCTCTACGCAATTTGCGAAGGCAAGGATCTCAGGAGCCTCCTGACAAAATCTGGATTTAACTTAAGCTCAGCCTCGTCAATGCCGCCGCATATGCAGGGAGAGAGCAGGCAGAAGCTTTGTTCTGGCATGCAGTGAGGCTGTGGCAGAGCGATCTGGGATGTGGTTGGATGGATAGAAGTGGGCCTTAACCGCGCCGCAAGGCTGAGTGCGGGGCACATCCAGTTGTCATTCATGGCTTTCCGCTGTTCCCCGCTACATTTGCAGCCTTTATCACCCCCTCGCCTGGGCGACGCTTCCTTTCCTCTTTTCAACGACGCTATTGCTACTCCTGCGTCATGGCCGATCCGGTGTCTTTGCTGGGAACTCTTCCGGCACTCGTTTCTCTGCCTGCTGTGTGTCTGCAGGCTGTGCAAACAATCCGAGGATTCCGTTCGTCCCTGGTTCATGCCCATTCGGATGTTGCTCAGCTGCAGCAGGAATTGGAAGCCATCGGGGAGCTGACGTCAAGATGTCTGGCACTTCCCCCTGCAGAAATACCTGGCGATGAGCTGCAGTTGTGGATGAAGGTCTGCTCTTCTTTGAAGGCCCGCATTGAGTCGTTTACTGCATCCATCGCAAAACTGAAGACCAGGCTTGAGGGACCATCGATTGGAGGGATTAATACGAGGGCGCGTATTCGCAAGTATCTCTCGGAGCAGGATATCGAAGGAGAAAGGAAACATATTTCGGAGCAGAAGGCGACAATGACCGTCTTGTTCAACGGGCTACAGTAGTAAGCTGAGCCAGACTTTCTTTTCTCTCCACACACTAATACCGTTCTAGCAAGAAACTGAGTCAGCTCTGTGCCCAAATGGGCACAATGCAACAATCGCAAGAGTCCATCAGGATGGGACTGGACCAGATGTTTGACATGCTTCGTCAACAGCAGCCTCTGTTGGCCTCGGCGTGTTCAGCAACTTCGACATCGCTCATCACAACTACCACCAACCGAGGCACAATAATGCGAAGACGGAAGCGGAGCAAATGCGAAATGGGTGTGTGCGGCTGTCATTGCCATCGTATCAAGGCCAACCCATATAGTTGGCTCCGCTCAGGACCTGCGCAATGGTTTACGGCCTGCAATTGCGAGGATCGTTGTTACCAATGGACAGTCTTTGCTTTTGGTAGATTTCTGGCCATACAGGCTGGAGTCCGAAAAGCAGGGGAAGCGTGCTTCAGCTGGGTCATCACTCCCAAGACCCCAGTACGATATACGTCACCTGGATTTCGAGTACTGAGAGAGTGCAGAATTGGTAAAATCACGGCTGAAGAGGCGGCGCAGAGAATGGTAGTACTACGCGACATGGGCATCATCTCAACTAAGGATGTGAACCCAAGCGGTCAGGGCTATTATGATGTATGTACTGGTGGAACCACATCTGTTGTTTAACTAACCGCCTTGCAGTATTTGATTCAATCTTCCTGGGGCGTCAATGGGCCGGGGTACCGCCAATTCCGGATGGTGGAACTTCTTGCGAAAGGGGGCTTCCTCTCAGATGGCGACAAGTGAGTATTCTAGCGCGCATATGATGGCTTGAGTTATTTTGACCATTACATTTAGGCTTTTGAATAGTTGCCTTGGATGGGTGGGTGAAGGCCCACATATGCTACTATTGGAGCAGCTGCTGGGCTGGACAGACACTTTGGTCGAGGTAGGGCCTGAGGTGTTTTCAGCTTGGCCAACGCCACTCGACTCAAACTTCTATGTCATCTATAGATATTGCGACTGTCTTTACATTGAAGCTCTGGCATATTTAACCAGTGCAGACCCTGGTAAGCCCCTGGAAACGCTCACATTTTTACAAGCCTTAACATCTCCCAGAATTTGGTGGTACCACAAGACTGCAAGCAGCGGTGCTGTCCAATGATATTGAATCGGTGAAAACGTTGCTTGCAGAACTTCCAGCAGCAGCTGTTTTTGCCAAAAACTTCTTCGGACAGTCTGCCCTTCACCTTGCCATCTGCAAACCGAACATGGTAGAGCTATTGATTCAGTCCAAGTTCTCGGAGCATATTGACGAGCAGGACAAGTACGGTATCACGCCCCTCATGTACTCGGCCGCATACGGAGACATGGATTCCGCGACAGTCTTGCTTCGCGCCGGGGCCAACCCGTATCGAAGAGATCGACTGCGGCATATGAACTTTTGGTCATACGTCATGTTTTGCAATGATTCGGATTACATCCAGGCAGTGATCGAGTTTTACATCGAAAAGTTTGAGCACGATGCGTCAAAGGCAATATCCACGTGCCTTTGTATTCGACTTCTCAGTAGTGCGGATGAACTGCTGGATTACACCAACGATACGCTCAAATTCTTACTCCAGCATACGAATCTACCAGAGGATATCACCATTGGAGGGACACCAGTGCTTCATCTTTGCGAATTCGCCGAGGAAGCTCTCATCTTGCTGCAATACTGGCAGGGGTCGATGAATGCAGCGAATGAACGCGGATACTCCCCATTGATGATTTTTGCGCATCATGCGGAACCAGCTCCAGTTTTCCGGATCGCAATATCAAGAGGAGCAAAGCCGAATCTTGCAGACAACCATGGAATGAATGCCCTACACCACCTTGGCGCAGCCAGAGTTCGCGATAGTACCGAGAGTTGGGTTGCGTGGATGAACGCTGTAGCCGTGCTTTTATCCAATGGGGTTTACATCAACCAGGGCGACATTTGCGAGTGCGCTTGCTCCAACTCGGGGTGCACGATTATTCAAGCATTCTTTTGGAACGTTCGCGGAATGTTTTTCTCTAAGCAAGACAGATTGCTATCGATTCTATGGCTAGTGGAACTTTTCTTGATTCTGAAGCGCACGCAAACAAGACATTCCATCGAGATGGCCATCGAGAACTTCCGTCGCTTCCAGATCTTCGAAGAGTGGTCTATGAAGCATACTTGCTGCGACCACCATAAGTGGGCTTCGTCAATATTTGGATCGAGACCCTGCATACGGTTTTTTCGTCCTCGTGAGGATCTCATGTTCGGCATCAGAGAGGAAAGGCGAGATGAGTGGGAGCATGAGGCAAAGGAGATCACAGAAGAGCAGGAAGAGCTCGTTCAGCAACTGGACAACGAGTGCGCAGCCTACCGGAACGAGAGCAGCGACGACGTCCAGAAGGAGTGGACGAAGATTCTAGCTCGGCACGTCGTGTTACTAGAACACAAATTCAATGAATTGTTGGAAGAAAAGGCAAAACGGCCGAATTCATATTTTGAAGAAGTGGTAAGACTACAATAGTCAATCCTTTTTCTTCTACAGCGCTGATGGACTATGTAGAACTCTCTGCCAGAGGACATCATCACGGTGAGTTGACACACCACGGTCAAGGAAAATATATTTTGACGGAATGCCATAGGACCGTCCTCTCGAATACATAGATAGAGAGCGTGACTGCTTCTCTCACTGCTCTCCCGTATTCGACAAGTATGGTTCTCTCACCGAGGTCAACTGTAAGCTGGAGCATCATCTGGACAATTTCCTTGAGGGCTTCCAGAATCTGTCTATGGAATTGGAATACATTGGTGGAGAGACGAATCAAAATTGGTCGGGTCAGAGAGAAATGATGCTTGAAGGCCTTTTGGAAGAAGTTCGTCGTCTAAGGAAAGTACCGGTGGAGGAGAGGAACTGGGATATAGACGGAGGTATTTTTTGAGGGGTTGAAGCATCTCCGGGTAGTCGAGGAGTGACCTACGGCCGGGTTTGCTGGAGAGTGCGCGTCGTTGCGGGTGATGTGCGAGAGAATCATTCATGGTGGATTTGGGTCTTGCCATCTGAAAATATCCAGAACCACTGCAAAAGCCGGGTTTGGCCACTTCCGCGGGCATATGGCGAGACGCATGTCGACGGTAGTAGCGAATCAGTTTACAGCTTCATGATCTGGACGGCCAGCGTGATAAATTTCCGTGATGATTTACCACGGGGGAGAACCGCCGTCGTACTTGTTCATACCCTCGGCATTCTCCCAGCCAGGAACACGGACGTTGAAGAACTTGCCGCTATCCTCTTTGCCGACGTGGAAGATGACATCCGTGACCGCCTTCGTGCCCTGCTCGATGGTGAGGTCGGCACCGGAGCCACCCAGGTCTGTCTGAATCCACTGAATGTTTGGAAAGGATCTGTTAGCAAAGGGCTAGAATACATTCTTATACGAGACTTGAACCACCTACACCAGGAGAGACAGCAACGAAGGTGAAGCCCTTTTCAGCAAAGTTGAAAGCGTATTGGACCGTGAGCATGTTCAGGGCCGCCTTGGTAATCTTGTAGGATGGTACCGGCATATGGGCGTAGTTCTTGGCCATGCCAATGGAGCCGAGCGTGGTAGAGCTTGGGAGATGAATTGTCAGCTGGTGTGTGTACAGAAAGGGAGGTTCGAAGCTTACATGTTAACAACTTTCTTGAGGGTTCCCTTCTCAAGCAGCGGCAGGAAGGCGGTGGTCACGTAGTGCACGCCGGTGACGTTGATTTTGAATGTCTCATCCAAATCGGACCTAAAGTATGTGAGCGAATGTTATTCAAAAAGATGACAAGCGGGAGGTACATGGTCTGAATTCCTTCGGGAGTAATGGTCATGGCGCCAGCATTGTTGATGAGAACATCAAGACCCTTGCCGTTGAGTGATTGCTCAACCTGGCTGGCAGCTTTCTTTGCGCTCTCTTCAGAGGTGACATCAAGCTGCACGTATTCAACACGGCCATTCGACTTAGCAATCAACTCCTTGAGACCAGAAGATTCGCTTCGAGCAGAAGCAAATACTTTTCTAATCTCAGTGGCGGGCTTGGCCGCGAGGAAGCCTGCAACAGCAAGGCCGATGCCGCGAGATGAGCCGGTGATGAAGTAGGAAGTCATGTTGAATGGACGTGTTGAGATGAGATGGTTGTTCGTCTTCAAGGATGGGAGGATGAGGCGAGGGCAGTAGAAGTACCGCTTGGCTATTATATACAATGAGGCTGAAAGAAGGATGCATCCTTCAGTGGATCTGCTGACAAACGAAACAAGTATTCGCGGTTCAATCGGCGCCGACGCGACCGGATCAATCAGTATTTTAATTGGAATGGCACGGTGCAGTTTCTGTAGATTTCCATGGGGCAAGGGCACTAGTGCTTACAAACGGGAGGATTGGAGAGAAAGTTTCGGCTTTAAGTATTACTTAAGCCCGTACCGCGGGTGTACCGGACTTTAGGACGAAAACCGTCGCCATAATTACCCGGCGTTCTTTTGATCAAATCTTCATAAACTGTAGCGCCAGAGACAGTTACTACTAAACAGACCACGGTTTATATAAATTTCATTACTATCTGTATGTCTTCTATTATCTCTCCACCCCTTCTTTTCTTTAAACTTTATTCATTGAACGATATCTGAACATATGTCGTATAAAGTAATATTTACCCTGGTAACTATCGTTAATGCCGTAAGACTCCCCTGAGCTATAGACTATACCTATTGCGGGCTCCAACTCCAGGTGTATAGAAGGAGCCTGGGAAGGTATGATTGCGTACTATCTAATAGTGAGGGAAGAGATAGCTTCGCCTACTTCGGGTGTAGATTCGATGGCCTTATGTTCTACAGTCCAAGGTACGCATGAAAATCAGTGCCGTAGATTGCGGAAGTACTAGCCGTGATGATATCATCTGTTCCAGCTTGGAAAGTGGGTACAGGAATGTTGGCAACGATCGAGTGGTAAGGATAGCTTCACAAACCTCACTGCTCCCATTCGACAGTCCACCAGCAAACGCAGCAACGCCCAGCAGCCCAGCAGCCCCCTCCTTCCCACTCGCTCCGCCTCCGTCTTTCGGCACGGCCTCCGGCTCTTCCTTCCCGCCGTCACCATCTCACTGCTCTCGCAAGTCCTCTACGCATTCGGCGCGTACGACGCGTTGCCGTTGCTGCTGCCACCGCCCGTCACCACGCACATCTAGTACCTGCTGTCATATTATGGCAACCTGTTCGGCCAGGTCATCACACTCCCGCCCCGTAGCGGGCCCGGCGACGGAGAGACGCGGGGTCGGTCGCGCCGAGCAGCGGGCGGCTATGGACGATCCCGCTGGAGCTACACGGGGTCACTCGTCGTGTACCTGTGCGTGCCGCGGACGGGGGTGTTGACGGGACTGGCGGCGGCGATGTTGTTGCGGAGGTGGTGGGTGAGCGCGACGTTCGTGGTTGGACTGCTTATTGCGGAGGTGGGGGGAGATGCGGGAGCGAAGTGTCAAAGAAGAGGAAGAGGACGACGACTTAGGTGAAAATGACTACGACTACGAGCTGCAAAATCGCGCTGATCTGGACCAAGTGCCTGCGGACCGTGGACGTCGGCGCCATACTCTTCCTCCTCGGCTTTCACTTCCTCTGCGCGCCGAGCGTCGCCGACATTTTCGGCAGCTACGGAACCAACTACAATTACTTCCTCACATATCTGCTGTCGTGCTGCTTAGTCGCTGTCAATTGACGGGGCCCCACGCGCAAGCCTGTTGGCGCACGTTCGGCGGAACGGCGTTCGTGACCGCGCTGCTATGCCGGCCATTTGTCACTTCGGTGGCGCAGCATTTTGGCCGCATCACGTCCATGTGCATGAGACAACGTTCTAGACTTTGAAGCTGAAAGCTCAAGCCGCCGTGCACCGAGCGATAATAGCACAGGTTGGTATTGTAGCCGCTAGCTTTCGGCTGCGATGCACCATTGCATGTAAAGTAGTATTACAGAAGCAAGCCAAGACGAGTAAGGAATGTACTGTACTATCGGAGACAAGGTACAGAGATCTGCTCTACCGGCTTTTGCATTGTAAGCTTGTCTTGCTTCCACAGCAGCAAGTATCAGACAGCATGTAATCCACGAGGACATTGTACATGCATTGCGAAAGGCCCACGCCATCAATGTTACACAACAAATAAAAGCAAGCGCCCAACACCACTAATGCTGCCAGGCTGTGCCGCCCCCGCTAAAGCTCTTGAAAGCATCCTCCAATGGTATGACCACGCCCTGATAAACTGCTTTACTAAATGCGATATCTTCAAGATCCATCTTGTCAGTATCGAAATCACATCTGATGCACCTTCTCACAGCGGTCGCGTAGGAGGGGCCGAACTCCTCCGAAACCTCCTGGAGCAGCTGATTTGCAATCTTCATATCTGAAGTTTGAATCAGGTTGTTTTGTGTTTCTCCACACCTTATGCGCAGTTGTTCGAATGGCGCATCCATGCACAACTCGATGAGAAAGATTCCGAGCGTGAACAAAAATTGATTCCGTACCGGTCCGTCCCACGGAGAAAATCCGCTATCTGCAAGGCTTTGGTCGCTCTCATGCGGAGGTGTCTTCCATATGAATGGCTCTGCGGAAAGACCGCCGTTGATTTGCTCAAAGAAAGCGATATCCTTATGGCTCCACATTTCAGTCAACCATGGCGTTTGGTATAGCTGAAGCAGAGTCGATGACAGTCGCACTGCTGAGAGAAGTCCATTTCTTGTGGAGAAGCGCCGCCGCTGAGTGACCTGCCGAGTGAAGACTTCATGGAGGGACAGAAAAGGTGGTGCAGAAGGGTTCCGCGACAACGCCTTCTCTTCGGATAGATAGAAATCTAGTCTCTGATGGGTAGTGTGTTCCATGAAACCAATGTAGCTTCCCATATATTTTCTCTTCGGTTGATGTATGGCCTCACATAACTGCTTGATGCGGACGGGTTTTGGCATTAAGGTTGGTTGGACGGAGGTCATGGTCTGGGTGGAACGCATGTTAACCATTTTCGAGTTGATCCGAAGAGGTAAACTGTTTTGTTTTTCATGTTCGACTTGCCGCTGGCCAGAGCGGATATCGAATGCCTCAACCGTCCATGGCGGTTCCTTTATGCAGGCAACCAGGTTGGTGCTGTTCAGCAAGACAACTCGGAATGGAGGGAGATCAGAGCTAGTATGACAGTCCTTGATATGTTCAAGCCGTAGATAAAACACATGAGAGACCTGACAGTTGCATTGCAAACCAATGCAAAGCGCGTTGTGTACGGAAGCTGCGTAGCTGCGGATGAGGTCGAAGTTTGGTGTCTTGCGCGCCGACCGGCTCGGCTCCAGAGCGAGAGATTGATTTGTAAGCTCTCGGAGGGCCGCACTCGATGTCCGTATTATATATACGAGACCATCATATTTTGACTTCTTGAGTGAGAACTTCAGGCGTTGATACTCCTTCTCGAATCCGTTTGTGGCGTTGAATTGAGGCTAATGCTTTGAATTAGCTCGTAGTCATGTTTGTACGTGGAGATTGCCAGAGACAGAAGGGAGAGAAGAAGGGTGTCACCTACATTCCCATCCGGTCCAAACTTCAAGAGCTTCATTATCTCAGAAACAGCAAGGTCGATCTCGGTCATAGTGTTGACGAAAGCCCCGTATCCCCTCAGTAAGCGATTCTCCAGTTCCCTTTCCAATACAGGACTCTTCCATGCTGGCCCACCAGGCTCCCGGAGGAGCGCTTCGCGCTCTTCATTGTTATCGACAAGGCCGTCCAGAAGTCGCTCGCATGTGTTCTGGTAGAGAACATATTCTGTACCAAGCTCTGTAGCGAGGCGTTTCAATGGAATTTTGTACCGTAGATATCTCCCCATTGTCGATATGCCGTTAGTGTAAGCCTTGAGCACCTCAATAACTAGTGGTAGTGCGCCAAGCACAAGCCCGGCAACCTCGATGCCGCCTGACATCGTTGAGTGCCTCTTTCCAACAGGATGGCACTAGCAAGATTTAGAAAGGGTCGTGTGGAGGGTCAGAGATGAGGGGGGTGACTACAGGAGGCTGACAGTGGTTGAGTGCGGGGTTGTCCGCTCGCTTTCATGCTGGTTACACAAGAGCGGGGGCAACTCTCCGCTGACATATCAGCCAAACCAGCGCACGAAACCTCTGTCTCCGAGCCCTTACGATCAATTCTACAGCTTCTACATACTGCCCTCGCTCTGAAACACCCCACGCCCCCAATACTTCGACCATGTGCATCGTCGAACAACGCACTTACGTCCGACCCGACGGTAAGAAGAGGACTTACGACCACGTGAAAAGTCGTTGCGCGCTCGCTGGCCCTGGAAAGACATGTCGTCGGATCACCTACGAGCAACGAACCATGCAGGGGGTCGACAATTCTCATTATTCTTCTCGTCATTCCCCTCGTATCCGCTACATTGACGAGTCTTCTTCTGCTACTACCGAGAGCCTTCCACCTACGCCAGTTGACGGAGCCACCATCGTTGAAGTCACGCCAAATACCGATGGATATGGCCCATATCCTTCGCCCAGGCACCGCAAGACAGGCTCTCTTGGCCATATTGCCTTCAATCTCGGCTCTAGGAAGGAAAAGGAGGAGCAAAAAGGGAAGCTGAAGACCAAGCACTACTACGGCAGCTCTGCTGTGCCCAAAGCAACACCATCGTCCCATTTCAACAACGATAATTTCACCTTCTCTCAGGCTTTGAAAGCGAGCTTTGGTTCAACGACGACGGGAGGTACTAATATAGCCTCGCAAGTTTCAACATGCTTGCAGTCGTTTGACGATCTCAACTACCTCATGAATAACGCAGAGAACGAGTATCTGGACCAAGTGCAGCCTTTTGAGTTTTCCGACGAGCTAGGGCGTTTCCGTATATGGGCTGGCAGCATGGGAGCCCATAGACAAAAACAGTCCTCGTTGGATTATCGTCTAAGAGATGCTTCACATATTAAGAAGCAGGCCCATGCTCTTCTGGCTGATCTCGATGATTCAATTCAACGTAGTGAGTAACTCCAACAGCGATTGGTGGTCATGTAGCTGACGCTCACTTTGAAGCTTTGCAAATTCTGCGAGGTGATTGCATCCCCTGGGACAAACAGATGGGACTTGCAGATGAAGACATGGCAATTGAGAGCGATGACGAAGGCTTGGACGGCGAGAACGAACTCCGACAGCTTTTGAAAAGCATTCACGAGACAATCACATTTTTATTAAGACTATCGGTTGCTATCCAAAACCCTGCCCCGCACGACAGTTACCTGAGTTCAGGGAAACTTAATACGGCCCGAACTTTCGAAAGGTTCGACATTCTACACGTCCAGGAAACATTTCCTCTGGCTCCGGAGGCAGTAGTAGAGGCCATGGGAAAGGCAATCTCAAGAAGACGAGAGTATTTCAAATATCGCGAGTCGCACAGCAAGAACTTTTCAGACAAAATCTTTGGAAACGAAGAAGAAACCGACGATGAAGATACCGGAACAGAATTCAGGCCGCTAAGCACAATTGCTTCCTCTATCCCTCAAGAGCTCAAAATGATCCATCACGATATGGAACTTGACGCAGATCGACTATCGGACTCCGGTATCACACAGTCATCTGTAGCAACCTCTGTGGAACAATCTCAATCCCGAAAAATACCTCCAGTACCCCGGAAAGCCAAAAATGGAGAGCCTTTTCCCTGTCCTTACTGTTTCATGCTTGTCTCAGTCCATTCAAGACGTTCGTGGAAAAGGCATGTCCTCAAAGATCTCCAGCCATATACATGCACATTTCCGTCTTGTTTAGGCTCAAAAAGACTCTTCGAAAGGCGCCACGAGTGGTTTGAGCATGAAATACAACACCACAGGCGGAAATGGACCTGTCCAAAAGGCTGCCAAACTGGCTTTGAGTCAAAACAAGACATCGAGTCACACTTGCGGGATGTCCACTATAGCTCAATCAGCTCTGAACAGCTAGCTAGCGTAATTGAGGCTTGCGGCAGAAATCCAAAACTGGACCTCGAAACATCCTGCGTTCTTTGTGGCGAGAGGCTTATGTTGAAACAGCTGGAAAAGCATCTCGGCAAACATCAAATGGACTTGGCCCTATTTGCCTTGCCTCGCATTGCTGGATCGGAAAATGAAGATTTCAGAGATTCAGACTCACATACTACCACCGATGTATCTGCGGGAAGCTCTCCTCAGAAAGTACCATCTGAAGCCTCTGACGTCGCATACCACACGGATGAAATTATGCCGAAACTTACGGATTTGGAAAGGCTTCACGTTACCTCTACAGAAGAGGCACCCGGCAGAAATTCGGAGGGATAAACGAGTGCAGAAGTAGTAGAAACAGAGAGGACGATGGTGCCGCGCACATATGCAGAGGAGCACATTGTGCAGCACACCCAACAGCAGCACCAGTTACCGTTGGAGCAGACGCCAGAACAAGCCGCGCCGGAGGCAGATGCCCGGTACTCGGAGCAGCCTTAAATAAGGCCCTTCAAGGACCGACGGCGGTGTTGGTGCTGCCTCGCTCTTCGACAGCTGCTTGCTCTCGTACCACAGCCGGGACACGCTGCCCATGAACGGTAACCGGACCATTTGCGGGATGACGGCGGACGCGAACAGCACGGCTGCTCTGCAGAGTTGGGCCTGGAGTGAGCCGTATGCGGCGTTTCAGAGCTACTTTGAGTATTGCGAATCAGCTGTAGAGCTGTCATGCCCACTCGGTGTTTTGTAGGTGGACGGATGTGAGCGGGACTGCCGCGTCGGCGGGGGTGGAGCATGGAGGGACTAAATTGGTATTTTGGGAGCTTGGACTTTAGTGTCCCAGGTTTTGTAAGCGAGGGGAATGGGGAGGTGACACTGGAAGCATCGGTGACCAGGCTGAATTTGCTGCAGGTGATTGGCGCCTCTGCTGGAACGGAAATTGTAACTGTGTACTCGAGGTTGCAAAAAAATGCAAGCTTCTGGTAATTCGATAGGCATTCAAGATTGTGCTTCGTTCGTGATGAAGAGAACGGAACAAATTTCCGCTAATGATCGACAGTGAAGTATACACACCTAAGCTACATAAGACACATTCCTACCTCCAAATAAAATTCATGAGGTGTCTCGCATCAGCATCGGTGGTTAAATCGATGCTACACCGGTGCTA
This sequence comes from Lasiodiplodia gonubiensis, assembly GCA_009829795.1. Taxonomy (NCBI): domain Eukaryota; kingdom Fungi; phylum Ascomycota; class Dothideomycetes; order Botryosphaeriales; family Botryosphaeriaceae; genus Lasiodiplodia; species Lasiodiplodia gonubiensis. Next base: position 375,813 of record RHKH01000003.1, read on the forward strand.
CTTCCAGTGATCTTGTAGCGAAGTTATCATTCAATCAACCACTTATCCTAGAAAATTGCCACTTGTTAGTGTCCGTAAGTAAGAGGCTGCACTGTGTTACATACACGGCCTTCGATTCTCAGCCTTATCGGAGTTTTGCGGGGTCAATATCGTCAGCCGGGGTCTGCCAAGCTGATTGGAAGCATCATATATCAAATAATGGAGGCTGTGGCGTGCAAAGAAGCTTTATCATCTTTTAGGACTCGGCTGTGCTCCCACGTCAGGTACACACAGTCGTACGACTTCTACCACAGTGGCGCAAGCCAATTGCGGAGCGGAGGCTAAGTTTCGGCCGGAAAGCGCCTCCCGAAGATGATCAGAACCGCAATAGGCAGCATCACATGGGTCGCGTCTAGATCTCCCCGGAACGAGCTACGGGCTTCCCGAATCCGGGCTCGGGGTACCTTCCAAGGACCCTGTGCCTAGACCTAGGCATGCATCATCATCCCTTGCCAACCCAAATTCCAGCGAGCCTCGGTCCCTGTCAATCTTTCTCAAGTGCCGCGGAGGTGACCTTGGAGAGATACACGGCCTGGCAAGGGGACCAACAATTGGCAGTCTTGGCAGTGCTACATATAACCCTTGACCCAGGTTTTTTCCGTCGCTGAGCTGGAAACTCCTCCCCGGTGCCACCCGACGTTCTAACTATGGCCGAAGTGCTCCGCGATGTCGGCACCGCCGACTCAGTCGAGGCTCGGGTTCGTTTTGGTTTCGACCGGGTTTCGCGCACCATTTTTACCACCTCCTCCATGATTTGCATGCTGGCGCTCGCTTACATGCTGGGTGAGTCTGCGAATGATCGGTTGGTTTGGATATATGCTGACGACACTAGGATCAAGAGCACGGCATCTACGGCTGAACCGCATATCCCGGATGAACTGCGTGCGAAAGATTGTAGTAATGATGTACATTTTCGGAATGATGTTCATCGGCTCGTCGTCCATCCTGCAGAACGGCTTCGGGCTGTTGACGTACTCGGACTGCTACGGCGCCTCCATTGTCTGTCTATTCTTCTATCTGGGAAGCAAGGTGCTCTTGTATCTATTTCTGGTATGCATCTCAGCAACACATGAACAAATGGAGCGGGGTTCTAACACGATTGCAAGGTCGAACGAGCTCACGTTATTCGCGCACCATACAAATGTCGGCTGTCTGATAAGTTGTGGATCGTCAGCATGGCCCTTGTTTGTCTGGGCTTCGGCGCCATTGCCACCATCTCCTTCGTGTGGCAGCTTGCCGAAATATCTCCAATCGACGGCAAGTGTCGCATTGGACTCCCGCGGAAAGTCACTATCCCGATGTTGACCTACGACATTGCAATCAACATCGGCTTCACAGTGCTGTTCGTTTACCTGCTATGGCCATTGTTGAGCTTCCACAGCCAGCGCTCTCGTTCCGGAGTCAGCGACTATTGGCCCCGCCGCCTGCTCCAGCGCGGCCAACGGCAGCCTGATATCGAAATACGCGAGAACGACCGGATTCGTGTAGATGTCGGCAACCAGCGGCTACGAAAGGTGCTGCGGAGACTGGTATTCAAAACAGTCATCGGCGGCCTGCTGATTATGCTGCCGACGGTGGCCAATCTTACCCTGCTTTTCGAGATGAAGGGCCATGAGCCGGGGTGGCTGTGTTTCACCGTGTGTTTCCTTGATGGTATGTATGCAACTATACACAACTGTATTGAGAAGCTTTGTTGTTCCTGTAGCTGACCAGCAATAGTCACCTGGGCCATCATCATCGTCCATTGGCTGACTGTCGACCCGGCGGACCTCGACAGTCCGATCGACAACTCCGGAGGCAGTTCAGGTGCAAAACATTTGAGGTTGACCACCTCAAGTGTGTTGGCCTCGCAATCGCGACACGGAGAGAGAAGCATGGCCAGTAGTGCCAGGAGATGTTCGTTCCTTGCGATCCCGGGCACAAGTCCCCTCGGGAAATGCTCGTCCGCCGTCACCACATCGGATGCGAGCGAGACAGAGTCGGACACGCCTCTCCGAGCTGTACGGAAAACCACAATAATAAGCCAGAGCTTCCTCCATCAGGATATGGCTGAGGGAGAAGCTAGCGGTAACTCGGGCCCGGCTATTCCGCATGGAAGAAGAGCGACCGAGTAAGCTCGAGTGTTTTGAAATGTTCCACTTTTGTAAAACTATATGAGCGTTCGACAGCTTCACGAAGGGATGATCAACAAGTAATGGTTTACTCTTTTTAATTCATACGGATTGCTGCATGTGAATACGAGCAGCAAAGAGTAGTATATAGGGTAATTTCTCAAGCAATACCTGTTGAAAATGGCCATCGGATTTATGTGGTGGCGTAAGTCGATGGTGCTATCTAGCTTTCCGAGCACGCGATGCGGTACAGGAAAGTGGGGTTTCAGCAACACTCGGTGGATTTGTTGTTTGAAAATGGAAAGAAAACGATTGTAAAACAGATTTCTGAAGAGTTAAAAAAGAGATTTGGCTCTTGGTGCCTTTCTGCTTCAAGTGGCACACGTGTACCTAAGTGCTACCGACTGGGGTTGCCGTCGTGCAGGTGTCCACACAAGACCGGTTTGCGGGAATGTCCGTTGCTTATCTCAAGCCAAGAGCAAGCCTTGACTCTTCCCTGAAATTGGCACGAACTTAGCGTATCAGACTGAGTCCCAGGTGCGGGCTCTTCATGGCATCATCAGCACTCCGCTATTCGCATATCAGAAGCCCCGCAACCTAGGAATCCTTGACCAATGTATTGTTCTACGAACTTCTGCCATAAATATCGGCCCTTCCCGGAACTGCACTCGCAGAAGAAGCAACAGACTAGTACCCCAGCTCCAAGTACACCATGGCGAAGGTCCCGGGCTCCACCGCAGAGCCCGTCGATGCCGATTCGGCTGCCGCAGGAGCCACCGCAAAGTTGACGGAGCGCTACGCAGATGAAAGCTACAAGCTCTTCCTGAACACCAAAGTCGATGATCCCACGCCGGAAGAGGCGAAGAAGATCCGGAACAAATGTGTTACTTGGATTCTGTCATTTCTTAGTATCGGATACCACTTGATGTATGTGGATAAACAAACAGTGAGTTCAGGAAAACCATTCTTTTCATCTCTATTGCGAATACTGACGACTCGTAGCTGGGAAGCTCCGCCATCCTCGGAATTATGGAAGATGCACATTTGAATTCAAATCAGTACAATTGGCTCTCCTCGATATTCTATCTGGGTTACCTTCTGGCCGAGTGGCCTCAAAACTGGGCTTTGCAGAGGTTTCCGGTCGCAAAATATCTCTCCATCAATCTCGTTGTCTGGTAAGCAGAACCTCCCTTGCTGCATGCAGGGTAACAAGCTGAGTAGGATGATAGGGGATGCATTCTTCTACTACACATACCATGCAAAAACTTCGCCAGCCTCTTCGTCGTTCGCTTCTTCCTCGGTGTCGCAGAAGCAAGCATTGTGCCTGCATTCCTACTAATCCTTTCCATGTTCTTCACATACGATGAGCAGGCGGTCCTGATGCCGTGCATGTGGGCCATCGGAAACTCCAGCCCCATCACGTCTGGTCTGCTATCGTATGGTGTTCTATTTATCAAGACTGGAGACTTCAACCCATGGAAGTGGTTTATGGGTAAGTACGATCGGAACTCTGCAATTTGAATGCACTGTTAATCTTTCACAGTCATCACCGGGTCCCTGACGGTCCTTTATGGTGGCCTGGTCTGGATCTTCTTCCCGGACAGCCCGGTGACAGCCCACTTCCTGACCGCTCAAGAGCGCGCGCAGTCGATCCTCCGCATCAAAGATAACCACTCGGGCATTGAGCAGAAGCACTTCAAGAAATACCAATTCATCGAGGCTCTAACCGACCAGAAGACGTGGTTGTTCTTCCTGCATGCGTGGAGCCAAGAGATGGCCAACGGGCTGACGAACCAGTACTCTCTCATCATCAAATCCTTCGGCTTCACGACGCTGCAAACCACGCTCCTCGGCTGCATCAACGGCGTCACGGCCTTCGTGTCGCTGGCCGGCGCCGCCATCATCCTGGCGAAGACGCGCAACGCGCGCGCCTGGCTCTCGGCGGCGGCCTACGTCCCGCCCATCATCTCGTGCATCCTGCTGCTGGCGCTGCCGTGGTCGAACCGGTGGGGCTTGCTCGCGGCCATCTGGATCCGGGCGACGGGCGGGATCCCGTACAGCGTGGTCATGGTGTGGGCGGCCAACTGCTCGGCGGGCCACACCAAGAAGACGACCGTCATCGCCATGTACCACGTCGGCTACGGCCTCGGCAACATCCTCAGCCCGCAGCTGTTCCAGCCGCAGTACAAGCCGCGCTACCTCGTCACCTGGCACGTCATCCTCTGGGTCGCCTGCGTCTTCCCGCTGTTCCTCGTCCTCTACCTGCGATGGTACCTGAAGGCGGAGAATAAGAGGCGGGATGAGCTGGACAAGAGAGGGCTGGTGCACGAGGTCGGAGTGGTAGAGCGTGTGGATGACGATGGCGATAGGAGGGAAGAGGTTGTCGATGCGCGGCAGTTGGATTTGACGGATAGGGAAAACCTGGCGTTGTAAGGCCCCCGACTCCTTTCGTTGCGATGGTGTGCTGACCGATTTGTGTGTAGCCGTTACGTTCTGTGAGTTCGGCCGAGCAGGGGTTGCATCTTCCGCCTCGGCCTCTTTTCCTTCTTGTTCAGATTATTCCGGGGTGAATCCGGCATATGGAGACCAAATAGCCGACGATGTGGGGAACCGGCATTTGCGGGGAAATCAAGCGGCTGCGTCGGGTTTAAGATTGATTGTATAAAATGCTCGTACTGTCCTTCGATGAATTCCAGGATCCGCTGGTTCCCCTGATTCCCCCGCAGAACCGCAGCCATGCTGCTTCATTCTTTTGTTGCCGTCTTCTCGCTCTCCTTTGCCGCTACGGCATCGGCTGGAGTGACAGTGCTCTTCCAGAACGACGGCAATTGGACGAGTCATGCTGAAAAGCCGAGCGCGCTTCTCGTATCCAGCTCTGATGAGGCAGCGGCAGATTGCACCTCTTATGGCGAGTCTCTGCTGGGCTGCGATGAAGTACAGAAATTCAACGAACAACTGAATTACCAGAAGTTTATTGGAAACATTCAGGAGGATGCGCAGTTTTGGTCCGGTTGCAATCAATCGGCCAACGACTCCGGCCTGCACTACACTCTTTGCACAAACAGCGCTCCCATGGTTGATAGGGTAGGCCCAGACTTTTCAATCTATCCTCACGTCAATGCGTCGGCGAATGGTACCACTTTCGAAGGCCTCCGCGACCACATGGCATTCCGATTTTTAGGAATCCCATTCGCCCAGGCACCCATTGGAGACCTTCGCTTTAAGTACGCCCAGCCGTGGACGGGATCGTTCGTGAATGCAACTCAGTATAGCGCGTCCTGCATGCAGTTTGGAAGTTACAATGGAAACTCGCAGGGCCTGAATCCGTGGGGCAACAGCGAGGACTGCTTGTATCTCAACGTCTTCACCCCCGAGGTTCCCGATGCTGACGGCAACGACACGGGAGCGCTCAAGCCTGTGCTTTTCTGGATACACGGCGGTGCATCGACCTCGGGAACCGGCACTGACGCAAATTTCGATGGAGCGAGTTTGGCCGGCCGCTCGGATGTGGTTGTAGTCACCATCAACTACCGCTTGAACATATTTGGTTACCTGAGCCTCGATGACGAAGCCATACCTGGAAACTATGCATTGTCGGACAAGATTGCAGCCCTTCAATGGGTGCAAGATTACATTACCGGCTTTGGAGGAAACCCCAACAACGTCACCATCTTCGGGCAGTCAGCAGGAGGTGGATCTGTCGTCGATTTGATCACGTCCCCCAGAGCCGAAGGCTTGTTCGACGGCGCCATTATCCAATCCGGCAGCAAAGGATGGTCCAAGACGCAGTCCGCCGTTGCTGCTTCCATCGAGCCTTACATCGAGCCACTGTGCAACGGAACCGGTGCCTCTCGTCTCGAATGCCTCCAGGCTCTCCCGGCCGACACGCTGCTCAACCTGACGTCCGAAGGCGGCAGCTGGAGCACCGTCATCGACAACAACTACACGCTCGACCTCCACATTGCACAAGTCGCCAAAGGCAGGCAGGCCGTCAACTCGGTCAACCTGATGCTCGGCTTCATGCCCGAGGAAGGCCAGTCGCTGGTGCAGACCGCCCTCGCACCCAACCTCACCTCGTTCCGCGAGGGGCTCGACGCCTTGGGGCCCGTCAGCGGCGGCTCTCTCGACGAAGAGCTGGCCAACGCTATTCTGGACTCGGGCCTGTGGGTCGTCGGCAACGAGTCCTCGTCCAGCAGCGGCGGCGCTACCGTCTACCCGAACGCCTACAACGCCAGCATCAGTGTCGCCTCCGACTTCACCCTGACCTGCGGCGGCAGCCAGCTGGCCTCGGTCGGCGCCGCGTCGGGCTCGTTCGAGAGCATGTGGGTGTACAACATGGAGCGTGCCTACGCCCTGCCGTGGTACAACCCGTACGACCTCTGCAGCTTTCCCGTCGGCGAGCCGAACACTCCGTATTACCGCTGCCATTCCGGCGACCTGTTCGAGGTGTTTGGCTCGTACTACTTGTTCGATCAGCCGGTGCGCGTGCCGGACGATATCTACTTCACGAACGCTGTCCAGGACATGTGGGCGTCTTTCGCGCGGACCGGGAACCCTAATGTCGATACTGAGTACCTGAAGGTCAGGGGTTACGACAGCACTATTGACTTGTTTGCCAACTGGACATGGCCGGAGTTCAGCAGTTGGAGTCCGCGGGTAGCGTCGCTTCAGTATCCTGAGTCTTCGTACACAACACTCCCCGAGCAGCAGCACTGCGATGTGCTCTTGCCTTATTTGTCATGATACATTTAGTATTAGCATATGTAGTACTTAGCTGCTATTTCTGCAAATAACCGGGATCAAAAAGTCAGAACCGCGCCTTTCCTCATTCGCTCTATCAACAAGACACAAAAACGGCACTCAATTAATACTCGGCATGGTCCGGTGTCGTCTCGGCTGATACCCCGACACCGGCCTGCCATCAGGCGTCATAGGAAACAGCCGCGCCGCCTCCCCTTCCGCCGCCTTCACAGCCTCCCACAGCGACGCCACGGCCTCATCTGGCACATTCGCCACCTCTCCGCGCAAAATGCTCGCCACCGGCACCCGCTCCCCGTAAAACCGCTCGTTCTCGTCACTGCGCTCGATCACGACGGTGCCGTCCATCTGCACGCCCGCATAAAACCCGCGGCTCTTGACGTAGGTGAAGATGGGGGCGCGGCGCTTGTGCAGCTCGCTGTCGACGATGCCGCCCGCGCCGACGGGGCCCACCGCCGCGCTGATCTCGCCGCCCACGGTGCAGCGCACCTTGCAGAAGGCGTCGAGCGCCGCCGCCGTGTTGATGACCAGCACGCAGTCGTAGATGTCGACGCCGATCAGGAACCCCACGCCCGCCGTGTGCAGCAGGATGCCCGACGGTGGCGACCACGTGCCGTCGGCTTGCCGCGCGATGAGGACGCCGGAGCCGGACGCGCCGGAGATGTAGAAGCCTGTGCGCATCGTCGTGAAGATGGCTAGGCCGACGGCGTTGCGGATGACCTGTAGGGGAAGGTGAGTCGGGGGTCTCTTTTAATGATAAAGACGAGTGCGGAGAGGGGAGATCGGAAGACGGCGGGGTGCTAGCGGGCGGGTTGCTTGCTTACCTCTGGCGGGATCTTGTTGAGCACATATTGTTTGCCCTTGGGCCGTCTGTCGTCGGGTAGCTTCCCGGATGACGTTGATGATGGTGACGGCGATGGTGGTGCTGGCGATGGTGGTAACGACGTGGATGATGATGAAGCGTCCTTCTCGAACCCTTCCTCTGTTTCGTTTCCATCAGCCGGGGGGAGTGGTGCAAATGAGGAACAAAGACTTACTGCAAAAGCTTGATAAGATGCGCGCCGCCTTGTCGCTTTCTTTATCAATCGACATGGGCCAGAAGGCCTCGGAGCCAAGCTTGTTCGAAAGCTTGTTGACCGGGTCGCCCAGTTTGTCGGCCCAGCCCCAGACTTTGTCGAAGCCGACCTTGCCCTGCTGTTTCGTGCGTTGCCACATCGTCTTGTCACCTACTCGAACGAGAAGTCTGCTGGTAGAAGAAAGCTAAAGAACGAAATGCGGTGCATTTAAGATTTCTTCTGGAAGACCGACGTTTTTAATGCGAGCTCGGCCGGGGCTGGGCCAGGCGCCGCTTCGGGCTTTCGGTGGTCCGCGGACGCCAAATGACGTTGCCGCCCGAGGCTGTGTCCAATCGTTCAAAATACGTATCCGTTTAGAGACAACTCAAAGTGAACAGAGCTTTATTGGTAATTGCGACACGCGAGAAGCAAAGTTTAGTGACATTTTGGGCTGTATCGGCCTGTTACCCCTATCCGTGGCTTCCGCTGAGAGTTTTGGAGCCTCACCTTATCTTTCTTATCTTACTCTTTGCATTCCAGTCCAACAATGTAGTGACGATAAGAGACTAAATAAAATGGGAAAAGTCAAAGCGCAGCCTTTTCTGTTCTGCGCTAAGGCCGGGTGCTCCCGCATTTTTTGGGTATGGCGTGGCCCAAAAGAGTAAAAAATAAGAGGAACCAGTATCGCCAGGCCGAAATGACCTTGGATCGCGCCTCCGTGATGTCTATGCTGTTAGCAGTCATTGAACTTGACGGCTACACCGTTAGTTGAGACCTATTTGAGATGTGGTGAAGTCGTTGAATGCAAGAGAAACAATTCTGAGCAGCTCTCAGATCCCTACACCCTGGATTGTCTTCTCTCGAGAATTGACACGATGGAGAAACAGAATATGCGTCGATAGTTGCATCCTGGGTCGCATTCGATGCAGCGGCGAATCATCTAAGCATCAATGTACACCGGTGGGACGAAAGGTAGAGAGATCCATGATGGAGCCCTGAAGTGCTGAGCTCGGGCGGAAAGAATGAGGATTGATGAGAGCAGGAACACGAGATGTTGAAGAGACCGTGTTTATATTGTGAAATGGATGATCTGCATTCGGGTCAGGAACCGCGGAAGAGTGCGGAAGACGAGCTGGTATCCCACATTGGCTCCGCCACCGTAGCGACAAGTCCTGGGCTCGCAACATAGCCCAATAGCTACAGTTCACAGTGACGGCGGTGTGATTGAGAAAGAGAACTCCTTGGCAAATTTGCAGGATGGTGACCGGCTGATCCGCTCATCAACATAATGACAGCAGCCCAGAAAACGCGTGTGAGAGCGGCCGGTGGCGGCTCTGGCTTGGCCAGGCGTTCCAAATGCGCTCGCCCACGTCTGGTTAGGAATAACACCGATGGTGAAAGCGATTTGACCGGAAGCTCGGAAAGCGGTACGTCCGGCGAGCAATGACGGACATGATTAGCGTGATGACGTCGTTGGGTGGTGTTGCGGTCGCGAGGAAGCCCTTGATCCGTGCGCCGCCGTCTCTCTTCCCCACTGAACAACAACAAACCCTCTATGTTCCTCATCGTAGTTGCGTATTTCCTTTCCTCAGTCATTGTATCAAACTTCTAACGTTGGTTTCGCTTTGGTGATTTCGGCGAAGGTCCCACGTTTCCCTTCGACGTCATCTTCCGGCCCTGCCGTGCCTATTCTCATGGCGGTCGATCTTGTGCTACTTCAACAGCGCTATAGCTCTACCTACTATTAGGCGCTCCATATAAGATACCATTTCGGGATATACTCAAGCCTTGGCTTCAACATCCGTCAGCTTCCGTTGCATGATCTACTGCTGATCGCCAAGAAAATGCAAATCCTTTTCCACACCTTCCCGGCTGGCTTTGGTGCTGCATCTGTTTTTGGTGTGACACAGCCCTGTGGCATGCCTTCAAACATGTCCTGCATATTCCCGTCACTGTATCCCTGCAGGATTTGATTGGTTTTGTTGAACTGAAGCTGCCTTGCTGAAGTCTGCCTATGGCGCAGCAGCCTGGACCCTGCGCCGGTTCGCCCCGGAATCGCTCTTTGGAGGCCTTATCACATTCGCTGCTCGTTCACACCGCCTGGCGTGAATACTTGGCATTGCTGACTGTGAGGCTCCGCGGTGACTACGAGTCAAGATTACGGCTGCGAGTCAGCTTCACTATGCACCCTAACGCCACCATCGTGCCGTCGACCCGAGTCAAGATCCTACCTATTTTCCGGAACTCTTGCGCAACATCATGTATCAAGTCAATTCTTGTTCCTGATTGGCGTCACTTGCATTTGTTTCACTTCTCCTGTTTATCCCGAAATACGAATGCGAAGTAAAGCTCGATCTTGTCGCACACTGAGATTCTAATTTAATTCCCACGTGCGGGAACGCTCCCTACTATATTGTATAGTCGGTACCCCAAACGTGGTTCCAAGCCACGTGGGTGGAGCCGCCATGTTATGCGACTCATGGCCTCATCAAACCCCCTAGGTGCAGCCCATGGCCCAAAGGGCGTTTCAACCATTCTTCCGTTTCATAAACCAAGAATATTCCAAGTGCCGCGCTGGCGCATAATTGCCGAGGACAGTCTACTTCGGCCAAGATGTGGGATATGCATGTCGCTCCTTAGCTGCGGTCAGGGCGCATTTAGCGAATGTCTCAAAATAAACCTTAAGCTTAATGATTCGGGCCGGATCACTTGCGCCGTGGGGGAGCGGGACGGGTAAGGCTAATGCTGTCCTGGAAGGTGGAATTCGTCCTGGCCATTAACATGTCTTGTGGCAGGGGTATTCTCGCCTGTAATCTCTCTCCCCACAACACTTCTATGCAAAAGTTCGAGCTTTGTGGAGGAGCCAGCATGATACTGGGCGCGCGCAATCTCAAACAGCTTACTGGGAGTCTCCCCTGAGTTGACGCACTGCCATGATCGAAAACACGAGCCCCCCACAACACTCCATCCCTACGACTCGCGTTCATACGACCTCGCGTCCGCCAAGCGAGCCTCGACACGAGTGGCTTAGGAAACAAGTTTGCCAAGTCCCAGTCCGAGACTCCAAGCGAAACGCCTTGACGATGTCGTCAATTCCGGCTGCCGAGCTGTCTCCTCCGCTCAAACATCACTGAATATATTGAAGACGGAGCAGTATATAAGGGCGGGATCCATCCTTCTACAGATCGAAACCATCATCACCAACACACTTGGACATCTTCCAGAAGAGTACCATTCCAATCCTTTCACAATGTACATCAACACCATCGTTTCTGCCCTTGCCGCCGCCTCCTGCGCTGCAGCTGCTCCCCTGCTGCAGGCCCGCGGCACCGTTCCCCACGACTCCCTCAGCCCATGGCCTGAGGCCGTCCGCGCCGGCGCCGAGGGCGAGGCCATCTTGCGCTTCGCGCCTCTTCTCCACATCGCCCACGGCTGCCAGCCCTACACGGCCGTCAACGACGCCGGTGACACCAGCGGTGGTCTCGTAAGTTTCTCCCCTTTCTGTAAACACCATTGCAATAACGCTGACCCATCCCACAGCAAGACACGGGCTCCTCCACCGGCGGCTGCCGCGACGAGACCAAGGGCCAGACGTACGCCCGCGGCGTGCAGCACGGCGACCGGTACGCCATCATGTACGCGTGGTACTTCCCCAAGGACCAGCCGTCGGACGGCGTGTCGGCGGGCGCGCACCGGCACGACTGGGAGAGCGTCGTCGTCTGGCTCGACAACCCGACCGACGCCAACATGCTGGGCGCCGCCGCGTCCGGCCACGGCGGCTACAAGCCCACCACCACCCCGCAGAAGGACGGCGACCGCGTCATGGCCGAGTACTTCACCAACTTCCCCACCAACCACGAGCTGCAGTTCAAGACCAGCCCCGGCAAGACCTACCCCGTCCTCGACTGGGACGCCATGACCGACGCCGCCAGGACCGCCCTGCAGGATACCGACTTCGGCAACGCCAACGTGCCCTTCAAGGATGGAAACCTCGAGGCCAACTTGGACAAGGCTGCTGTTTAATTTTTATTGGCTCCTTTGGTAGGGATGTTCATCCTGGTGTAGGAAGAGCCGGTTTGGTATTGATAGATGCTACGGAATGAAAGCATCGTATTGTATATATGTACATATGAAGGAAGAAGCAGGCACAATTGAGTTTCATCCACCAACACAGCGGAGTGATATTACGTACGAGTGATCTTGTAGTTTTGGAACTGATCTGATGTTCTGTGTGATAATCTGCGCCGAATGAGTTCGAACATAATGCGAGTCGAGACATTTGATGCAACAGTAAAAGAAATCTGGAAATATACACCCAGAACAGATGTATTTACTGCAGACCCCCTCATATCTCCCATACTGCTCTTATTGATGTAAATACCGACATATCGTATGGCCGAATCGGATTAAGTAATGAGCGGAATGGCCCCAAGATTGGTAGTGATATCATTCCTTAAAAATAAAAGAGCTTACAAGTACGAGGATCTACTATTTTCGCTCAGGTGACGCCGCTGTCTGTAGGCGAGGCAAAATAAGCGTTGCCACGTTCTCCGCCAACCCCGCATTTCTCATGACTTTCACGCGCCCCGAACCTTTCTCCTTTCACGGTACGGCCTCGATATTTGCCCTGTCATGTACCCACATAGACTGCTCATAAGATAAGACTGGACCTTGATGCAGGACGAAATAAGCGAGAGTGCGATTCTTGACGCGTTTGACGATCTGACGAAGCGTCAAATCATTGTCTATGGGGAGACAGAAGCTGAGCTGTACGAAGATGGTGGATTTCCCGTAAGTTCTTGCCGGTGGGGCTGGAACTGTTCTGCCAGCTGAGCTCGCTCAAGATCCAGTTTCGCGTATGCTCCGCGCTGTCCAAAAAGCCGCGATTAAAAGACGCGCACGAAAAAAGCAACCCCACGCGCACATTTGGACCGGGAAGTGACCTCGAATTCGCCGACGACAAGCTTCTTCTTGCTTCCATTAACGGAACTCATAGCCTCGTCCTGAACAAGTTCTGTGTCTTCCGACCGCAGTATGTACTCCTGACAGCCGACTCCTACCGACGCCAGGACGAACCGCTCAACTTCGACGACTTCGACGCGATCTTGGCCGCTTGGAGTCGGCTGACTGGATCACACTACGTGCTTTACAATTGCATGGAGGCTGCAGGCTCCAGCCGTACGCACAAGCACCTGCAGTTGCTCCGACGCCCGGCTGACTTTTCCCTTTTCCCTGATCGCCCCGGTTTGCATCCGGGTGACGTTCCATTTCGGTACTTCATTCGACGTTTCGAGTCTTCACCTGAATCAGCCCAATCCATTCTGGATGCCTACAACGTGCTGCTCTCTGATGCGAGAAAGGCGCTTGGAATTCCAGGTGAAACCAGCGCGTTCCCTCACAATGTGTTGCTCGTGAACGAATGGCTGCTAGTAATTCCGCGGAGGCGGGCAGAGGTAGATGACGCCAGTGCGAATGGAGCTGGGATGATGGGAATGGTATGGATTGCGGATGAAGAACGAATGCAGCGCTGGAAGGTCCTGGGTCCCGCATGGGTCTTATCTCAGCTTGGGTTCGCGCGGGTTGAGGCAGCAAAATGACTGCTGCTGCGTTGAAATATTCTGGAGTAAATTCATTTGTTGATCCGAATATCGCTCGTGGAATTGTTGTGTCATGGTGTTTTTTTTTTTTTTTTTTTTTTTTACA